>CM041782.1:122552362-122825997 GCA_023374045.1 Limonium bicolor | reverse complement strand
GTGACAGTCAAAGTGCTATTCATTTAGCAAAGAATCAAGTCTATCATGCAAGGACGAAGCATATTGATGTTTGCTATCACTTTGTGCGGGAGATACTCGAAGAAGGGGATATTCTTGTTCAGAAAATCCGGACGACTGAGAATCCTGCAGACATGATGACCAAGGTGGTGACCGTAGTCAAGTTCAAACATTGCTTGGACTTGACCAACATCCTGCATATTGAAAATGGCACCTAGGCGCAATTGTAGACACTACCAAGTAGGTTTGTAAGAGAGTTTATTTTGGTTAGTGGGATAAACCAAGGTGGAGAATTGTGAGAAGTTGCTTCATCCCACATCGATGTGGGCAAAACAAGGGGGCACTTCCTTTGTTATAAAAGGAAGTGCTCACCTCACTTCTTATCTCATCCCAACAATTAGCAACTTCTTCTGAATGCTAAATTGTAATCTCTTCTCTCTATATCTCTTAAAGTATAAATAAGAGAGTTCTGGTAGTGTCCGAGGAAGTAGGCAAAATTGGCTGAACCTCGTAAAATTCCGGTGTCCCTTTTATAGCTTTATTCAGCAGCTTTTGGTGGGTAATTTTGTAGTGCTTTATTGTGCTAAGAAATTACAGTTAGGAAATTCTGTCTAAGGAAGTGGTTCTTAAGCGGGACCATTGTGACCCTACCACGACCTGGGAATTTTCCTGTACGGAGTGATTTTCTAGTACAATAATTTACTCTTTTATCTAGTCGCTTCCGCAACATCCAAGGGTTTCTGAATGCTGCGCAAAAGCTAATGTGTGGATGGCGGTTCCAACCAATTTCGGATCTCTTCTGTCATCTTTGTTTATCATTGTTTAAATACCAGGCGTGGAGAGTATAATTTGATTGAAGAATTGAGTCTCTGTAAATATCAGCTTCGAGATGTTAAAATCTCAACCAGTTTGACGATTAGGCTCTATGTGGGTTTCTTCATTCGACTCAAACCCATCCAAGTACAACAAGCCCAGGATATTGCTATTACCTGTTCTAATCTATTTTGTTCAATTGTCTACTCCAGTTACATTCATGAGCTAACCCATGTCTAATCCCTCGTTTTGTGCCTTTTGTGTTCCTGTTATGCTTCTCTTTCAGGATACTCCGTTTGTCTTCGACCGTTCGACCGTAAGTATGGATCAATTTACTTCTGGCATTCACCCCTCGATTCAAATTGACTTTTGTCTTCTCCCTCGGTGATTATGACTCTGTTTCGAGCGCATATCTGTTCCGTGTGATTTTTGCAGCCCCCAAGTCAAACATGTGAAACCTTTTGTTGCTGCTCCTATTCTCGTTTATGCTTACTGCTAATTCCCTCGCATTTGTTTAGAGCTGATTCCACACAATGTCATGTCCATTGCTTCGCAAGTTGGTCGGTTTGATTAGTTCGAAGGATAACATTTAATCTCCTGTGCTCATGCGTAATATTCAACTCTTGTATAGCTCCAAACTAAAAAGAAATATGGGTTAGTGTAGGTATCCTCCGTTTCGTTTGCTTCAGGTTTAGGAAGTTATCGGGAATAATGGATTAGAATATGATAACCCTTGTATTCGTTTGCCTTATTTAATTTCTTTAATTTGTTGCTCGTGTTGATCTGTGTAATTTTCAATCGGTAGTCCAGGACTTGGATAAAATAAGGTGTGGTTGCTCGGTCATTTTAATTTCACCAGTTTCATGTTAACGTTCTATCTTAAAAAGGTTTTAAAAAATTAGCAACCCACATTAGGAGCGAAAAAATGATTGATGAGAGAAACATATTCATATGCCCATAAATTTTGGGTTTAAATTTCATGTTGTATTTATTGATTGTTTTTTAATCTTAATTTCATGATTATTTATCTGTATTATACATGTTATAGATTAGCTTGGCAATTGTTGGACCCAGCCCAATATAGAGGCCCAAGACATAAGAAGCCCTAGTTAGCCCATAGGTCACCCCTTTGTAAAAAAGAATTAGGTTGGGGTATCCTCCATGAATACGAGTTCTAGACACGGCCCATGTGAGGAATACCTATTTTCCTTAAAATTTTCCAAATCATCCATAATGTCATAATAAAATTCACAATCAATTATTCAATTCCAAATCAATTCAAAAATCCAAAAAATCAAATCTTCAAAACATGTCAAAAATCAAATCCATGAAATGAGTCTCAAATCAGCTCAATAACAACCCATCCCTTAGCCCATTTTTTGAGGCCCATTTTTAATCCGGCCCAATGCTTATTTCCTTTAAAAAGACCATAAACCCAATCGGACCAAAAGCCCAAACTGGACCTAATTCAGCTCACATCAAAAATCCCACTTCAACCTGACCCACCTTGGCTCGGCACATTTTGACCTGGCCTAACTTCACAAAACTCGACCCATCAAACCCATTTCAGGCCCAAACCCATTTCGGACCCAAACTCATTCTGGACCCATACCCATTTAGGCCCAAACCTTGACCGGCCCAATTCAACCCAAAAGCCATGCTTAGGCCCAATTCGGCCCAATTCAACCCAAAAGCCTAACCTAGGCCCAATTCGGCCCAATTCAACCCAAAAGCCCAACTAAGGCCTAATCCGGCCCAAACCTTGACTAAGGCCCAATCCGGTCCAACTTTGACCCGGTCCAATTATGACTAACCCGAACTTTGAATTGGTCCAACTATGACTAATCTGAACTTTGACTATGACCCAACTTTGATCCGGTCCAATTATGACCAACCTGAACTTTGACTTGATCCAACTTTGACTAATCCGAACTTTAACTGTGACCCAACTTTGACCCGGTCCAATTATGACCAACCCAAACTTTGACTTGGTCCAACTTTGACTAATTCAAACTTTGACTGTGACCCAACTTTGACCCGGTCCAATTATGACCAACCCGAACTTTGACTTGGTCCAACTTTGACCAATCCGAACTTTGACTGTGACCCAACTTTTACCCGGTCCAATTATGACCAACTCGAACTTTGACTTGGTCTAACTTTGACCAATCCAAACTTTGACCTTGACCCAACTTTGACCTGGTCCAACTTTGACCTTGGTCGAACTTTGACCAATCCAACTTTGTCCCGAACTTTGACCAATCTTAACTTTGACCTTGACCCAACTTTGACCAACATGAACGTTGACCTTGACCTCACTTTGACTTGATCCCACTTTGACTCAGTCTAACTTTGACTCGGTCCGTTTTTCAGACCCAACTCAAATTCAAACCAAATTCAATTTAAATCAAATTCAATTCAAACCCAATTCATTCAGTCCAATTTATTTCCAATTCCAATTCATTCAATTCTTAATTCAAATTCAATTCAAAATTCATTCTAACTTCAATTCAAATTCAATTCAATTCCAAACTCATTCAATTCAATTTAAATTTAATTCAATTCTAAACTCATTCAAATCCAAATTTATTTCAATTCCCAACAATATTCAACTTCGATTTCAATTCCATTCTAATTTCTCCTACACTCTAAATGTCTCATAGACCCGAGCGTCTCACAGACTTTGTCATTCAAATGATTCGAATGTCTTACAGACCTGAGCGTCTCACAGACCCGAGCGTCTCATAGACCCAAGCATCTTACAGACCCGAGCGTCTCACAGACCCAAGTGTCTCACAGACTTTGACATCTCAAGGTTTCAAACGTCTCACAGACCCGAGCGTCTCACAGGCTAGCATCCCAAACCTGAAACTTCTCAAAACTCTGAACCCTTCTAAATCTCAAACACCTCAAATATCTTCAAACCCCACAAACATCAAAACTTCTAAAACCCAAATACCGTGAACTACGTAAGGTCTGATCTCAACAGGGAGTTGAGTACGTAGGCAGCCCATCTAGGGTGCGACCCCATTCCAATCAAAAAACCTTTTCCTCACTCTAAGGTGTTCTTCATACCTCTCAAAATGTTCAAACCTTCTTCAGCTCCCACAAACTTCAAACCATCAGACTCCCAATCTTAATCATTTCTTCAACATCGGAATTTTCCCATTCTTTTATTCTATACCCATTCGAATTGATCAATTCCTCTTCTTGGCGCTAGCTTGGCAGAAAAGCTCACCCCCAAACACTCTCATTCTCTTTTCCTTTCCTATCCTTGGCTTTGAACTGAATCTATCTAAAAAGGTTTTGAAAGAAGGCAATCCCGACAATTGGAGACCGAGGTTTCCTCGGGCACCAATCCGAAGTCGTGGTCATTGCCACTTCCAAGGGGTGTAACCCGGTGCGAACCCATATAGAATCTCTGAAATGACTAGATAAGTCTTATCCATATGTAACAATCTCAGAGTTAATTAACGGTTCTTAAAACCCGACCTTCCTTCCTAGTTATCATAGGTCAAACTAGGTGGCGACTCTAGTCAATTTCCGTCCTTAGGGCATAAGTCCGCGTGGAGCCCATCGAGAGTGGGTGTAGTTGACTTGCACACCCCTTTATGCTTTCTGGGAAAGACGGACGATGTAGTAGGTATTTGAGGGATGCAAGAATAACGAGTTTTCGCCCTCCACAGAATGACATTTTCTAGGATCTAGACTTCTTAGCCATATCATATTTAGATAGACCCCCCTCATACCGAAAAAACACCCTCTATATATATATATATATATCAAAGTAATCACGTGCAGCAATTGTATATATATTCTCATCATCTTTAGCCACTTTGATATATTTATCATTTTATAAAATAAAATCCTTCATCTTCTACATTTTTATCTATGCAAGCATAAAAACCACATGTGAGGAATAATCTTAACATTTAACATAATAAAACATATAATTAAGGAATTTATCATATAAACCAATAAAATATTAATCACATTAAGCATAAAAATATAGATAAATTCCGCACTTATCAGTCTCTCAGGTATGGTTGTTGATTTCAGTCTTGATTTTTTTTTTTTGCTTTCAGTGTGAGAGTTCAATTCATGATTTATGGTTTGGGTTGGCATTGCAATTAAGTGGTGGAGTGCTCCTTTTCTGTTTGCATTTCTTCTAATTGGCTCATTGACTTCAGTTGATGAAACTTTGCACGTCAATTCAGGTAGGTGGTGGATCGAATCGATGTGTTTGTTCAACCATGGGGCTTGTGAATAGTTTGATTTTTGATTTTGCATTTGATGTGTTTAAGTGTTATGTTTTCCTCTATTTTGGGTGCTCTAATTGTCTGAAGACCCCCCATGGATTTCCCTACCTTTCACTCTGTTTTGGTATGTGAAAGAATCGGCAAAAGATTGTGCAGTTTCTATCAATTTCGCACTGCTGTTCGTCGCGTCCGGACTTCTATTCGAACTTATATGTTCGAAGAGGGCTCTAGCGCATTTTGTCTGTTCTGTTTTCAAATGTGTCCGAACATCCGTCCAAACTTGTAAGTTCAGACAGCTTGCGAGGACGACGCTCGAGAATTTCAGTTCAACATACATCTGAACTTGTAAGTCCGGACGTATGTTCGTACATGCCTTTACCTCTTTTTTCTGAAGTTCGACATACGTCCGATCATATCTAGACGTATGTTCGGACATGTTAGATTTTTCGGATCTCTGATCTTCGACCGGTGTCCGAAATTGCAAGGTCGGACGCAAGTTCGGACATGGCTCAATTTTGGATTTTTAAGTTTCGGCCGACGTCTGAACATGCAAGGTCAGACGCATGTTTGGACAAGCCTCTGTTTTTGCCTAAATTGCTCGTTTTAGCTCCATTTTACTTTCGTTTGCAGGGTTATGACGCCCTAAGTTTGAATAAGAGTTCTACTCATGTGTTACACATATTTATGCACTTTTGTTCAGTGAGTTTAAGTAATTCATTTTGGGACCTAGTTACATAGCTTCTGAGCGTGGTTGGTCAGGTCTGGCTATCGCGTAGCATACTACGCAGGACGTCCTTCTGTTTTCTGTACCTCAGGTTTCCCTAGGATATTTAGTGACCGACGGGTCCAATAGCGGTCTCAACTACTTCTATTGTGGGATCTTCTAATCCAAAGGGTTCTTGTTTCCGTTCTGATGTGTTAGCTGGTTACTCGTGTCCCACTTGTGATTTTATTTTTAAATATTGGTTTTGAGTGTTCTAGAATGACACTTCTATTTTGTTTGAGCTTGCCAATTTTGCTTATTAACTCTGATTGTGGAAACCCTGCCTTATTTCGCTTCTATTGTATTCTATATCATATTCTGTTTCCAAATGTTTTGAGCAAACTTTATTGAGGAAGTTTGCTACTTACTGAGCAGTGGTTGCTCGCCCCCCTTCCACATACATTACATTGTAGATTAATCAGCGATGGGTCTCGCTTCAGTTCGGAGTTTTAGTTTCTTCTCTTTTCTAAGTTATTTATGTATTTGGCTCTAGACGCTTATGACTACTTTGTAGCCTACGGGCCCTTTGCTACTGTTATGTATTTACTTTGAACTTCTATATTGTAAACCTTCTAAGAGTTCAATGCAAGTATCTGTTATGTTTTGAGTAAGAGTTAAGTAGCCTTGTGTATCTTAGGTAGTGAGTGTTCGGCGTGTAACAGTATCAGAATCAGCCCGGTTTTAGTGTTGTTGCATGGAGAATATTAACTTGAATCTATCTCTTACACATGTGGAGTCCTAGAGACAAAATATTGGCAGTTGCATATTAAAGATTACTATTCACAGCTGCAAGTGGTAAATGTCTTGGGAATACAACAACCGGTAGATATAAAAAGATAAGAGGGGGTCGTTGGAACCTATCTTTGGTGACCTACAAAACATAACAGAGAAGCAGCCGCTTGGACAAAAAGAAGAGCACGGACCTACAAGGAGCAGCGTAGCAGGACTGGATTTCGTTATCAGTTCCCTTACAGATTTGATGTATTTCTTCTTTTTTCTCTATTCTTGCTATTTTCCTATCAATGTCTGAGTAGTTAGATTAATGTTGGCTTTCTATGAATTCCTAGTTTGTGAGTTTTACTTCCTTTTGTGTTTACAAGTGATTCAATAAAGATTGTAGTATTGTACCTTGTTTAATTTATCAATCTCTTGTGATCTGCACAATTGCCAGAGTTATTAGTTTGTTTGCTCATAAGTGAGAACTGCAGCATTCAATAGACCACGTGAATGGTTCCGGTTAATATAGATATGAAAATTCATGTACATATTAATTGACTTTTAAACCGGATGAGATCTGAATGCTATTAGCAACTAAGAAATTCACGACGAGAGATATAATTGGTAGTTGCTAGTAAGAATCCACTTTATGGGAGACCGGAAGTTGATTAATTTTGATATGAGGTTACAATCTACACTACAACATATAAGTGCAGTTGGGGCAACTTTTATTGCCCTAACAGATCAAAATTTTGCACCAATAAGACATTCGGTGCAATTTTAATGTTGCTCCAAGGTTGCACCCATAGATGCGCACCAACAAGAAATTGGGGCAATTTTTTAAAGTGCACCATTTGAAAATGCTATGGGTGCAAAGATTAATTGCACCAATTGATAAATTCCAAACAGTGCACTTAAATATTGCACTAATTGATGCTAGTCTATTAGTGCATATTCGCTGGGTCGCACCGTTTGATCAATAGCAAAGAGTGCAAATTATTTGGTTGCACCGTTTGGACAATATCAAATAGTGCAACTTATTTTGTTGCCCCG
Source organism: Limonium bicolor (assembly GCA_023374045.1). Lineage (NCBI taxonomy): Eukaryota > Viridiplantae > Streptophyta > Magnoliopsida > Caryophyllales > Plumbaginaceae > Limonium > Limonium bicolor. Next base: position 122,818,374 of record CM041782.1, on the reverse strand, counting down.
TTTGATCTCCTTACACTACACCACCTACTAGTTAACTATTGGTGCAAAGTCTATTTCTTGCACCATTTGATAATTACCTATTGGGGCAAAATTTATTTCTTGCACCGTTTGATAGTTAACTATTAGTGCAAAATCTATTTCTTGCACCATCTGATGTTTACAAATAGGGCATTGAGATTATTGCACCACTTGGTGTACTACCATGCCGGCATTCTACTACATACTAAAAGGGCAAACCTTAAAAGTTGCACTATTTGATATCCTTCCATTAGTGCATTTTTACTGTTATTGCTCTGTTTGATATCACATATGGTGCAAAAATGAGTTGCCCTACTTGATCTTTTAGATTTGAAAAAATACAAAATCCTACACAGGTAATTTTCATTCCATTTGATTATTTAGTATTATTATTCTGTTTGATCTTTTATAGTATATTAACAAAACATTGAAAATTGAAAGTTAAAAATTGAAAATGAGTCAAAATATTATATATTATTTTCCACAAACAATAAAATTTCACCTGTTTCTACACATTGGTAACTTTGTATTTTCTACACATAAGTAATTTTCATGTTTCTACAACATACAAAAACGGTTCGGAAAAAACACAACACAACTACTACAACTATTCAGAAAAATAAAAATTCTAAAAGATGAGTCTCAGCGTCCAGTATCATCTTCTTCCATCAAGAGCAAAATACAACAGCAGCTGCTTCAACAAAGACCAACTTAACCATAAATATAACTTCATAGGCAATACATATTCATCAAACTGACATCTAACCTCATACAACTCGATCTCCTCATTACTTGAATATCTTCTGGTGTACAATAATTCTTCACGAAACATCTTCCAATATATCTGCCGCAAAAAGAGAAACCTTTTATAGTCTCTAGCACAAAAATCTGAAAGGCAATGGGATACAATTAGTTATATATACAATCAGAACTTTTCCATAGCACTGCTAGATGAGGTTCTATGCTGATAAGCTGCTCCACCCAAGCAGCAATTGTGTAGCTTAGGCAAAAAAAAAACAAAGAAGACTAGAGCTTCTCATTCTGTGTCTGGTAAGTTGATGTTCCGTAACCGAACTGGAGCAGCTTTTACATTGGCGGGTGAAGAATTGTAAATATCAATGAGTGTGACTATAGTGGCTCTACATACAGATTCATTTATAGATCTATATGCTTTGATTAGAACTGGAATTCCAGAAAAAGCAGCTGGTATATTACCATAATTAAACTGCTGTTTACGAGATAAAAATAAACTAAATACCATATCACGAGGAAAAAAACAAAACCTCCTCTTCGCCCCCATACTGCTCTTCTAAAGCACTCTTCATATCTTCTTTTGTCACACGTTCGTCATCAAATTTATACCTACAAGGAAGTAATTTGAGTTCAGCGTAGTAGGTGAGCAATAATTGCAAATGAATATTACCATACCAAGACTAAAAGCATAGGGGCATACCACTGCTCTGAAAGAGTAGGCCTGATATATGCATAGTAGCGTCCACCACGCAACCCACCACTATGGACCAAAACACTGCCCAAGAAGCAATGGTAATTGTAGTAATAAAAATAATAGTGGAATCACTAACGATTAAAGCCAGGATAAGGCAATAGCACTAGCAGCTATCTGAAGCAGATACATCATAGAAGGATGAGTAAGTCTCCAGCATCAAGAAAGGCAGATATGTAACACTTAATTGTACCTGTGAAGGGTGTAAAGATTGCGGATACTCCTATCAGCCTCAGGAGATAAAGATTTACCTCCTTCACGATCAAGATCAAGTTGAAGAGGGAACTCATACCGGTCTCTGATCTAAATAAGAAAAGGGAACAACAGAGTCCATAATTATTTAAAATGGTATGGTAAAAACACATATTACCACAACCCTAAACACCAATTTTAGAATAACAGGAGATCAAAAAATTAACTGCATTCTCTGGTATTCTATTAAGAACATATGGATAATCCTGAACTAAGCCGAGTAACAATTACAAAAGTGCAGCCAATTTACTTTATATCAAAGACATTGGTGAATTAGTAGTCGACCATCAAGCAGAAACAAAGTAGTCATTGGTAACTAGTAAGAAGTTCTAGCAATTATGTTATGTGTGCTACAAACGACAGCCCCAGACTATTTTATGAAACAGAAGATCACATAAAAATAACGAACGAATGACCTTCACTATGGTATCACGCATAAAGTCATATTCACATCTCCTAAGCTGAAGTTGAAGAACTGGAGGAAAATCAATGAATAACACACCCTTCTGTGCATCCTAAGATTGCCATATTAATAAAAATCATCACCCAACTAGCACAGAAAGGAAGGGGTAAATCTAAATAGATGTACATTGTGTAAATGGCTACATAGTTTACATTGTGTAAATGGCTACATAGTTAAGAAGAGATGGAAAGGAACATACCTGTAATCCATACTGCTCCGCATGATACTTGTTATCATCCTCCATTCTTTCAACTTCAACATACTTATCAAAAGAAGCGTAGACATCCCGACAACCAGTGGTTGCCTTAAGAGTAGACATCCCGACATGATGATCCAAATCCAAATCCACTCTCACTCAACTTGTTTGTCTCCTCGAAAGTCCCAGTGGTTGCCTTAAGCAGCTTACAAATGGAAAGAAAAAAAACCCTAAGTAATTGAGCAAACTTTCAAGGGATTGTCTAATTAAACAATGGCGACTGTGAAGAAATTGATCAACAATAAGATTGATGACCTCGGTTGTGAATTCCGCTACTTCGCTCTGTTCGATCAACTTTCTTCGACCTTTTGCTGGAGGGAGACGTACTGGACACACGAGTTTCTTCTCTACTCCTCTTTCCACTACAAATTGGATGTTGGATTCTAGTGAATTCATCCGTAGTTATCATTTCTCAACAGCAGTTTCCAATCCTTCGAGCAGACAGCCGAACTTTATTCTCTTATGATGAATCAAACTACCTCGCTTAACTAGAAAATTGGAACGATAGCAGAACAAATGAAGATTCGGCGTGTACAATGGAAGATGAAGTGATAAAGAAGGCAGGATGTCACCTCGATGAATACTGAAACAAAATGAACAATTGAATCTATGCACAATTACATAGAGTGTTGAATTACACTCAAATAATCAAAAATGAAATAAAATTGATCGAATTAGAGATGGATGTTTCTTGGAAGCTCTGTAATCGTGATGACGGAAAAGAGAGAGGAAGAGACACTGTGAAGAATTTGATCAAGACTAAGATTGAGGATCTCGGTTGCGACTTCTGCTACTTCACTCCATCATCATGCACGGCGGAAAAGGAGAGATGAAAAGACATTAAAGAAAGTATAAGATGGATGAACTCGGTGGCAACTTCTTCTGCTCGCTCTATGATCGTCGGTAAAAAAAACAGAAAGGAAGAGATTGTTTATGATAAGAAGAATTTGGGACGATGTTTAAGTTGCACTTGTTAAAGGATGATTTATTGGAGTGATATTTGACTGATGCACTAGTTAACAACCTCTATTAGGGTGATATAATATGTAGCACCCATTTATTGTATATCTACTACAGTGAGTTAATTGATGCACTGACTGTATACGTAACAATTAGAGCAACCATAAAAAAATTGCACTATTTGACCATCTCAATTAGTGCAACACGATATTAATGCACCATTTGATGTTATGTACAAGTATGGTTTTCTATTTAGCCAATAACAATTAGAGCGACCATAAAAGTTGCACTATTTGGCTGTATCAATTAGAGCGAGTATACTAGTTGCACCAAATGATATCACTACAACAAAAAGCAGATTTAGCTACCGATGATTTGCTACCGTACATATATTGGTAGCTACTTTAAGAAATTGCTACTGATTTTTAATGTTACTAACATAGTGGTGTCTATTTTGCTACAATAAAGACAATGGTAGCTAGATTTTTTAAACAGTAGCCAAATCGCTATCGCTTGACAAGACTGCTACCATTAGTAGTAGCTATTTTTGATTTCATCTTGATTCTTTTTGTACGAAAAATTTAGCTACTAATGTTGGTAGCTAAATTGCGGAATGGCTACTGCTGGATGTGGCTAATTCAATCATGGTAGCTATTGCGCTACTATTAAAGCAGCAGTAACGAAAAATAGTATAACTAGTAGCTAAATTGCTACTAAAAGTTGCTACTACCAAATAGATAAGCTAAGTTAATGAAATTGCTACTGACAATCATCACAGTTGTCGTTCTGCTACTGTTTAGGCGTCGGTAGCGAATATTTTTAGCAAGCATAAAAATTGTTACTATCTTTAATTATGAAATTGCTACCGACTAATGATGTTAATGAGATTATGGTTAATATCGTGCTACGTTATAAGAAATTATAGCTAATATTTTTAAGCGATAGCAAAATTATAATTCTCTTATAATTTAAATGTGTGATGATTGTATATAATTCAAAATACACAACTATTTATAATTATGAGAAAGATATATTTTTAAGTAATTACCCCAAATTAATGTATATAAAGATAAGTATGAGGAAGTATATTATTATTTTGCAAAAATCCACCATAATTTTGAAACTATGGATTGCGTAAATGGTTAACTACCCAATTAACAATTTTAATTACGTCATTATTATCCCGATAATAGTTTATCATCCAGACCTAAAACCTAAATGCACACATATCCCATCATGTTAAAGTGTTGCCTTAAGCAAAAACAAAAACTGAGTTGAGCATGATGGGCAGCTAGTCAAGTACATTAAATCGGGTCATTATTAAAAAATCTAATACTTTCTTGTAATCTAAAAAAATAATTGAATTAAAATCAAGCTTTTAGGATATGAAATCGAGTAAACTCACAAGAAAAGACATCTTAAATTCGAAGAAAAGTCTTAAAAAACCCAAAGTAAAAAGTGGTCGATAATTGCTATTACACATATTGGTATCTGAATTGAAAATTTGCTACTAATTTCTAATGTTATTAACAAATTGGTAGTTGTTGTACTACACGAGCAACAATGGTAGCTAAGTTATGTAACTTGTAACCGCCAATATTAGCTATTTTTTCTTGAATCTTGAATCTTTCAATAAAACTAATTTTGTTACCAATATCGGTTGCTAAATTAAGAAATTTGTGTTGCTGGTGGATGCTAATTCAAAAATGGTAGCTATTGTGCAACTATTTCGATAACAATAACAAAAATATTATAACTAGTAGCTAACTTGCTACTATCTTAAAGTTTCTACGGCCATGTAGATAAGCAAAATCATGAATTGCTACTAGCACTTGATTATAGTTGCTATTATGCTACTATTTAGAAAATGCTTTAAACAAGTACCTAAATTGCTACTATATATAATTTCAAAATTGCTACCAGTACCAACTAATAATGCTAATACAACTTTAGTTGATATTATGCTAGAATACATCAAATGAATGCGGTATCAAAATTATTATTGTCTTATAACATAAACGCGTGATTACTACATAATTCGAAATACTAACCTATACTGCTACTGCCATAGTAGACTTATTATCTTTTTATATAAATATTTTAATTTTTTCAATATAGTATACATGTTAGCTTTTAGCTATCAAAATATTGAAAAAGAACAATAAGTAAATAAAAATTGTCCAATTCGTGAAAAATAATTAAACTATATACCACTACTAGAATTTATTTTATCATATAAGATATACGTAACATAATATAGTTTTGATATTATAATATTTTTAAGTCTCAAAGTATCACACATATTAACACATTATAAAATAGAGTAAACGTATTAATTATTTAAATTAGTACATATGTTGGTTAAAATTTACGAAATTAATATAAAAATAGTAGTAATAATAATTTAAATTATTTAAGTGTATATATATATATGTGTGTGTTTATATATTTAATTTAATACAATTTTTATTACTATATATTGCTTTTATTTACAAAGGCCACATATACTAATAAAACATAAAAAAACTAAAACTAATAATAATTTAAATTAGTAGACGTGTAGGTTAAAATTTGCAAAGTAAGTAGAATATATATATATATGTATAAATTTATAAAATGTTAAAAGTATACAAAATTAATAAAAACGTACATATATACTATATGTATTTACAAAACTACACACACATTAATAGAATTTAAAAAATAGTAAAGTTAAACAATTTAAATTAGTCAAGATTATACAATATTATACATCTATTAAAATTTACAAAAATATTATATTATACAAATTAAAAAAACAAAATATATTATTTATAAGTTTTAATTTTCATATAATGATGTATATTATATTAGTATTTGTAACACTATATAATAAGACTTTATTAAATAAGTAACTTTGCATAATATATTATCTTTTTGTATAATTTCTGACATTTTGAAGATTTTTAAAAGATATATAAGTATATTTTTAAATTTTTTATAATTTTAAGCCAACAATATACTTAAATTTTTATTAGCTTTACTATTTTGGTCGCATTAAATTAATTTGTTATATTATATAAATTAAAATATCATGTAGCATGATCGACCGTATATCTATTTTATTTATTTTAATATATATCTGGTTTGATTATGTCTCGGCAAAAACTTTCATTTATATTTACAGTATCAAACATTCAATATATACACATAGTTTCTATATATGATGTGAATAACTATCATGGCACAATGGTTAGGACATTCTATATTCATCCCAAACTTCAGGGGATCGATTCCTACTCTATGCACATTTTAAACACACTAGTTTGAATTAAATTGTCATTGGTATGGAGGTCTAATTATACTCATACATTGTAAGGTTCGATCCTAGATGTGTACACATAACATAGTCTTCAATTTAAAGAATAGTCAAGTTACTCGGGCACATGGTCCCCCACTTCTTGTGGGATTAAATGGTGGTGGTGGTGGTGCCCATTGTTCAGAGTAGTAAGAGCTCTATACCACTATTCTAGATTTTGTTATTGGTATACCAGTAGCAACTTTGATAGTAGTCATTTTGCTACCAATATTTTAGTATCGATTTTGTTATTGCTATAATAGTAGCTTTTTTGTTACTGCTATAATAGTGTCAATATCGCTACTATTGAAGTAGTAGCGATTTTGTTACTGCTACACTAGTATCGATTTTGTTATTGATATACTAGTAACGATTTCGCAACTGTTACACTCGAAGCCATTTTGCTACTGTTACACTAGTAGCCATTTGGCTACTACATTCTAAAACAGTAGCAATATCTAGCTATCGGAAAAGTAGTAGCGAGGCCAAAGCGAAATAGCTACCACATTTCAAAACGGTAGCTATTTTTAATTTAGCCACTAGGACCTTTGCTACCACTGTATATTAGTAGCTAAATCATAAAATGCGGTAGCCCGTTTTTCCTGTAGTGTATCACCAGTTAGTGCGACGTTCAGAGTATGCACCATTTGACAATGTCAAGTGGGGCGAGTGTATCTTGCACTATTAGGTTATATTATAGGAGCAAGTTTAGTGTTGCCCTATTTGATAGTCTACACATTGCACTAAAAAATCAATATTGTAGTAGTGCTAGAATTAGAATACACATAGAAAGAAGAATTGAAGAAATATGTGGAAGTGGGTAAACTAAGATTCCTTAGTTATTTCGTCAGAGACCAATCTTTTTAGTTTTGATTTTAAATTATTTATTTCATAATTCACAACCCCAATTCCCTTGTTATTGATGTTTTTACTTTGTAGTTACTTAGATTTTAGTAGAGATCAAACTACACACCGTCTCTTTTTGTGTGATAACCTAGGGAATAGTAAAAAAACTTGTTACTAGCTAGTATAGGAAGATTATATATATAGGTTGAGGACAGCTAGACGTGCATAATCGAGCTGGCTTCATTAATCCGTTCTCAAAAAAAAGGTGGAATATTTTTCATCTCCTATTTAATTGAAAGCCCCTCACACTTGAATTTGAAAACGCTAGTCAAGGTAGCTTCTTGGCAGAAGTAAGCTAGATTGTGAACGGAGAATGCACCCAACTTCTTTCCCAAGCCTCAAGTCTTTAAAAATAAGTTCGCAATTAATTAGTCTTTTTCAATATAAGTTTGATCAGAGATCAGAAGTTGACCTACAAATACAATCCGTTGCTGATCGAGCAGCACCAAGTTCAGTTCACAAAGAAGTCTTCCTCGGGTTCTTTATTGTCTACTACCAGTGTTGCCCGATGAACGTCGAGTCCCTGAGTTGGTATCGTCAGGTCGAGTGTTGTTGGGCAACCATAGCCCATTTCCCCTAAACCTTCATCGGAGAAACATATATATAGAATGACTTTACATCTTTTTATCTCATTATACTAGTGAATAATGAAGACTAAATTTGACAGTACATGTTTCGAGTGCGCATCGATCAGAAGATTTTACAACAAGTTAAAAAACTGTTATTGGGCTGAGTGCACGGCATGACAGTTTTGTTGAAATACATTACGGCATCCACAATAATAAGAGTGGATTCCACTCTCAAAATATTAATATTTTATTCTTCTCCTCACAATCTCTCTCCTTTTGCTAAGACTCCCTTTTTGGGTTCTTAGTTAAGGGCATCCATAGTGGTTATGGGTTTCTTAACATATTCCTATGTGTCATGTCATCGGAAAATATTATTTTAATTGTATAAGCAACTTCACCTATTTATTCATGCTACAATAAGAGAGTTTCTTAACTTTCTCACCCCTCCCATCTTTTTCTCTCCTCTCCTCTCTCTGGTAAAGCAAAAGAAATTGTAAATATTTATTTTTGTAGTGAATGCAGGGATACAACCAATCGTAATTACTCTCCGTACGTTCCTTAAATAAGCAACGAGGAAAGAGAAGGTGGGTGGATTCCACACCACTGCAGATCATTTTTTCATTTCTTGCTGACACTCTTGGGTGGAATCCACTCCAATGTGGATGCCCTAAGAAACTCTCACACAACTTCTCTCCTCCATGTCATATTTTATCTTTTTATTTTATTAATTTAGAGTGGATTCCACACCATTGTGGATGCCCTCACACAACTTCTCTCCTCCATGTCATATTTTATCTTTTTATTTTATTAATTTAGAGTGGATTCCACACCATTGTGGATGCCCTTATACACGTCTCTATTCTACTAGTTAGTAGTGGTACCGTTAGTAGTGGTACCGCTAGTAGTTGTCTGTTAGTTAGTGAGCTTCTGTAATTAGTGGCTGCTTTATATAAGATTAGTTCCTCTTCTTTAAATGCTCTCGCGTTGTAAAAACTATCAATCCATCACTGAAGAGATTTTCCTCTCTCTCTCTCTGCATATTATGCATCAGTCCAATGAAGCATGCACCTTAACTACCACAAATAGTAGGATATTTTAGGTTGAGGACAGCTAGATGGATCGGTGATCTGATCTGCATCCGTCCAATGAAACATGCATGCACCACCTTGTTAATAAATTAACACAACCTAGTTCATCAATTAATACCCGGCTGTCATCATCTTGTTTGCATGCTGAATCAGCACCTTTCTTCTCTGCAACTTTAAAAAGAGCGTTTAGGAAGCGAAGCGGGCATTTGATCATTTTGACTTACTAGCAGGAAGTTGATTTCACTTCAAAGATGTCTTTCACTGTTTCACCTTCCCCAGCCGCAAGTTTAGTCCAAGAAATTGCCACGTCGTTGACCGTTCAACAGATCCCGGAGAAATTCCTATACAAGAACGGATACCCTTCCGCCGATTCTTGCACCGATTACGATCTGAACTCTCTATGGATGAACGATCTGCTGATTGACTTCTCACTCCTATCCGCGCCATCCACCGATCCAGCAGCCAGAGAAGAACTGGGAAAGCTTCGATCCGCTCTGTGTTCCTGGGGATGCTTCCAGGTCGCTGCTGAACGTTTTTCTACCTTAATTTCTCTTATCGTCTTTCAATTATTGATCCTTTCGATCCATTCCAGGTGAAGAATCACGGTATTGAGCAGGAGCTACTGGACAGGATTCTTGAAGTGTCTCGAGAGTTCTTTGCGCTTCCACTAGAAGAAAGGCAAAAGTGCGCCGGAACCGATCCTTTCAGCGGCTACGGCAATGATGCTAGGTTGGCTGGAACTCGCTCTTTGAACTGGAATGATCGGCTCTATCTAAGGGATTGCTCTGAGGATGCCAACAACCTTGCATCTTGGCCCGAAAATCCGCCCCAGTTTAGGTTTGCGAATTTCTAATTTAAAGCTTAGGGGTAGGCAGGTCATTCAAATCTTGAATTTCACTATCTATTGCATTTGCAGAGAACTCTACGGTAACTACCTCAACAAGCTGCGGACGATATTGCCACAGGTTTTGGTGAAAGCGATGGCTAGGTCGCTCGACTTGGATGAGGATTGTCTCCTGCGGCAATATGGAGGGCAAGGATCGCTCACTGGGAGAGTCAACATTTACCCGCGTTGCCCCGACCCCGAACACGTCTTGGGCCTCAGGCCACATGGGGATGGTTCCATATTTTCAGTAATCTTGCAAGACAGAAAAGGCCTTCAGGTCATGAAGGATGACCAATGGTTTCCAGTTCCTGTCATCCCAGGGGTACTATTCGTCAACGTAGGAGATATAATGGAGGTACGTACTTCATCGCAAAGGAGGGGGTTGCCCACGCCCTGACCCAAAAATGAGTTAAAGAAATTATACATATATTTATATAAGAATTGATATTAATTTATTCTGATATTTAATATTAATTTTTTATCAACTAAATATTCCCTCCGTTAATTAATATCTGTCGTAGGGTTGGATTCTTGTTCAACATTATCTGTCATTCTAGTTTTTTGATATATTTATTTCCATTTCTATCTCTACTATTCAAAAAAAATTATTTAGAGAGAAAAGTAAAAAGTAGGGGCACATGCATCTTTTTTCTACTTTTCTTAATAAGTGTGCAAGTTTCTAAAACGACAAATATTATTGAACGGAGTAATTTTGTGAAAAAAATATTACTCATTTCATTCAATAATATCTATCATTCTAGAAACTTGCACATTTATTAAGGAAAGTAGAAAAATGGCTCATGTACCCTTATTTTTTATTTTTCTATTTAGATAACATTTACTTTTATGTTAAATAGTAGGGCTAAAATAAAAAATTGTGTCAAAAAATTAGAATGACATATATTTTTGACAAGAATCACTCCCTAACATTAGATATTAATTAACGGTAGGAGTATTTGTTATGGATAGTGGGTGGTTGAGAAATTTATTCTCTTATAACTAAAATAATTAATTAAAATTAAAAGATATCAATTACAATCATTAAAAAAACATACGGGCATTTCATTTATTTTTCTTTCTAGGAAATAATTAATACTCTTCATAGTAAATAACTAAACCTCTTTATTTAAACGTCTCATCGCTCCATAATTGGAACAATTAATTCACAATTAAGGACACTTTTTTAAAACCAACATATACTTATTGGATTTGTAGACTACACCTATAAATGTAGACATTTTTAAAACAAAATTTACATCTTTTTATAAATGTATGAGCCATTATTTACAATAATATATAATATATAGTCACTACTAGAATATAATTTTTTGGTAACAACAAAAAATCGTTACCAAAAATCAAAATCGTTACTAATCTACTTTATTGTAAAGATTTTTGTCGTTACATATCGTTACACGAGATGACGTAATCAAAGATCAATTTATTTATCATAATGACTTTTATTCGTTACTAAAAGTTATATCGTTACTAAAAATATGATTTCGTAACATTTATATCGTTACTATAATCTTAATTTTTTTTAATCTTTAGTACTATCTTTGGTTATGAAAAAATTGTCACTAATAACAATTATGGTAACGAATTTAAATCGTTATCAGAACCTTTGTAACAAAAAAATCTGATTTTTACTAATGAGTTATCGTTTCAATATATCGTTATTTATAAAAGGCCAATTTTATAATTTGGCCTATAATTTCCCCCCAAGGTTAATGGCCCTGTTCATGGCACGATTTGCTTTTGAATTTGAGAGAGCCACTCACTTTTAAAAAAGAATTTCAACCAAGATTACATATTTTCACAATGAAACTTTATTACTTTGTCTTGATTTCGGAGGAAGCACTTCCTCTAGTAGATGGCATTCTAGTAATTCAAAAGATTGCATCAATCTACATAAACAATCACAATTTAATAAGCTATGTACAACGAGACTATCCTATAGTCACATAATCAAACAGATTGCATCAATTTTGACTCCCGATCCATTAATGAATTATTCCTCGTTCTATCTTTATCAAGTGCAACTGGGGAACTATTATATAGATCCAAAGGTTTTTCTTTTTTTCAAAAAGAAGCTATCGGTCTCACGTTCTCTTTGTTAAGTCACAATATAAATCCCCGCCACATTTGCAAAGTGTTAAATGCACCATGTTATAGAAAGACAAGTGATAAAGTTAGTAATTTTCTTGTATTCATGTTTTTCTTAAGTAAGGTCTAAAACTATGTGTTTTTGGTAAGAAACGGGTTCTTGACTAATTTTTACCTCGAGACATTTTAAAATACTAGTATAATTATTTTGGTTAAAGTGAGACATTTGATAAGTTTTCTTTTATCTCGTTATTTTTCTCACATGGCTTTGTACAAGAGGTTTTAACGAGGCTTTGATTGCTCTACTTTAATGGTGGTCATGGGTCCGGTTCCATCGGTTCTGGTTCCGGAAAATGTGTATTCGTATTCGGAAACGGTCTGGGTGGTTCCAGTTCCGGTTCTGAAATCTGGATTCGCTTCGGATTCGGCAAAAAACCGGTTCCGGCCGGTTCCGGTTCCGGTTCTGATCGGTTCCGACCGTTCGAAGTGGTTCCGGAAGATTCGATTGGCTCCAGTTGCTTCGTTTTAGCTCCGATTTGAGATCCGTTTGAGCGCACATGTTGCTCTTTTCATCCACTTTACTCCTAGATAGGTTTTCTTCAAGTTTATAATCTTAAATGTGTAAGAAACAAAGACTTAGGAATTTTATTGAATTTACAAAAATAAGAACAAAGAGAATTTTATTATATGATTCACTGCCTCATTAAAACCTTATTAGGTAAAAACCCATTGGGAAAACCCTAATAAGGAAAAAGGTACAACTACTAAGAGGTTACGTGATTCAATTTGCAAGTTTTTTAAAAAAGAGTACTGGAAAGAAAGTAATACTAATTACTAATACATTCTAAAATATACAAGATAGAAGTCTTAAGTGATGTTATCCCCACTCATCTCATACCAATCATCATGTTGGCCTTCATCTTGAATGTGCGTGCTTGGGATCTAAGCTCGGCTAAGTCCAATCATACTTCTCAACACAAACCTTGATTGATCCGGTGCAAGGCTTGATCTCTTTTCATCCAATACTCGTTTGCCCGTACTAAACGCCGACTCTGAAGCCCACAGTTGATGTTGGAATTGCTAGCCTCTCGCGGGCTATCTTTGAAAGGATTAGAAACTTGGCTTCATGTGCTTGCCACCACTTAAGAACATCTATATCACCATCAAAACTAAAAGTAAGTTAATATAATCATCATATGTACAAAATCCAGAACCCGATTGAACTGATCTTGGTCTTTTTAAAATACTAGAAATCAAAGAACTGCTTTTGCTACCGGGGCGTGGTGGTTTAGAAGAGGAACCACTACCACTAGCAGAAAAGTTCCCCCGGATGATACTTTGAAGTATATTCATCTGTAGCTTTTTCAATGCTACATTAACCTTTTGTACATATTCCTTAACATAACCAACTGTAACATCAACCGGTTCCGGGGCGGTTCTGGTTCCGGTTCCCGGTTCCAAATCTGACGATGGTTCCAGGCAGTTCCAGGCGATTCTGGGCCCGGTTCGGGCCCGAATCTCAAAACATGTATTCGTATTCGGAACCCGAGGCGGTTTGGTTCCGGTTCCGGTTCCCACCGATTCTCGGCCGGTTCCGGTTCCAATCGGTTCCGGGTAGAACCGGACCCGATGGCCACCATTACTCTACTTGAGATACACTCTTCTATTCTATTTAATAAAATTGGCTATAAAAAAAAAGATTGACAATCACGATATGAATGTACATGTTCCACTACAGGCTAGGGAAAATCAATTAGCTATATAGCTAACTAATGGCTTATCATACCATATGCTCAAGCCACTTATATGTCATTGAATTTGTCAAAACAGATCATGAGCAATGGGGTAATCAAGAGTGCTTTCCATAGGGTGGTGACGAGTTCTGAATATGAGAGGATAACCTTGAGCATGTCCTACAATCCATGCAACAATAGAGTTATAAAGCCAGTAGACGAACTGGTGACTCCAAGTCGACCCCAAGCTTTCAAGGAGATGACGATGAGAATGTATGGGGAAGCCATTTTCAACTGCCACCCGCCACAGGATAGGACGCTTCACGCTTTCAAGTTATAGGGTTTAGGGTCTCTCTCTAATTGTGGCATTGACAGTGTTGAAGATGTAGCGGGAAAAGTTGATACGTACTATTGTCCATGCTTCAATAATTAACGTCTTTCTTATGAGGAGGACGTAATATGTTGTTATTGTGAACAACATGTCACAACATCTTTGTGCCTACCTGTTTCATTGTAAATTGTAACGTTAATTCTTAATTGGCATAAAACTTGGTCAAGTGAAACATGACACGGGAATGGTTTTTCTTTTGTAGTCATTAATGATTTAATAAAATCGTGGTATGTTATGATATATGAAATATTTTCACGACATTTTGTGGATTTTTTAATATTTGATCATTCCATATATTATGTTAACTATTTTGATATGTCTATCATTATAATTATTCTAATTAGTAAACTTATGTGTATGATTATTAAATTTTATATATTGAGTTTCTATAATTGTTTATGATTTTTATTTTTTGTACAATACACATAAGAAACTTGAAAACTAGTAGTAGATTGTTAACAATTAGTAATTTGAAAATAAATTTATTAACAATCAAGTGTAATATGGTCATTCTTGAACCACTAGAGTCTAGAAGTTTGTTTGTTTTTTTACTACTGATAAAAAACAACTACAATTGTTATATACTAAACTAGTCTTTGATACTGTTGAAGTGAATCTACGGACTAGAGTGCAATCCGCATATTAGTGTTATGTTAAATTCTTTGGGGTATGGTGATTAGCGACTTGAGTATAATGATCGGTAGTAATAAAAGAGACACAAAGATTTACGTGGTTTGATCTTGAATGATCTAGTCCATGGGGGGTTGACAAAGGTTTTTAGTAGAATCAAGAGAGTATAGGTAGTGAGAGAGTATTTGTTCTTGTCTCGCTATGTATGGTATTGAACGTGTTGTAATAGATGAGACATTGATTGTCACTTGTAGGGAAGAAAACAGATCGGCCGGCTTGTCTCCTCGGTTTTCCCCCTGTCGTTAAGCCAGACTAGTGACGAGGGTCTAAGCCAAATGGGGATAGGGTTAATGTCATTCGGGATGGGTTTGTCAGAGATGAAGCTTCCTTGCCTTGCTTGGTTGTCCCTTAATTATGGATAGGACACACATCATCTTGGGGTATTAATTAATGATCATGGAGGTGTGCAAGTTGGTAAGCACGAGAGTCCGAGTTGGTAGTGGCGGGTTGGCTGATGCGACTGATGGGACATGGTGTCACGTGAGCACATACTGAATCATGGGTGCTCCTTTTGACAAGAGAACTTGGCCGGGATTTCAATTAATGAAACTCGTTTGTCTGCTGCTAAGTGATAAGTGAAGAATTTATCTATATATTTATGTACTTTAATTGTCTATAAATTTAGGATATAATGTTATAAGTTTCCCCACTTAAGTTCTATTTTATGTTAAATACGAAGAACTTTCCTTACGCACGGTTTTGTGATTTTAGCATGTTAAAATGTTGTAAGGAAGGTCTAAGATTGTGTGTCAAGAGACTAAGGACCAAAACAAGACCCAACGGAAGCCAGAATAGCTCTGGTGTATTTTAGATCTGGTCTGGGTTTGTACTGACAAACATTCCGGGCCATACAATACAAAAAGCTACTGCCTTATTTTGTGCCTAGTCCAGGTCTATATAATGGGAAAAATCCCGAACCAGACACAACTTTTCTCGCGCCCATAAACTCATATGTTGGTCCGGGTGTTTAGCGATGAATTGTTCCCAGACCAATTATTAGTGGGATGCACATGATATTCTCGGAGGATATTGTTTCACGGAGAATATTATCTTGAATCCATCTTTTTCACATGTGGACACCTCAAGACAAAATATTGGGGGCTGCATATTAAAGATTAATATTCACGGCTGGAAGTGTTAAATGTCTTGGGAATAGGTTTTGGACATATCTTCAAACGATACAGAGAACAACTACTAGATATAAAAAGATGACAAGGTGATCATTTGAACCTATCTTTGGTATGAAATATAACGGAGAAGCAGCCGCTTGGGCAGAGAGAAGAGCAGGGACCGATAGAGAGCGGTAGAGCAGGACTGGATTTTGTCACCCAATTCACTACAGTTTTGATGGCGTTCTTCTTTTCCTTTATTGTTTCCTATCAATGTCTGAGTAGTTAGATTAATCGTGGTTATGGATCCCCTAGTTTATGAGTTTTACTTCCTTTTGTGTTTTCAACTGATTCAATAAAAACTGTAGTATTGTTCCTAGTTTAATTTATCAATCTCTTGTGATTCACACACTTGCTAGAGTTATTAGTTTCTTTGCTCATAAGTGAGAACTGCAACATCCGGTAGCGCCAAGAATAGTACCGGTTAATCTAGATATGGAAATTCGTGTACATTTTAATCGACTTTCAAACCGGATGAGATCATAACGCTATTAGTAATTAGGAAATTCACAACGAGGGATATGATTGGTAATTGCTAGTAAGAATCCACTTTACTTGAGACCGAGAGTAGGTTAATTTTGATCTGAGGTTGGTATCTAGAATAGGATACAAATAGGAAGGAGAATTGAAGAACTAGGGGAAGTGGTAAACCAAGATTCCTTTGTTATTTCGTCAAAGATCAACCTTTTATTGTTTTAATTTTAGTTTTATTAATTTCATAATTTGAAACCCCAATTTCCTGTTATTGACTTCCTTAGTTTGTAGCTAGTTAGATTTTAGTAGAGATTAAATTAGACACCGTCTCCTTTGGTTCGATAACCTAAGGAATACTTAGAAAAACTTGCTACGCCAGACCGATACACTTGTCGTTAGGTTTTTACTCGTACACTAAGGTCTTGACTTCTCTCTCGGGTTGGCTGATAAGTCAGGAATTTACCTATTTCTAAAGGGTCTTTTGAGACCCAATTTGTTATTATTTACTGCTAAAATTCCTGTCTTATGAGTAATTTTATGTTTTTGTTGCAATTGTCTTCTTTTATGGTTTTTGTGTGCTTTTTCAGGTATGTAATCTCAAAAGAAACACTTTCATGTCATTGTTGGAGATCATAGTTTTTCAAACAAGCTAAAAGAGCCAAGGAAAATCATCATCAGACCAATTTCAAGCTCGGTCCGGGACCTATCCATGGAGCAAGGACCCGGACCACAAGTAACTTAAATCTCGAATTGAAATGTTGTATGGTCCGGGACTTGGTTGAAGAGTGAAGACCCGGACCACATGGTAGCCCAACTCTCGTATTAAAAATCAAGCTTGGTCCGGGACTTAACCATGGAGCTAAGACCCGGACCACAATGTGACTGGAATCTCGTATTACAATTCATGGTCCGGGACTTATGGAAGGAGCTAAGACCCGGACCACATTGCTGAAATGCAGTCTGTAGCGCCGCATTGAAAAGAAGAGAATCTCTTCTTATTATAAACACCGCCCCATTATAGCCTTTCCAGAACTCACTCCACTGTTCTGCTTTCCATCCTCTAATCCCACTAAATCAAATATTTCCCTAAACCAGCAACAACACCCACGTAAACCACCGCCCCATACTTCAATAATCCTTCCTTTCCAGCTTCATCCACCACCAGAGCACCACGTACTCATCCCCAAGTGCTATAAATAGAACTCATCCTTCCTTCATTCAAAACACACAACATCCATCGGATATCTCTCCCTCTCTTACACCATTCCTCACCCATTACACTTCTCATCCATTTCCATCTCATTTC
Source organism: Limonium bicolor (assembly GCA_023374045.1). NCBI lineage: Eukaryota > Viridiplantae > Streptophyta > Magnoliopsida > Caryophyllales > Plumbaginaceae > Limonium > Limonium bicolor. The sequence continues at coordinate 122,800,266 of CM041782.1, read as the reverse complement.
TCACGTACTACCCATCTAGTACGTAGTAGTTTTACTACTACTACTAATCACCTTCATCCCATTATTTCCATCACCATTCACGTAACACACCATTCACTCCTCCATCCACTATCCATTTCCACTCTCACGTATACCACCATTTCCATTAAACACCACTATTTCCATTAAATACCATACACAGCTACAGAAACCGGGAATACACAAGCAGCTGGAGATTGAGCGGAGGAACTGCTGGTTGTGCACAGAGACTCCATCAACGAGCCTTAAAACAGAGTTTCTCCTTCTTTTTCTTCTTTAATGTTATTTACATATTGCTGCAGTATTTTCGTTTCCATGGCTGAGTAGTTTTCATAAATTTCGGTTTGCTATGTAATCCAAATTCTGAGGTTCCATTATCTTTGTGATTTACCATTTTAACAGATTAAAGTGTTGTTCCTTACTTATTGTTATAAACCTTGTGATCTGGCCAATTACTAGATTTTATCTGTTTATCTGCTTATAAGTGAGAACTGCGGTAGATAATAGACAATAGGAACAACACCGGTTAATTTAGAGATGGTAATTCCTCTAAGATATTAACTGATCATTAAACTGGATTATTCTTAAAGCTGTTAGCAATTAGTAAATTTGTAACGAGAGTTAAAATTTATCAGTTGTTAATTAGATTCCACCGAGCGGGAGACCGAACGTGGAATAATTCTGATCTAGGATTTTAATCTAGATGTTGGTAAACACACTGAAAAAGGAACCGAAGAAATTGGAGGAATAGTAAACCGGAATTTTCCCTTCTCATTAATTCAAAAACATCATTGTTTTGCTCACTGTTAATCTTGCATTTATTATCCTTGTTCTTATTTACAGTTTGTTTCAGTACTTAGTAATTCAACAAACAAAACCCCCTGTTACTTGAGTTATTTTACTTTGTTTTAATCTTAAATATTAATTAAACTAAAACGCTGCCTCCCCTGGATTCGATAACCTGGAGGGACACTTCTAGGAAACTTGCTATAATCGACCGGTATTCTTGCCGTTAGGTTTTTACCCAACAAGTTAATGGCGCCGTTGCCGGGGAGGCACGGTTGCTTAGTTTAATTTTTATTTTCTTTTTGTATTATCTCATTTAATTTTGTTCTGTTTTGTTTTATTTCCTTTGTCAATTTACTTAAGCTTTATGCAATTTATTTCTTATTTTTGGTTCCAAGTATTATTCTAGTTCTGATCTTATTCAATTTTATCTTGTTGTTATCCTTTTTAATTTTGTGCCATTTTATTTTGATCTTTTACAACTGCACTACTGTCAGCTATCTGATCTTGGTTTATGGTTAAAACTCGTTCTGAAGGAAACCCTGAATTCGAAATCGAACCAGAGATAGATAGAGTAACAAGAAGGACTCGGAAGAGATTAGTGCTGGATCCTCCAATAGAGCAGGAGGTGTTCCTCAAAGATTCACCAACAGAAGAAATTGTTGAAGAAGAAATTCTAAACAACTCCTCAAGAACCAGTATGGAGAATCCGGAGAGGCACATGAGGGATTACACCCGCCCAAGCGTTGAAGGGCTTGTCTCACCAATAGTAATTCCTGCGCTACCAGCAGGGGAGCATTGGCAGTTCAAAACGCATTATGTTACTATGGTCATGAATGCACCTCAGTTCAGCGGAACAATCACCGAAGATCCCAATGTCCACCTCACCACTTTCATAAGATTGGTGGGAGCTTGTTCTACATCAGCTTCACAAGAGGTGGCCAGACTGACTCTCTTCCCATTCTCCCTGAGGGACAGAGCTGCAGATTGGCTAAACTCTTTGACACCCAACAGTATCACCACCTGGACAGAGTTAGCAAATGCATTTTTGGCAAAATATTTCCCTCCTTCTCGGATGCTGATGAGAGGAGAGATCACCAACTTTAAACCGTTCACTGGTGAGACATTATCTGAGGCTTGGGAGCGCTTCAAAGGCATTGTGCGCAAAGTACCACACCATGGCTTGGGAGAGGAGGTAATTTTACAGTCCTTTTATAAAGATTTGGATCATTCTAGTCGGTTGTTGGTAGACACTTGTGCAGGAGGAAGCCTCATGGAGCTACCAATAGCCAGAATCAAGGAACTATTGGAGACCATTGCCAATGCATCCAATCAGTGGGGAGGTGCGAGCAGGAGAAGCAGCACCGAAGAAAACCGCTGGAGTCTATGAAGTGGATTCAAATACCTTTCTGGCCGCCAAGATGGAAGCAATGTCAAAGCAGTTTGAAAAGATGTGTGCTATGATGAAACCTCAGTCAAGCGCCGCTGTGTGTGACCGATTCCTTCCCACAGTGTGAGTATTGTGGTAGAAGTCCAACATGTGCCAGTGTACTTCTCAGCAAAATGAAGAGGTAAATTATCTGGGAAACAGGCAAGGGACCTTCTACAACAACCAAAACAATCAAGGATACCAGCAACAATCGTTACCAAGCTGGCGGAAACAGCAATTACAATCAGAGACCTCAGCAGCAATATAATTCCTCTTATCAGAAGCAGCCACTGCAGAATCAGCAAGTGCAGAATACAGGTGCTGGTGCGTCCTCTAGTATGGATGAAGTTCTGGCCAGAATGAATGATTTCATCACTGTCAATACCAAGAATTCAATGAGCTAGAAGTTTTCAATCAGGAGCAGAGGACCTTCAACAATGATCAAAGGACGTTCAATAGGAACATCGAAACTCAAATATCTCAGATATCACAGCAGTTAGCTCAGCGCCCTTTGGGTTCTTTACCCAGTCAGCCAGAACAGAACCTGAAGCACGCCAAGGCCATCACATTAAGAAGTGGTACACAGCTTGAGCCGGTGATTCCTGAAATTGAAACTCCTCCCCCTAATGTTAACCAAAATGAAGAAACCACACCGAAGAGCTCTCAGGAGGAACCGGTTGAAAATGAGGTGGCTACTAGTAAGAATTCGAAGACTTCCACACCTCCACGCCGCACAGTTGATTTAGCATCAGTGCCTTTTCCAAACCGGTTGAAAAAGAGGGACCTGGATGAGCAGTTTGGTAAGTTCTTAAGTATTTTAAGAAACTAACCATTAACATTCCCTTTTCTGATGCGTTAAAGCAGATGCCGATATATGCGAAGTTCATGAAGGACATCCTGTCCAATAGACGGTCCTTAGTGGAGAAAGATACTGTGCAGCTTACCGAGAACGTATCAGCCGTCCTTTCACAAAAGCTGCCACCTAAGCTTGATGACCCAGGTACCCCGGTCATACCTTGCGCGATAGGTAATGTGCAATGTGGTAAGGGTTTATGTGACTTAGGTGCAAGTATTAACTTAATGCCCTATTCAATATATCTGAAACTTGGTCTAGGAGAATGTGAACCAACCCGAATCACTCTGCAATTAGCCGATAGGTCAATCATCCTACCTAAAGGGGTGGTAAGGATTTAATTGTTTCGGTTGGTACTTTTGCTTTCCCTGCTGATTTTGTTATATTAGACATGGAGGAAGACAAGGTAGTACCACTTATCTTAGGTCGACCGTTCATGCGTACAGCAAGACCCTCATTGATGTTGAAGGAGGGAAGATTATACTTCGGTTGCATGATGAGCAGCTTGTATTTGATATGACCAAAGCTACTACCCACCCTTCTGATGTTCATGCTTGTTTTAGTTTAGATTGTATTGATACCTTGATGCAGGACTATTCTTACAGTCCCACGGAGCTGGATGCATTGGAGAAGTGCTTGGTAGAGTCCATAGAAACAGTTCATGATGATTCTGAAATCTCTGCTGCGCAGCATTTCAGCTTGCTGCTGGTAGGCCATATAGGAAGAACTACAAAATCGAGAGGAGCCGCTGGACCGAGTTCCAAAGACACTAGCTCCTTCGTGGACTCACCACCTTCTCTTGAACTTAACCCTCTTCCTAGTCACCTTAAATATGCTTTCTTAGTTCCTCCATCTGATTTGCCTGTCATTATTTCTAACAGTTTAACCAATGCACAGGAGGAAGCCTTGTTGCAGGTTCTGAAGAAGAACAAAGAGCATTAGGGTGGTCCATTGCTGACATCAAAGGTATTGCCCCTACATTCTGCACTCACCGCATTTACCTTGAGGAGAATGACAAACCAGCAAGACAGCCCCAACGAAGACTGAACCCGCACATGAAAGAGGTGGTTAAAAAGGAAGTCATCAAGCTCTTGGATGCAGGTATCATTTACCCTATTTCTGACAGCGAATGGGTAAGTCCTACACAGGTAGTACCTAAGAAAGGAGGTTTAACTGTGGTACCTAATGATAAAGGTGAATTAATTCCTCAGCGTACTATTACTGGGCATAGAGTTTGCATTGATTATAGGAAATTAAATGCCGCCACTAGGAAAGACCATTTCCCCCTTCCTTTCATTGATCAGATGTTGGAGAGACTTGCAGGACAAGACTTTACTGTTTCTTAGATGGTTACTCCGGTTACTTTCAAATTCCAATTGCTAAGGAAGACCAAGAGAAAACTACTTTTACATGTCCATATGGTACTTATGCTTATCGACGCATGCCCTTTGGTTTGTGTAATGCACCAGCTACATTTCAAAGATGCATGACTGCTATCTTTGCTGATTTTATTGAAAAATGCATCGAAATCTTTATGGATGATTTTTCTGTCTTTGGACCTACTTTTGATTCATGCTTGAGAGACTTGGATTTAATCTTAGCTAGGTGCAAGGAGACTAACTTGGTGCTCAATTGGGAGAAGTGCCACTTTATGGTGCAGGAAGGCATCGTGCTCGGACATAAGATTTCTAAGAAAGGGATCGAAGTAGAAATCAAAGATTGAAGTAATAGAGCAGCTACCACCACCATCGTCGGTAAAGGATGTCCGAAGTTTTCTCGGTCATGCAGGTTTTTATAGGCGTTTTGTTAAGGATTTCTCTAAGATCTCTAAGCCTCTTTGTGATCTATTAATTAAAGATGTGAAATTTGAATTTACAAAAGAGTGCTTAGATGCTTTTAATTTACTCAAGGCTAATTTGGTTTCTGCACCTATTATTGTTGCTCCTGATTGGTCATTACCTTTTGAGATAATGTGTGATGCCAGCGATTACGCATTGGGAGCAGCTTTGGGTCAGAGACATGACAAGATATTGAGGATAGTCTACTATGCTAGTAAGACTATGAATGAGGCACAAAAGAACTACACAACAACGGAAAAGGAGCTACTGGCAATTGTCTTTGCATGTGACAAATTTCGACCATACATTATTGGAGCAAAGTCATTGTGCACACCGACCATTCCGCTCTCAGGTATCTCTTTGGAAAAGTTGATGCTAAACCTCGTTTAATTAGATGGATTTTACTTTTGCAGGAGTTTGACATTGAATTAGGGACAAACCTGGAGCACAGAATGGAGTGGCAGATCACTTATCCCGTATGGAAATTCCAGATGATGGCAAGCCGATTAACGAGTATTTTCCTGATGAGTTTGTCTACACGATCAGTTGTCCCACAGACCCTTGGTATGCTGACATTGCAAACTACCTAGCCAAGGGCATTGTTCCACCAGAATTGTCGTATCAGCAGAAGAAGAAGTTCTTCTCCACAGTCAAGCATTACCTTTGGGACGACCCATTTCTCTTCAAGGTTTGCGCGGATGGGATGATTCGCAGATGCGTTCCTGATCCTGAAATAAGAGATATCCTTGATCATTGTCACTCAAGAGAAGCAGGAGGTCATTTTGGTCATGCCCGAACAGCCGCAAAAGTTTTGGAAGCAGGTTTCTTTTGGAAGACCTTGAACAAAGATTGCTATCAGTTTGTGGCTACATGTGACCAGTGCCAAAGGCAAGGGAACCTATCTAGACGTCATGAGATGCCCTTGAATTCTATATTGGAAGTTGAACCATTCGACCTTTGGGGCATTGATTTCATGGGGCCGTTCCCATCATCACAAGGTAACCTCTACATCTTGGTGGGAGTAGATTATGTTACAAAATGGGCTGAAGCAATAGCAGCACCAACTAATGATGCCAAAGTAGTGCTCAAATTTTTGAAGCGGAATATATTCACTCGTTTTGGTGTTCCGCGAGCAATCATTAGTGATGGAGGTACCCATTTCTGCAACAAACAATTTGAAGCCCTCCTACAGAAATATGGCGTACGACACAAGGTCTCCCTACCATATCATCCACAGACAAACGGGCAAGCCGAGATTACAAATAGAGAAATCAAGTGGATCCTTCAAAAATCCGTCACCTCTTCTAGACGCGATTGGTCACTCAAGCTAGATGATGCTTTGTGGGCATATCGCACTGCCTTCAAAACCCCCTTAGGTATGTCTCCGTACAAATTGGTATATGGCAAGGCATGTCACTTGCCTGTAGAATTGGAGCATAAGTCTTTTTGGGCCATCAAAGCATTGAATTTTGACTTACAAAAGGCTGGTGAGAAGCGCAAGATGCAGTTGTGTAATTTGGAGGAATTTCGAGAGGAAGCATACGAAAATGCCAAAATCTATAAGGAAAGGAAAAAGGTGGCATGACAAGCTTTTGGTAAAACGTGAGTTTAACGTTGGAGATAAGGTACTTCTATTCAACTCCCGTCTGAAATTATTCCCAGGGAAGTTGAAATCTCGCTGGTCTGGACCGTTCACAATCACAAGTGTCTCGCCTTATGGAGCCATAGGGTTAATCAATGCGGAAGGGGAGACTTTCAAAGTAAACGGATCTCAGTTGAAACACTATCTTAGTGGTGACATTGCCGAAGTCCATTCAGTGACCACGGTGCATGACCCTCCATACTGATCCTACAATCACATGGTCTAGCCAAAGACCGAAAAGACGGGCAGCTCATTGGGAGGCAACCCAATCTTCTTACATTTTTCTTCTTTCTTTTATTTTAAATTCATGTTCTTATGTGTGCTAATTTCCTTTGTTAGCTATATTTCTTGGTTGTTTGTTGTTAAGGTGTAGGTTTGATAAAGGTTGAAAAACAGAGCAATAGAAGGCTTGATGAAGGAAGCAAAACAGAGCACTAGGAGAAAAATCTTCGGTGGAATAAACAGAGTGGTCCGGGACTTCAACCACATCCTAAGTCCCGGACCAGAGAAGCAGGTTAGTTCTCGAACTGAATAATTAAGGTGGGCCGGGACTTCATCCAAAACTAAGTCCCGGACCCAATAGAAACTCTAGTTAGGCCATTTTCATATATTGGTCCGGGACTTTATTTCCAGCCTAAGTCCCGGATTCAATTGGCAAGAGTTTCTGAGAACACACAACGAGGGTCCGGGACCTTATACAGACCCTAAGTCCCGGACCAAACGCCACGCATATTCTCGACTGATTTTTACACATTGGTCCGGGACTTGAACCAGACCCTAAGTCCCGGACCATCTGTCGTTGTTAAAACAAATACAATAAATGCTGCATAACCGTCTTCAACCTCCCTACTTCTGAAATCCCTAAAAACTAAACTCCCTCTCTTCGCCCTCTTCCCTTCTCTTTTCTGCCTCGCATCACCACCGTAACCCTAACTCCCTCTCTCACTCTCGAATTCACCGAAATTCCACCTCTCTCTCGTTTCAACATCGGCCTCACCAACACAGACGACCACCACCAACCCACACACCACGGTAGTCTCCCTCCCTGTTACAACCCGTCGCCTCCAATACCGAAGTCGACACAGACGACCACCACCGCACCACCACCATTCTTCCCCGTCACCGCCTGCTCCGGCTCGCACCACCAACTCCATCTCCACCTCGCCCCAAAACATCGACGACGACCACCACCAACCACCACATTTTCCCCGACGCCTCTGTCGGCCCACACCCCACACTCACCCCGTCTCTGTAGCGCCCAAAAATCAACCCCCACATCCCACATCCCAAACTCCCAAAGCCAAACCACATTTTTTATTACCCAGCCCGTCTCACCCTTTCGAATAACAACCAACACACACCTCTCTGTACTCCCCCCTTGACCGTGAGTAACAAGTGGCTCCCACAGTGCCATTATAAAAAAAAAAATTTTTGCACCACACCAAACGTGCCCTAAAAATCCAAACAAATCCTTAAAAATCCAAAAATTCAATGGCACCAAAACGAGCTCGACACGCCAACACCGCCGGGGCTTCTTCCTCATCAGCCGCCGGTCCACTTCGGGTCCAAGAAACCGAGCTCTCAGAATTCGTGTCTCGGGATGCGTGGGATTGGTTCCGGGCCAAAGAACGTAAAATTATCTACGAAAGGTCAGTCTGCCCATCTTTAATCAATGAGTTCAATTTGGAGCATATCTTTGGGGCAAAGAATTGGTTGTGTCTGTTGACCCGGGGAGGGGAATTCTACCCGCGCTTGGTGAAACTGTTCTATGCTAATGCTACGGTGAGCGAGAACGGGAGGGTTATTAAATCATCTGTTAAAGGGAAGGAAATACGCGTGAGTAGCTCGGGTATTAGAGATGCCCTGGAATTACCTCCTACGAATAGAGTCCCGACTGATGAGGACAAGGAGAATCAAGAACTCCGTGAGCGTCAAGCCAAGGAACACTATCTGAGTTTGGTTGTGAATGATCCAGCAGTCCAAAACCGCCAAAGGCGGAACCAGAGGGACAAGCAGGTGATTACGGGTGACAAGTTACCCACACCTTTGGAGCGTCTGATCTTAGGGATCATCATGTATAATGTCCGCCCCAGAGAGTGTGCGGACCTGAATGTCATTGATTGTTATGTCCTGCGTTACCTATTAGATGATGAGCTTGCACGGGTGGCATTTCCCATCGCTCTGCATGGGATCATCTTTCAGTCCATGCTTCGGATTGTCGATATCGATAGCAGTGGCTCTCTTCCCTTTCCCCACCTGCTACAGTCGTTCTTTGATGCCGCCGGGGTGGATTGCTCAAATGAAGAACCCCAGTACCCCCGATCTTCCATCGACATGACGATGATGCGCTTCTATCAGTGGGAGAAGGTGGATGATCAGTGGGTGAAGCGTCGCCGCGCTGCACGAGCACCCCGAGCTGGTGGCGTTGCTGCGGCTGCTGATGAGGCTGAGGTTGCTGCTGCTGAGGCTGATGCTGTGGGAGATGAGGCCCAGGACATTCCGTTACCTGCTGGACCGGCCCCGGGTTATGACGAGCTGCTGCGCGAGTTTAGAGACTGGAGAGGGACGGCCACAGCCCGATTTGACCAGATAGACAGTCGTCTAGATGGGTATGGTCAGCAACTCTCCACTTTAGAGGCCCGTCAGACTGACTACGAGGCTCGACAGGCTGCTCAGTTTGCCAGAGTACCAGGCTCAGCAGGCTGCTCAGTTTGCTGAGTACCAGGCACAGCAGGATGCCCGATTCCAGGCCTATGACCAGCGCTTCGCACAGTTTGAGGCTTGGCGCATGCCCCGTCAGTAGACCCTGAGTTGGTTTATGCCCCCCCTCCTCCATCATTATCCCTATCTTTTCTTGCATTTGTGGATTTTCTGATGTAGTTGTAATTTGTGATGTTTTAATGACTTTTAGCTTGTTAGGTTGCACTTTCTGGGTATTTTCATTTTCTTGTTGGATTGTTATGGTAACTTAGATACCTTGCTACTACCACTGCCACTGCTTGCTATGTTACTTGACTTTGTTGCAACATATTATCTGCTGCTTATTCACACATGACTGCCATTTTTTTGTGTGCGATATCGAAAGAAAACAAAGGAGACTCTGCCGAAATTTTCGCAACCCTCCTTAAAGTCTCCCATTCCTTGTCATGAGTGTGGAGACATCATCTTCACCGATTATTCAGGGGAGTCCTATTTTCTCTCACTAAACCCTCGACTCTTGTGTGTGTGTAGCACATGAGGACATTGTGTTCTCTAAAGTGTGGGGATGTAGTAAGGGGGTTGCATAGTCACTTGTGATTGCACTGTTGTTTTCTGTGGCTCCTAGCAGTACTATTCTCCCTTCACTAACCTTTGATGACCCCCACAAAAATTTTTAATTCGGCATACTTGGTTTCACTTGTGGTCAGAGCATCAGTCGGGAATAACGTACGAGTAGCGAAAATTTTTTGAGATTTAATCTGAAATTTCGGTCACAAGAACTTTGGTTATACTGCATGGATTGTGAGTTTGATTAAAATTTTCATCTATTTCCTTCAAATAAAAGGTGAGAGACCTTGTGTGACTATTATGTTTGAACTAACTTGGGGCTTTGGGAAAGTTTGGAATGAATGGAAGGAAAGGACAAAGGCAAGGTACTCCTCTAATCTACTCTGAACCAGAACAGGCCTCTCTCATTCGGTAATTAAGCTCTTGGAGTGCCTCATCACTTCTACCTAAGATCATCTGATCTGGGATAGAAGGCCCAACACCGCTACAAGGATGGGGAGAAAAAGTCTGAGGGGATGAAATGAATAATGCTTACTCAGAAAAATTGGAAGGAAAGTTCTTTCATGCTAAACAGTTGTTGCAAATTCTTCCTTGATTATGAGTATGTGGCAATGAAAGGTAATGTGGAATATGACATTACTTCTTGCCCCTTGTCGTCCAATGAATTGTGGAAAGAAAAAGGAAAGAAAAGCCCCGAGTAAAGTTTGGATTAAACAGTTATCATGATAATCTCATGCATTTTTTCAAATACCCTATCTTCACTGTTTAAGAAAACTTGCAGTATTAATCCCTGTTCTTTTTGGCTGTCTTTCAGCATTAGATTTCCTTGAACATTTTCCTGACCTGATAAATCCCGCTTTTGAAAACCTGGTACATTTTGATTGCAGTAATTAGTAATTGCTTGAGGACAAGCAAAGGTTAAGTGTGGGGATGTTGATAAGTCAGGAATTTACCTATTTCTAAAGGGTCTTTTGAGACCCAATTTGTTATTATTTACTGCTAAAATTCCTGTTTATGAGTGTGATTTAGTTTTTGTTGCAATTGTTCTTTTATGGTTTTGTGTGCTTTTCAGGTATGTAATCTCAAAAGAAACACTTTCATGTCATTGTTGGAGATCATAGTTTTTCAAACAAGCTAAAAGAGCCAAGGAAAATCATCATCGGACCAATTTCAAGCTCGGTCCGGGACCTAACCATGGAGCAAGGACCCGGACCACAAGTAACTTAAATCTCGAATTGAAATGTTGTATGGTCCGGGACTTGGTTGAAGAGTAAAGACCCGGACCACATGGTAGCCCAACTCTCGTATTAAAAATCAAGCTTGGTCCGGGACTTAACTATGGAGCTAAGACCCGGACCACAATGTGACTGGAATCTCGTATTACAATTCATGGTCCGGGACTTATGGAAGGAGCTAAGACCCGGACCACATTGCTTAAAATAGCAGTCTGTAGCGCCGCATTGAAAAGAAGAGATCTCTCTTATTATAAACAGCCGCCCCATTATACTCCTTTCCAGACTACTCCCATCACGTTAGTTCTGCTTTCCATCCTCTAATCCCACTAAATCAAATTATTTCCCTGAAACCAGCAACAACACCCACGTAAAACCACCGCCCCATACTTCAATAATCCTTCCTTTCCAGCTTCATCCACCAACCAGAGCACCTACGTACTCATCCCCAAGTGCTATAAATAGAACTCATTTCCTTCATTCAAAACACACAACATCCATCGGATATCTCTTCCCTCTCTTACACCATTCCTCACCCATTACACTTCTCATCCATTTCCATCCCATTTCTCACGTACTACCCATCTAGTACGTAGTAGTTTTACTACTACTACTAATCACCTTCATCCCACTATTTCCATCACTACCATTCACGTAACACACCATTCACTCCTCCATCCACTAACCATTTCCACTCTCACGTACACCACTATTTCCATTAAACACCATACACAGCTACAGAAACCGGGAATACACAAGCAGCTGGAGATTGAGTGGAGGGACTGCTGGTTGGGCACAGAGACTCCATCAACGAGCCTTAAAACAGAGTTTCTCCTTCTTTTTCTTCTTTAATGTTATTTACATATCGCTGCAGTATTTTCGTTTCCATGGCTGAGTAGTTTTCATAAATTTCGGTTTGCTATGTAATCCAAATTCTGAGGTTCCATTATCTTTGTGATTTGCCATTTTAACAGATTAAAGTGTTGTTCCTTACTTATTGTTATAAACCTTGTGATCTGGCCAATTACTAGATTTTACCTGTTTATCTGCTTATAAGTGAGAACTGCGGTAGATAATAGACAATAGGAACAACACCGGTTAATTTAGAGATGGTAATTCCTCTAAGATATTAACTGATCATTAAACTGGATTATTCTTAAAGCTGTTAGCAATTAGTAAATTTGTAACGAGAGTTAAAATTTATCAGTTGTTAATTAGATTCCACCGAGCGGGAGACCGAACGTGGAATAATTCTGATCTAGGATTTTAATCTTAGATGTTGGTAAACACACTGAAAAAGGAACCGAAGAAATTGGAGGAATAGTAAACCGGAATTTTCCCTTCTCATTAATTCAAAAACATCATTGTTTTGCTCACTGTTACTCTTGCATTTGTTATCCTTGTTCTTATTTACAGTTTGTTTCAGTATTTAGTAATTCAACAAACAAAACCCCCCTGTTACTTGAGTTATTTTACTTTGTTTGATCTTAAATATTAATTAAACTAAAACGCTGCCTCCCCTGGATTCGATAACCTGGAGGGACACTTCTAGGAAAACTTGCTATAATCGACCGGTATTCTTGCCGTTAGGTTTTTACCCAACATTGGCTCCAGCCAACTTTCTAGTCTTGGTGCTTGGCAAGCGAGGTGGGAATCTTACATCTCGGTTGTTGGATCCTCATTTGGGTTCATGCGGTTATAGGAAAGAAGATATAATTAGTTCTCTGATTTGACATGGTTAAAGGGGAATGATTACACCGTACCAACACTTGTCCCTCAAGTCTCGCTTCTAGAGTTTACGAAAGAAGTGGGACTTAAGTTGTTTAGGCTTTTGCTTTGACACTTAAGGAAATTTTTGGAACAGAGAGAAGGGCTTGAGAGTTTTTTACCCGGGTAGTATTCTAACTAGTTCCCCAAGTTCAACTTTTAGCGGTCTTGGATGGGAACTTTTGGATGTTTGAGAGAGTGAGGTGGTGCCACGTGGTGCGATGTGGGATTGCTTTTGAAAATGAAGGGTCAAGCGACGGGACCAGTGCAACACAACGCTTAAGCCAGTAACTGACCGCACATTACCGATGTGTCTGAGTGTTCCTTTCGGCGGTGACTGATGGGTGGTGTGGGATGCATGGCTCGACCTGATTGGTAGCAGGAGTAGTAGATGAGACGGTTACGGAGATGATGCAGGTGACCATTGAGTTAATTCGTCTATAAATAGTGATAAGTTAGAGTGAGATTTTGCACCTTGCCCCAACTTTTGTGGGCTCTTATTTGTTGTTGATTTACTCTCCTTGTGTTTCTGTTTTCTCAAAAATATTTTCTCAAATTCTTATTCACGGTGTTGGTCTTCTTGCGAGTTCGGGGGAACCACTGCCTGGTGAAAAGAGGCCGCCTGACTTTATGCTTTTCTGGTCGGTGATTAGTGTTGCCGAGAACTGTGATGGTGAAGATAGAGGAGGATTTGATTTTGAAAAATGCGAGGCAAAGGGCATCCATGCTGGTCTGAAGAGGAATTTGATCCTGAAACGTTATCTCCTTTGTGTGGATCAGAGTTGATGTCTTCGGTCTGCTGAGGCGGCCGCCCTCTCTATGATCTTGTGTTGTAGGATCCGCTCGGCCGGTTGGCATCAGTAGTTCTACAATGCAACCCGGTTAGAGAAAGAGAGGTGGAGGTTGCCTAGCTCATCACCCAAGGGTTGACTAGGTGTTTGGCATGGACCAACATACCAGCTTGAGGCTCATCGTGTCGCGGCTGGGTGGCTTCCGGGCTACAGAGAGGTAAGGGAGGGACAAAGTGAAGGCTTTCACAGCGTCTCCTTTCTCCACTTCTTGGTTTCCTATCCCTGCCGATGGAGGTAGGGGAGCAACGGTGGAGACGCCGTTGTGCACCTTATGGTAGCGAAGTTGAATGGTCATGGGCATCACAAACCAGTTTTGTCTCTAGTTACTGTATTCGTTGGCTTGCTCAGGGATATTAGAAGAGCGAGGGTGCCTTCCCTGGGTACAACAAGTGTAGTATGGACCAGTTACATGAGTGTAAAGTTGAAGATAGGTGTTGTGTACAAGAGAATTTGTTAAAAAGGATAAAAGAAGTCAAATGAGTCTTTTGAAGTTGTGAATATACATGTGGATTAAGATTTTATCAATATTAAGTATGAAGTATGAGGATGAATAATGAAAGTTTTAAGTTTCTTTTCTACGTGCAAGACTTGAGGGATGAAGATGATTGAATTCTAAGAAGTATTTATGTAGTAGTAAGGGAGTAATGCCTCTAAGTAAAAGAATTTGGAAGAAATTGGGCTAGTGCCTTGAGCAGGTTCGGTTAATTAAGCATCTATTAATATGGGCCACGGAAAAGAAAGAGTTGACATGGCAGTTGAAAGAGGTTGATGGATAAGGGATATTCATCGTATTGTGTCTCCTAAAAATATTATGGAATATGATTGTTCATTATGTGTGTACCACTTAATGGGATTAGTTTGCGATAATCTACGTTGACTTTGTCTTGGTGACTTCTTAAAATGAGGAAGAGTATAGAGAATACTCAAGGGAAAAAACTTGAGGAATAGTTATTTGTATGATAAGTTAAGCAAGTGTTAGCCCTGATTATGGGCATTTTTTCTAGACCATGATATAAGAGTTTGGCTTGATGCCAACGGTTTGTGAAAGTTTTCTTTCTGTATTATCTTGGTGAATGGTAAGTTAGTAAGGAAGGTAATAAAAGTTTTGAGAATAGTGACTAAAGTTACGTTTCCAAGAGTTGGAAATAATATTAATTTCAGATTTTGGATCTATATTGGTTCGTCCCTAGAATTGTTTGGGATAGTGCGGTGGTGCAGAACGAAGAAGTAATTAGCTATGCTTTGAGAAAGATATCTAAGGATTATTTTTGGGAGTATATGAGATCTTCACACCTTTAAGAATTATTCATGAGGTATAAGAGATAATTTTAGTTGAAAAAGGATTAAGATATAAGGATCAACTATCTTGAGAGTAAAGCTAAGATGATAGTGGATACTTTGGGTAGAAAAGAAGTGCATTTATTGACCAGATGTGATCAAGGTTCGAACTATGATGGCATGGTCTGAAGGGAGTGGGCCAAGGAATTAGTCATGCAATGGCAGTTAAGATATGTGTTAGGCATATGAGATAATCGATGCACTATGAGATGATAGGAGGAATCAAGTTTTCTAGAATGATATGGATTGAATGAAATGAATTTCATATGGTTGTGCGCCCTAGAGGTGACAAGAGCAATAAGCCCCCGCAACATATGATTAAGGTAACCTAGATGGATAAAGGAAGGAGCTGAATTGAGAATAATGTTTGACAAAAGATTTGAGTTGAGTTAAAGAAATGACAGGTTTAGTAAAACCTATTGGTCTACCTAAAGTGCTAGCAAATTGAGGAACAAGTATATGAGGAATGTGATGTGATATTGTGAGAGATTTCCAAATCATGTTACGCTTGAGCCTAGTTTCAAAAGGTTTTATGTGTCAAGTTGAAAACAACTTTGTTTTCACCTTGTGTCATATGGGTAATCAGATAGATATACTTAGACATTAGAGGATATGTAAGTTGTATGTGTTGGACATACTAGAACATTGGGAGGGTTATTATAATGGTAGTTCTTGTATCTATCTCAAATAATTGAAACTTTGGTCAACGGTATCAGGACGATTCATGAAAGACCATGAGCCACCTAAGATTGATAGGAACATCATATAGACTCAGAAAGAAGACAAATTGGGTATGAATGGACTGTTAATGATAATGAAAGAATACTCTATCCACTAGGTGGTGGGATGAAGTATGGAATAGAACAGAAGATTGTGTCCCAAATTCTTTGGACCTAAAAGGTAATGATCAGAGTTAGAAATGTTGTTTAAATACTAGCAGTGCAAGTGGAGCTTGATGGAGCACATTATGATTTCTAAGTATTTTAATAGTAAAAATACATAGTAAATTCAACTCTTGTGTTTGAACTAGAGATAGTGGAGCTTGATCACTTTATGTAGAGAGGAATATTCCTTGGGATCTTAAATGAGAACATTAGAATGATTAGCCTAAGATCAAAGGATGGCAAAATATTGTGATCCAATCATAGATCGGAGTAGAATTCCTGTGTGCTGAAAAAAATGCTTTGCAATCAAATTCTAAGAGTTTAGATGCAATTACGGGGTCGTAACTTCCTCTTGATGAGGGTGGATACAACCGAATTTAAGTGTTAATTGTTGCATGAGTCACCTTGCTTGATAGCATCTATGTGGCATGATAATCGCATGATAAATTATCATTAAAAGCTTAGAAGTCTTGTTTTGTCTTGCAGTGGAAAGTTTGGTAGTAGTGTCCAAGGTGGCATTGAGAATAGAGATCTGAATGGATATTACGGTGATGAACTGAAAAGAATCAATGAAGTTATGGTAAAGCTATGGAAATGTTTGAGTAAAACCTTGAAATTTCTTGGAATTTGTTTGGAATTACATGAAAGGTTTTTGAAACTTTTTGTGATCTTGAGTCAGTGCCAAGAAGTTAGCACCTACGAAATGTTTGCACCAACGGTTTTAATCCTTGGTTTTGAGATCCGATTTTAAATGGGCTTGGATTCTTCATAATTGTTCCAATTAGCTATGTTAAGTGAAAGGAAAATTTCTTGTATGAATATTGAATTTTTGATTTTAAATGAAGTTTCGGGGTTGAAGCTTTTTTTAAGGGGAATATAATGAAATAACCCGAATTTATAAGGCTTGTATTAGTGATTTAAAACTCATATATGTGCTTAAAAAGAGTTTTTAGAGAGTATTTATTGAGCAAGAGCTTAAGAGTAATGAAGAAATTTACCTAAAGCTCACTTTGGCCTTAAGAGACATTTTGGTTATTTGGAGAGATTTAAAATACTTCAACCTTAAAAGGTTATTTATAACCTCTAACGAGAAAATTTTAAGCTATTTTAATGACGAGGAAGATATTTGAGAAGACTAGCCAAGTTTGGGTTAAGTTTGGAGACTTAAAGTCTTAAAGCGTGTTTTTGCCTAGAATGGCAAAAATATGTCCTGTCCATTTAAGGCATATTCTGGAATTTTAGAATGAGAGCTTAAAATTAAATTATAAGGATTTGAGGGGGTGTTTATAAAAATAATATATGAAAAGAGAAGACATGCGCACGTGCCACTTGAATTAAGAAAAGAGAAAACCTATTTCTCCACGTCTTCTCCTACCTTCCCCAAACCCGTTTTATCTCTCCTCCCTCTGATTGTAGTCATAATCAGCAAGCCATGGAAGATTATGGCTGTTCCCTTCCTTCAAAATACTTCTTTGAATATCTAAAGTGAGGGTTTTTCTTAAGGTTTTAAGTGATTTTGTTCTTTGGCGCATGAATTTCAAGAGTTAGAGTTGTCCACTTCCTTCATTGTTACTATTCAAGGTATAAGGTTGTTTTTAATCATCTTACCACTTCCTCTTGGATTTTGGATTAATTCCTTTGTAAAATCTTCTTGATTCCTTATCGTCGTTCTTTTGAACAAAAAATAATGATATTTAGAAAAAGTTTGGTCAAAACCCATATCCATGGTTGTTAGCTTCTCATTTGATGTAAAAATGTGTTGTTGGTTTCAAAATCTTTTAGATCATTTATTATGATCTTAAGATCGAGATTCGATTGATTGAAACCCTTAAAGATGAAATTTTGAACCTTAAAAAACTTCTAGGGTTTGAGATAATGGGAATGGTATAGTGATGGTTGATGTGTGCTAGTGTTAATTTTATTCTTTTTGTTCTTCTTCTTTATAAGCCATTGGGAGGCTCTAAGCTTTGAAGACATGGACTATGGAGCAAGGAAAGAGGTTATGCTTCCAGAAAGGTAAACCTTAGTCTATTGGTGTTTGTATTCCCTATGGGGATGTGTGAATTTAGTGGTTATGATTCTAACTGATTTTGTAAGCTATTTGATTACTCCTCAAATCCTAGAGAGTTTTTGGATGAGCTTGAAGACCTAATATGGTCATCGAAGAAAAGGTAAAGGAAGCAGTAAGATTTAATGACCTATGTGGATATGTTTGCTTGAGGATGATTAGAAACCCTATTTATCCTAGTATGAGAGTCATAATGATTTCATTATGGACTTGATGATCTCTACATTCGTTGGTGTATGAACTTAGATATGAAGAAGTGATGACCTTTGGGAATTGTAACTTGGTTGTGGACAAAGTATGATCATGGTGACCCTAGATTTCCAAACCACGTGTAGAACTATATGATGTTTTATTGCGAATAATATATGGAAATTTGATCTTGATGATCTATGGTTGTGAACCTTTGGGTAACTTGTGAAGTAATGTTGATGGCTCGTGGATAATGAACTTAGATATTAGTATACATGGTCGAATGACCTTTGGAATAAGGAATGGAATGAAATTGAACTATGATCTTGATGAATAATGAAATATGACCTCGGATGAGAAAGAAAAAGGGTATTATGATAACCTTTTGTAAGAGATCTTATTATTTGATAGTAGTCTTAAGGACTCTAATGCATGAATACTTGTACGAGAATCATAGATTTGATGCAATTTTGATGGTGGAAAGCTTGAGATCTAAGTGAATTCCGAATGATGTAATTGATGAAGTGTATTCTTGAGATCCACCATGATATGGTGTAAGATGGGTAACGAGAAGATTCAATTGATTTGATACCTTTTATGATGGATGATTGAGCCTTTATGAATGAGTAATCCTCGATGAATGATTATGGACGAGTAATCCTTATGGATGATTATGGATGAGTAATCATTGATGAATGATTAAAGATGATTTATCCTCGATGAATGATTGTGGATGATTGATCCTTGATGAATGATTATGGATAAGTAATCCATATGGATGATTGTGGATGAGTAATCCTTGATGAATGATTACGGATGATTTATCATTAATGAATGATCGTGGATTATTAGTCCTTGATGAAATGGATGACTGATCCTTGAGGAGTGATTATGAATGAATAATGTAAGGGAAACGAACCCTTTGTATCCGATGGCTGAAATGAATTGATGAATAGATGGAAGGGGGACAGACCCAAGATATCCGATGATGAATTGAGGTTTTTAACCTCCATTGTTCCATTAGGGAGATGGACCTAGATATCTGGTGGTTGAATTGAGGGAGACGGGCCCTTTGTATCTGGTGGTTGACTTGTGTAGTTGATCTTTGTGGTATTGTGAGGGAGATAGACCCACTATATCCGGTGGCTAATTGAACTATTAATCTTGTAATGTGCATACGAACTGAACTTGAACCTTGATGTATGAAAATGCACTATAATGGGATGTTGGAAATGAAATGGATGTGTGAGCTTGCATTCCTCTTAGAGGATCTCCATAATAGTATGAGATGTACATTATGCTTGGTTGGCTTTGAAGCCCTAATGATTAACTTGTGCTTGAGATTATTTGTGGCAGTAAGGAGTGTAATGAAATATAACATCCTTTTCAAAGGACCTTTAAGTAGAAATATGTTACAGGGAGTAACAAAAGATATAGTTCATTAATCTTTTATTAGCAAAAGAGTAATAAAACCGCCTTAGGGTAGCTTAGCGTTTACTTAGTTTTATATTGATGGTTTATCTTTGTGTGGTGTTTGTATATGTTTGACCTTACTGTAGGTTCAAGGGGTTGTTAGAGCGGGGGATTATGGGGATTATGAGCTTCTTGAGTTTAAGAGTCTTTGCACAAACTTCTCTCTAAATTAGTATATCTCTATTTGCTTCTAAAGGATTTTATGGTTTCAAAAAGGTGTAAATCAATTTATGAGAGCACTTCACTCTCCTGCTCTTTTGTAATTAAGGTTAAGTGCATGGCAGCCATGGTTGGCCCGCCTACTCTTTATATCAATTGAGCATTGCATTAGATGATGTCATGATGACCAAGTGTAAGGAACATGGTCTAGGCTACATTGTAAATTGTAGGTACTATCTTTCAGGAGCCACTAGTTGGTCATGCTCATGTGGTTATATTTTGTGAGCATGTTTTCTTGCATAAAGGCGTATGTGGTTTTAAGAGACAAGTCTTGATATGTCATGCCCAAAATTCTGATAAGTTTAAAGTTGGTTTTAAGAGTGGTTTAGCCTTAGCATTCCCTTGAGGGGAATGTGGCGGTAACACTTAAAAGATCCTGTATTTCCATTGTAAAATTATGATGGTTTAACAGGTTAATCATGTGTTTAAGAATTATGGTGTTACAGTCCAGGTTTATTACAATTGAAGCAGGTGACAAAGTTCAGGACTTGCTTAGTAGAGTTGCTAAACGAACGACTCTGTCTATTTGGTTGATTCCTCATGAACTTTCTAATTTTGTTTACTATGAAGACAAAGTCTTCCATAGTCTCAGCAACACTCTCTTCGACTATGATATCAACCAACTCGACTTTAGATTCTCAAATTAGGTTGTTAGGAAGATAGACTCCATCTTGATTACTGCTAGATGACTTAACCAGCAAGGCTTGATCATTGATTGATGTAATCTGATTAGAAGAGGAAGATGACATATTACCACACTTCTTTTTTACATTCTTTTTGTACTTATCCACTGATTGTAAGTAGGATCCTAGATCATGGATGCTCCATTCGGATAGGTCTTTGGACGCTTTGGTGGAGATTACACTTTTTGCCCATTATTCTCGAAGGATGTCGAGAAGTTTATGTAGAACACTCTCTCTGTATGGAATCATATTGATTTCTTGCATTGTAGTAGCTAATGCATAAAAGCGATCAAGTAGATCTTCCAATGATTCACCTGGTTTTTGAAGGAAGTTTCCGTAGTCCATTCTTAGCTATTGTTCCTTGCACTTCTTTAATTCGGTGACACCTTTGTATGTAGCTTGTAGAAGAGTCCATATCTCGTTTGTTGTCTTACAATTATTGGCTCTCCTTTGTTCTGGGAACGAGAGACAGGTGTAGACAGCTTGAGATGCTTGTCGTTGTTGATTGAGTTCATAACGCTTTCGATCTGTGAACGTCCACTCCAAATGGTTTGGAGGTTCAGATACATCCCCATGAATGATAATTTCTTATAGCTCAGAGTTGATTGACTCTATATGTTGCTCAATCTCATTGGAAGTGATCCTAGGGTGCTCAAAGTGCATCATATTGTCCCGGTTAGAGAAAAGATCTACCATCTCGACGTGGTTGATTTGTCAGCAACAAGGCTCTGATGCCATGTATATGATCGTTGGCTGACTCAAAGTGCTTTAAACGGTCAGTCTGCGAAACACTTTGACTCAATCGACTTAGTAGTGGAAGTAGTTAGTTGCACAAACAAGTACACAATATAAGCTCTTTATTATTCTTCAAAACAAAGAACGTGCAATGTCCACTAAGTAGAAGAGATCTACTCCGTGAAATCTCACTCACTTATCCCTTCACTCTTTCTAATCAGCACTATGACAAACGTAGCGAGTCTAAGAATTCCCTAGAATGACTCTATCAATAAAGAACAGAAAAAAATTAACACACAACTAATACTTTTCTCTCTCGATTATAAGGCAAAGTTTTCTCTCTTTAATGTTGGAAACTTATGTCTTGAAAAAAGCGCAAATGGTAAATGATAAAAGTTGCCCTTTTGTAGAAGTATCAACATATTCGTTGTGGATGTTGGTTTCCTAATTTTAAGATTTAACGTTCACTCTTCACAGAAAATTGGACCTGATGCTTTTGAGAGCTAGACCACACTTATGACTAATGAATATTGCGGCCCAAGGATAGCAGACAACGATGATCATAGTCAGAGGTTCATCCCTTGATTTTTTGCAACAGAAAGCCACCGTTACTTGATGGACTCAATCAACACTTGACCCGAATTTATCTTGCCTTGTTGTGGATGTATTTGTTTCACCAGATTGACTTCATTTGTTGATAGACTCCTATCTTCAGCAACACTAAGTTCCAACAAAAAACATACTTAGTCAATATGAATCTCATTTTGTAAAGACTGAGCTTTTATGAATTTTGATATATTTAGGTTATTTATATCATTATACCAAATTTCTAACGTATGAATTGCTTAAAAAAAACTCAAGCAATAACGCAGCGGAAAACACTTAGGAACATTCAAGCAACAAACAAACACACATGCACGCAGAGACATTGAACATATGTATGCAAACAAGAGGCATCCACACGTTAGCGGCGCCAAGCACACAACTTGACAAGCCTTAGGGTAATTTAACCCGAGGGCCTCGGCAATGTGGCACACAGCCCACATGCCGGATGGCCACCCACCACCACAAGGATGAGAGTGGACTTATACCTCCCTTAGCAGATAAGTTCTCCGGCCATCCCAAACCCCTTAACTCTGAACGTCATGGTTAAAGGGGATCCGCGCACCTAGTTTTGTTTTTAAAAATATTATGATTTAAATTTATATAAGCTTTAAAAGTACTTTTTCTAAGGATAACAAAACGAAGATTATGCGGGCACCTTATGCCTTTATTTTCAGTGGCCACACATGTGGATGTTTATGTCGCACTCCATGTGGTGGATGACCGTACATTAAGTTATTACTTTTTGATGTAAAATTTTAAATGATTGTAAGTTTTAAAAATATTTAAGTCCAAAATTATAAAAAATTATACCATTATTTATCTAAATTCATTATCATCAAAACAAGACCAATCATTGATATATTTTGACAATTTAAAAATGTATATTAACTACGTGTTTATATGAGTATATATATATACGAGACTTATGATTCACCATATAAAGTTTAAAATAACCGTACAAAAATTACCTAAAAAAACCATACAAAAATAATAATACACCTCAAAACAATAATAATCCATTATCCGTTCCGAAATTGGAACATTTGGAAAAGATATGATTCTCCAAGTAAGATTTAAAATACATTATACACCAACAATAATAATACACTAAAACAATAATAATACACCACAAAAATAATAATTTATTATGAGTTTCAAAGTCTGCATCAGAAAATAACTGATTCACCACTAGTTAATTAATAAATCATAATACCAATTTAATGAATCATATCATCATTTAAGTGTATTATTGTAATATATAAAAATAAAAAATTTCAAACAATAATACAACCCGAATCAATAATAGTCCATTTTCAGTTCCAAAAGTGCTACATTAGAAAATATATGATTCACGATATAAGATTTAGAGCACATCATACAATAATAAGAACACATCACAAAAACAATAATAATACGCCATAAAAAATGATCTATCAATTCTAAAGTTTGCAAGTCAAGAAAAAATGAATCATAATACCAATTCAATGAATCATATTATGATCTTAGTGTTTCAATGTAAACATATAAAAACAAAATTTTAAAAACTTGTCAAAATATATCCATGATTAATCTTATTTTAAAGAAATTGATTTAGATTAATGATGGTGTAATTTATTTTAGGCTGCGTTCGTTTGCTACGGGCCGAAATTTGGATAGATTAATGCAGCATTAATCTGTAATTCAAAAGCCCACCTTAATGTGACTTTTGGCCCCAACCCGTTCGTTTGTTAGATTTAGCGTTATGGATCCAACAAATGTTAAAAATACACCAATACCCCTGACATGACCGTTCCCCATTTCCCCGTGCATGCGCGGTATACCCATCCCCTACCTCAACACCCTTTTCATCTTCCTCATTACAGAGAACCTGGAAAAACTGTTGCCGATCGAAGCTTGTAAGTCCTCCTTTCTCTTCCATTTATGTTGCTTGTTAAGTCCCCATTACTATTCCCTCTTTCTCGTTTGTTCTTGTTCTTCAAAGCGTAGCTAACCCCATTTCTCTTCCCTTCGCCTGCCTCTGTTCCTCTTCGTTAAACTAGCATGGTGATTTCTTTCGTTTTTTTTGTTACAAAGGACAACCACATCGCCAGAGAAGATGTACACCCGTCTCAGCGTACATATTCCAACCTCTTTCTCGCCTGTTGTTGTGAATCTGACTAACATCCGTCTTATACAATAACAGTCCTTGTTTTGTTTGTGTGGTTAACACTTCTGCTACCACCCTGTATTATACCTGATTCGTTATGTTGTACCTTTGTCAATTTACTGAGCATTTGTTCTGGAATTATGCATTTTCTTACAACCAATGAGAAGTTCCTGATTGAATGCGCCACTCTTTTGCATTTGTTTGGCTAATAGCAGCCATGGTCACCTGATACACTTGCTTTCTGATCGAAATTTGTTATATGTTGTATACCCTAAACTGGGGCCAAATATCTGTGAGGTGCAACAACTACAACTGATAGATGTTCAGTTTTTTTATTTTATCACCGTAGTTATATGAAGTAGTTATCCCCCAAGTGTTTTGTGTTGCTAAGTGAGCATGGTTAATATTTGCAGTCCTCTTCAACTGGAAGAAGTGTCAACCAATTGAACACCACATACATCAATTGTGACTGTCAGTTGACTTCTATGTTATTGATTTCCTACACTGCTGATAACTTTGGGAGACTGTTTTTCAAATGTAACACATGTGGGTTTTTTAAATGGTGGGATATAGTAAACAAGCCAACCAGTGGAACGTACTGGGGACACAATAGAAGATCAGATGTTATTGTAGACATCAACAGACAGACTGAGCTGACCAACCTTATTGAAAAACAAAATGAAACCACCTCATCTGTCAAGGGAAGGGTCAGTGATATGGTTGCAAAGCTAGATAGGATTGAGAAGGCTATGTTGCTGTTTGAGAAAAGCCATGCTGATGTTAAGGACATACTGATGAAGATGCTGCTTGTGTTGTTTGGCTTAGTGATGTTTGTATTTGGGTGGGCCATGTTAGGTTAGTTTATTGTTACAGTTGCTTAGAAGCAATGATGATTTAGGTGTAACCCACTTCGTTTGTATGAAAATGTTGTAGTATGCTAATGTTACCAAAAACTGTTTGCCAACTCTCTTGTGTAGTAAGCAAGGAAGATGTTATGTTATGTTTGTAATAACTGTTGCTTGTAAGCGGGGATGTAATGTGTTGTTGTTATTGATAAACTAATGTATAATTGTTGTGTTTGTGGTGAAATCTTTATTATAAAGTACTTTCATAATCTGATTGTCGAAGGTAAGCTTCAATCATACATCCTACAGGGCCAACTTATACCTGAAGAAGACCCACACCTTTTGTTTGACTTACAATATCAGAAATCTGCTTTTGCTACTGTAGTTGGTGTGCCTAGTGCAGTGTCATGCACTTTCCTTATTGGTGGGCAAGCACCTGTGCCGTCTGTCTTGTTAACAGAAATGAATCATGCACAAACATCTAGGTATGGCGAAATAATGGATCATAAGAAGCCCACTGCGCAATCTTGTTTTGACGTTAACCGTTTGTTAATTTTATAGTTTCCATGCATTTGATTGTATACGAAGTGCCATCGTTGGGGATCATGCACCCAACGAAAGGCATGGTGAAATGGTTGTAGCAGAACAATTTCTAGCTGAAGGAATTCGTTATGCTGGCCAAATTGACGACGATAGTACCCCTCTAAGACAGATTGTTGTTGCTTTGCCAGCTGGTACATTACAACAACCCAAGAAGAAGGTTGCGGTACCAAAGTTCTTCGAAGTTGACAGCACCAGCAGGAAAAGGACAATTGTTGTCCAATCTGATATGGTCAGTCAAGACAACAAGAGGCAGATGTTGAATAAATTCTTTGAAGTTGGTGGTCCAAGTAAACCAGCAACAGATGCATCGTTGAACCAAAACTGTCAAGCTGTGTCAAACTCAAGAGGAAGTGAAGACAGTGCAGAGTGCAGTTCTGCAAATTCGTCTGACTGCATGATATTAGACGAATCTGAATTTGAAGACACTAGTTCTGATGACATTCCATAGTTCATAGAAATAGATTCGGACTAGGTCTGTGTGTAAGACATACTAAGGTCTGATTCGTATGACTCTATTAGTTTGAATGGTTCCTTTTTGTAGTTGTGTGTTGGGGCTGTGTGAACCTGTACTATTTTGAATGCAACAGATCTAACTTAGTTGGTATACTGTCTGTGATGTTGGTACTTAACGAATAATGTATGAGCTGACTAGTTATGTTTAAATGCTACTCTATTGTTGAGTTGTGTGATTATTCAGGTCTGTTTGATTGTGTTTGGGATATATAGCGACATAGTGCTAGCAGGATGTCTCAAGTGACAATGATGTACACTTGTTAAAATTGTAAGCAAAATAGCCATTTAACAGAAGCACACCAATTAACAATCAGTAGGTAGATGGTGCGAACCAACATGTAGACAAAAGTAAGGACACACACTTAAGGTTACAATGGTAGACTAGACTAGGGTTTTACTGAAGTTTGGAACCAAATTTTTGTAAAAATATCCAGTAGTCTTCATCTGCATTAGGGGGTTTGGGTCCCTGGAACGGATCTACAGCATGATTGGTTTTTTCTGAATCAGCAAAGTTGTCTTGCACATCTTCAATCTTCACTTCCATTTTGACCTTTGTGCTGTCGGTTTCATGCGTAACATCGGACAACATTTGTTCAGATTCTTCCTCCTCTTCCTTTGGGACCGGTTGTTGTTGCAGTTGTATTTCATCAGATAATTCTGTTTCATTCTTCACTTATGTCTTCACGCGTATGCTTGTCATTTCGTTGGACTACAACACAAATCGGGGAAAACAATATGTGTAAGTGATTACACAATATTTAACAGTAAAAAAAACGCTGATGTTACCTTGAGTGGTTGTTTCTGGAGAGCAACCCACAGCCGCAGCAGTTTAGGTTAAACGAGGATAGGATATGGGATATGAGGTGATAATGTCATGCTATGCGTATATATATACACCCTTTTCCGTACTTTATTGGAACTAGGGATAAATTGGTATATTAAAAAAAAAATTCCACCACTCAGCGTGGCTGGTGTGTAGCCTGCAACATTGGCTTTCCAAGAGGCGTATGAGTGTTCTGGGTATGTGTGTTCAAATTAACTCAACAGGTAGAGTGACAGTTGGTTAAAATAAAGTGGGCAAACTCTTATGTTGTTGGCGATGCGGGAAGAGTACCAGCATTGACACACTCTGAACATAAATTAACCAGATTGTGACCACACACTGGGCTGCATCAATAGACGATCACCACACACTGAACAACTAACCTTAATATGGTTTTTACAAGAAATACTAAGCAGCTCACATACTGGGCTGCATCATACTACAATAATACAAAACATCTGAAGCTTCGTACACAAACAGTTTTTTGCATTACAGGCTCCAAAAGTTAACAACATATGTAACGTGTAACACATTGAATCTTAAAATAGAGTGTTGTTACTTCTAAGTTGGAAAAAAACAACATTCCTTCTTTCAGGCATTCAGTAAACAATTAGGGCCTCGAATTTCTACTCCTACCAGCCACCATCTGCTGTGTAATTGACTCTTTCAATCTAACCATCTCAATAGTTCCACGTTGAGTTGCAGTTGTTGTAGGGTCTGTAGCTTCATCTTCAACCTCATCTGGTACAAAGTGCGGGGCAGCATCAATTATTTCAAAGCATGGATCACCAAATTTACTCATCCTTACAAAGTTATAGAGTGCGAAACAAGCGTTCACAATCTGCATCTGTTTAAGCAATGGGTAGCCGGGAACTTTAAGGAGTATTTGCCAACGGGCCTTCAGCACACCAAACGATCTTTCAATGGCTGATCTCAATGAGGAATGACATTTGTTGAACAATTCCTTACCATCTCTCGGGTTTTGAGCTCGAAATTCTGATTGGTGGTATCTCACTCTTGTGTAGGGGGTCATAAGGCCTTCTCTGTCTGGGTAACCTTTGTCCCCCAAGTAGTACTTACCTGCATGAATAAGTTAATACTTCCTATTGCATATTTATGTTGCAAGTAACTTAGGGACACAAAGCCAGGGCATATATCAAACCTGGGGGTGGTTTTGGGAAATGTTGTTCTGGATCATTAACACAACTGTAGTAAACTCTTGTGTCATGAGCAGACCCTTCCCAACCAGTGCAAACAAAAATGAATAGGAGGTCAAAGTCACATACTGCAAGGACATTTGTGCTTGTAACACCTTTCCTATTAATGAACCGAATTCTATCCTTCTCAGGCACTGTTAGCTCCACATGACAGCCATCTAATGCGCCAATACAATTCTATGATAGAACATGATACAATGTTAGACAAAAAAAATACAAGGTATTTACCATGTTAACCAAGTTGTAAGGTACAAACATTACAGTACCTCAAAGTACGGGTAGTATTTAGAGCTATTTGAAATCTGTGTTGGTGTCTGACGAAATAATGGATCCCTTGGTCGAACCAGATCCTTGCCAAGTCTACCAACAGCTTGGAGGATGTCTCCAAAGTGATCAAATACAGATGACCCAGAGTGTTGAAACCTTTCCATAGTGTCTCTGTTTGCGCAACGATGACTCAGAGTTCTTAAAAACCATGCAACTCTTTCAACAACAGATATATATGCACGGTTGATAATGTAGTACTTGTACTCCAACAAGTGACACAACATTAAGAAGGTGTCCCTATTCATCCTAAGTGCATTAAAAATCTAACTTCATGACCATTAATCAACTCACTAACCCAGTCCTTTCCACTCAACTTTGAAGTGTGCATAGGGCACCTCAAAGGAACATTCAATTCAGAAGCCATAGATTGAATGTTTCGAGTACTGGCCTGGCTAATCTGTATCATGTTTAAGCAAATGGCCCGACATAATTGTCTGCGTTTTTCTGGATCTTCCCCTATAATTTGGAGTATTCTGGCCAGCTGTTGTGATGATAATGTCAACATCGTCTACCAATAACACAAAGGAATGAAACAGTAAAGATTAATGAAGTGAAAATCATAGATGAATAATATTGGAAATTATCAGAACATTCTATTACATGCTTTCCAATCATTAACCACACCATACTGCATTGTTGTAGCTATGTTATTGTCAAACACTAGGTGCACGTTTTGACAGTGCCATTTTCTTCCTAACAACACTAACAAACAAATTCTCAGGCAATGCCTCAAACAAGTCCATATTGTCATAATCTTGTATCATACATGCTGCAAACCTAAATTCATCCTCACTAAATTGTTTTATAAGACGTAACCGCTGCACCGCACTTTGTTCAGTCATCTTCCCTTCTCTGGACAACATTAGCTTGTAGTCAGGCTTCTTGTAACCCACCAAGATGTCCTCAACATGGTTTGCTAGTGATAAATTCCAAGTCATCATTAGTTCTCGAAACATTAGGTAAACGGTGTCTACGAATCCATTTCTGTTGCAAAATTCACATTCATGTCTGTTGTTGATGTCCTGTGGGTATTGTCTACTAACAGTTTGCTAGTGATACATCTTGTGTTTCGTAAGCACCTGAATGAACTGTCTTTGGTACTTATCCACCGCCTGTACTATAACAAACTTAATGCGATCCTTTTTACTCTCCTTTAACCTGTTGGCAAATAATTCAATCATTCTACTATTGTTTCCTCTGTGTGCCATCCTAATGAAACAGAAGATGTGAGTAACACATCACCAAATGAAAGATAATACTCAACACTGCATGGCTGTTACACCGGATCAAAACATAAACATACTTGACTTCTACATTAACAGAGGGTCTAACTTATAACAGAGTACATGCCTACACAAATAAACACAAACATAGCAGTAACAATATCAATCAAACCACCCAAAACACAAAATGAGTTTGATTGATGCAAGCAAATCTAAACACCACTGATCTAGAACTATTGTTGCAGGTAATTCAAAAGGTAGCAAACACCAGCGACACCAAAAGTAAAATATGCTGGGGTTGTCTACGTTGCAACTGCTACTAGTTTCTTAATCCATATTAGATTTTCTACTTATAGGCTACTGTCACTCAGACCACAATAGTACCCATAATCCCAAAAGATGTTGTCTACCATTAGACAGTACACCTAATAACCACCGTGGTCCCTCTTGTACAGATGACGGACCCACTAAGCTATCTCTTCTTCATCCACAAATGTCATAAGAACAGACCTTTGCTCCCTGTCAACTATGAGCATCGACACATATGTCAACTCTTCCATACTTATACCAGGTATTGCACGGAGGATGTCTGCTGCTTCTTGAACTGAGATGACAGCATTAAAACCTGGACCTTCAAGTGCATCAACACGCCGAATCATATCATCACAGCTGGCCAATGTCTGATTCACAGAATTCTGCAGCTCCCTTAACTCTTGTACAAGAGCAGATGGCTTCCCTTTACTGCCCTTAGATTTTTTCTACACATCATTAGATTGTGTTGCCTGCTTTCTCTTACCCCCATGTGGAACAAAACCAGCAGTTGTTTTCATCAGAGCATCCCAGTTTTCTGGTTTCTTGTCACCACCCCCACTCCCATTAAAACCTTGAGCCTCTGGAGTTTGCTCTGTAAAAGGATTGTAACCCGCTGAACTCCCAGCAACCATGCCTGCGAATTGGGACCCTTGAAATGTGGATGCAGTGATACTAGCACCAAATGAAGCTGCTGTGGTCAGGTCAAAAAATGGAGTGTTTGAATGACCATCGCCAGTTGGTAGTGGAGCAGTAACTCGGTTCCTATTTGATCCAACTGCCCCATAGTTATCACATTGCTGTTCTCCAGATATGTCCATTGAGCAAGTCATAGTATTCCCCCCTGATGATAAGTTGACGACACTATGTTGATTATTTTCCACACCATCGTCTGACTCATCATTTACTTGCTCGTACTGAACTGGAGCAGTGCCACCAGGAGTAATCCTTAGCTCACCATTTGCATAAGACTGACCCCAAATGAGCTCCATTTCATTAACAAGGTATGTTGGCCACTTGGAGGTGATTAGCTTATGGATAGCCCTGTTTTCCTGTTCCAGCAACCACGGTAAACAAGTGAGTATATACAGACAAACAAATAATGCACACACATCAATGTTCACAGAATCGCGATTCGATCCAACGATCCTACGATTTTACGATCCAAATTCATAGTTACGATCCGGATCGCGGGTAGGATCGGAGCCATGTAGGATCGTCAAAGGATCACGATTCCATTGCACGATCCTACGATCCTGCATCCAAAATCCATAGTACGATCCTACGATCCCATCGATCCTAACTTTGTTTACGGTTTATCTTTTTCATATCAATGTGAATTATATCTTAACAAAATATAAAGAAACAAAAAGTTCTCAAAATATTGTAGTTAGTTTCATAATCCATAAAATATTATGACTTTCAACATTGCAACTGGATATTATTAAAACGACTTGTATATGTAGATTTATTTGAGGTCACTGAGCGGATAAGGATTAAGATTGGAATATCACTTCTTGTTACTCTCCATCATGAAAGATTATCATGTGTACCTAGGTGTTCAAAAAATATATAACATTTAAAGTGTTATTTAATATTGTAATGATTAAAAAATTTAAAGTTATAAAGCTCTAAAGTAGAAAATGAAAAAAAAACTTAAAACAACCAATACAAATTTATAAAATATTATTGATTACTTTTATCATTTTTTTCTTTTTGGTTTATAATTGAAACAATAAGCTGTTGGAACTCGTTTTGACTTTGTGTTCCATTGCTTACTTACTCTTTTGAATGAGGATGAATTGGAAAACCCATGATTTTGTGTAACTCATAATGTTTGTTGGGAGGGTGATGAAAGAAATAAAAACGCACATAAAAATTATACAATCTGTGGATTTGATTTATGTTTAACCTATCTTATTAAATTTTATCTTTTTTATGGACAATATTATGAGAATTCATATGGTTTGCTTATCTATAATTCAATTTTGTAAGCGTACTATCATTATTGTGGTCTTAAGTTTTATTTTTAATTCAATAATGCTATATATTCTTACTCAAATTAAACTTTATGCTTTAAATAGAAGTTGTTTATAACAAATGTATAATTTTGAACAATATTTACTCACTTTTTGTAGGATCGATCGATCCCACGATTCGATCCCACGATCCGATCCTAGGGGTCACTTACGATCCTACGCTAGGATCGCGATCCTAAAAACATTGACACACATGAAATGTAGAAAGTGAAGGCACATTTACCTGAGCTTTTCTAGCCACCCATTCAGGTGGGTAAGTACAGCAGTTGTGGAATTCATCCCAACCTAGTCCAGTTTGCTTGTGAGTTAGATCTTTCCACTTTCTCCAGCCTCCTTTCAATGTGTCACCCTTGTTCTTAATTTGTGCCTTGTCAACTTCATCTAGACCAGGCCTCTTGCTGTTGAACTTCTCAGCTATGCTAACCCAACGATGTTGAAAGCCAACCAAAGAACCTCCCCTCCCTAACTGAAGTTGAGCTTCTTCCACAAGTAGTTTAATCAGTAGCTCTACATCTTCCTTACTCCACTCATATTTTGGCTTTCTTCCTCTCCTATCATCATTCTCCTGTTTCTTTCCCTTTCCCTTGTCCCTATCGTTTCCCTTCGCCATTCCTAAACTACTACTTTTCAGATTAAAAATGGTGGAACGACTACAAACAAATAATGTTTTATCTGATATATCAATAACACTAGTTTGGTGACAATATACTTCAATCGTATTTATGGAGAAAGGTTCCACACAAGCAAATAAACACAGAACTGAATACAGAGAGTTGTCAAACCTTTAATTAACATACAACATATTATAAGTGTGTTGGGGTAGTCGAACATACCTATTGAGCGTACTAAAGTGTGTTGCACCTGGCTCTGTGTCTTCTGATTCTCTACCAGTGCTGCGAATGGAAAACCAAAACAAGGTCAAAAACAACATCAGAAAGATAAGAACAAAACAGAACAGAGTAGTTGCTTACCTTCGCACGGTGAAACTGTATAGATTGTTGCTGGTTTTATAGGCGGACATGAGTAAACTCGGGCAAGTACTTCCGGTTGGTAGAATTTTAAACAGTCTGGCCGTTGCATTGAAGGAAGGGCGCAACCACTGCAAGCAAACCTACGATGTGATTATCCCCAATGCTCTGTAACATGATAGATGTCTTCAATGCCCTGAGATACGCCGGCAGATTCTCTCCAGAATGCAGTTCGAATTCTTCAAATCTACGGTTTGACAAGGGGATTCAATGCTGAAGTCACTGATGGAAATGGGAAGGAGGGAGGTAAATGCAAATATACGGAATTTGGAAAAAGCAAGGGTGATAGTGTAAATTGCATTGGGCGAGAAGCAGCAAAAAACAGCTTGTTTTCTTGAACACGGGTATTGGTAGATTGTTGATAAATCTCCATGGGCAACGATTTGCCTGCTTTTTAGGAGCACATTTCGCGGTGCTGTCCCATCTAAAATGGGGCGATTTGTTAAAAGGGTGCATTAATATCACAACCGAACGGTCTCTAACTTATATTTTAAAAAGTTATTTATCAATTTATCACATAAACAATCTAGTAGCCACGAAGAGCCGTGCAATACTTTTGGACGTGTTTGCCTAAGGATAATTATCAATCATAAGCATTCACTCATCAGTAGCTCCAATTAACAGGACAATTATCCGTAGTCGGAGGTGAATCCAACCCAATCGAAATCCCGAAACCGTCGATGGCGGTAACAGCCATCACATTGCTTTTCGCCGCCCTCGCTCTTTCCATCTCTCTCCTGCTTGTCACTCCCTCTCATCCAATCGCTCGCTCTATCACTCCCACTTCACCTCTTCCCTCTCCACCGCCAACGCCACCATCGCTGGCCACCTCCGCCGCCTCACCCTCCGCCCCCACGTTGCCGGTTCGGCAGCAAATGCTGACGTGGCCGCCTACGTCCATTCCACACTTTCTTCATGCGGCGTCCCCTCCAGAATTCGTTCCTACGGCGTGCTCTTAACCTACCCTGTCTCTCGCTCACTGTCGTTCAGGTCGGACAGTCAGCCAGAAGCAGCGCCAGTCCAATTCAAACTTCAGCAGGAGGTATTTCATGGAGACCCAAGCTCTGCTTTTGCCGGTGAGGTTCTGCCAACCTTCCACGCGTACGCGCCGTCGGGTTCGGTGATAGGTCCTGTGGTTTATGTCAACTATGGAAGAGTAGAGGACTACGAGACTCTCTGGGGAATGGGCGTCAACGTTTCAGGTCAAAAATGTGATTGTCTTCTGGTGAGATAAATTCAGTGACTTGACCCTTGCGTCATATCTTAAGTGTTCATTCTTCATTACCCTTATTCTGTTCCAGGTACAATTGCGCTAGCTAGGTACGGCAAAATCTATAGAGGAGACATAGTCCAGAACGCAGCGGATGCTGGAGCCATCGGAACCATAGTTTACACTGATCGTAAGGACTATGGCGGGGGAGGTGGCGACACCAAGTGGTTCCCAGCTGATAAGTGGATGCCGCCTAGCGGAGTCCAAGTGGGTACTGTCTATAACAGCCTAGGGGATCCCACTACACCCGGCTGGCCCAGCACCATGAGTGAAGCCTGCGAGAGGCTGTCGGAGGAAGACATCGAGAAGATTGGGGATATTCCTTCGATACCTTCATTGCCCGTTTCTGGTTCTGATGGGGAGGAGATCCTTAGGTCCATTGGCGGACTTGTGGCGAATGATGAGTGGCAGGGCAGTGAAGATGCCCCAGTTTATAGGGTCGGGCCTGGTCCTGGAATACTTAACCTGAGCTATATTGTAAGTGATGGTCTCAGAACAAGGAGCATATTATCCTGAGTTGCCGTAATGAGTTATATCTGATTAGCGCTTCTTTATTCAGGCGAACAAAACAATAATGGAGATACAGAATGTTATAGGATTGATTGAAGGAGCAGAGGAACCTGATAGGTACTTGTGATTCACATTGAGTCTCCGCAAGAATCAAGGAACTTTCTTGTTTGTTATCTAAGGTCTATCGTTCTACGCTTTTGATCTGGTAATTAGGTTTGTCATTCTGGGGAATCATCGTGATGCATGGACTTTTGGCGCAGTTGATCCCAACAGTGGCACAGCATCTCTGCTTGAGGTAGATTTTCATGTTGCAGGCATATTTTCACACAGGAATTTTTGCTAAATTTTATAAATGTAATTTGACTTCTTCCAGGTCGCTAGGAGGCTTGGAGAGCTGCAGAAGAAAGGATGGAGACCTCGAAGAACAATCATCTTATGCAATTGGGATGCGGAGGAGTATGCCCTGGTCTCCATTTTTTTTCCCCAAATGCCTACTGTGCACTTAAATTAGATTTCTACTTATCTAGATAGTAGTAGAAAGCAATAATACTGATATTTTCCTTTGATATGACCAGATAGGGTCGACTGAATGGGTCGAAGAAAACAGAGAAATGCTAGCTTCGAGGGCTGTGGCTTACTTAAATATGGACTGTGCTGTTTCTGGGCCTGGTTTCCATGCATCTGCTACCCCGCAGCTCGAAGAGCTAATTAAGCAAGCCAGCAAAGAGGTAAAGTGAGATATTACTACTATATATTTTGACATAGGTCAAAGGTGTTAGCCTGGAATTAAGACCTGTCCTTTGTTTATGAAGCTACGTGTGAGATTATTTGATTAGTTTTGGAATATGATTGGCTACCTTTTTTGATCACTTACTTAGCCATCTTGACCTTTCTAATTAACATATTTGGCTTTATGAAGGTGCAAGACCCAGACAACTCTACTCAATCATTGTATGATTCGTGGGTCAATTCCAACAATTTGTCCATGGTAAGGTATCTTCAATAAACCCCTGTCTTCATGGTTTTCCTCTTTTAACAATTACCAAATGTTTGAGAAATTATTCATGACTAGTCTTGTTCTAACTTGTGTATAATACAAGCTACAATCAGCTTGAGATTATGAACGACACTATCTGACTGAGATATAATACGGCTTGCTGAGTATTTTATATTTTCATTTTCTATAGTTTGGGAGATTAGGAGGTGGAGGTTCTGATTACGCACCATTTGTTCAGCATGTCGGTGTTCCTGCAGCTGATATGTTCTTTGGTGGAGGTAAGAAACTGGAAACGATATAATATATATATTGATGTAGAAGTCGTAGTGGTGTATTTTAATTTGGAAGTGCTCAGTTAGGGTAGACATTTGCTTCTGTTTTCAGGGTATCCGGTCTATCATTCACTTTATGATGACTATCTCTGGATGGCTGAATTCGGAGATCCAATGTTCCAGAGACATGTGGCTGGTGCTTTTTTGTTATTGCTATTGCTCTTCATGTTTTGTTAGAAGCATATTCGGATTTTATGAAACTCTTTGCTGATGGTCTATAATGCTGAATGAGCAGCTGCAAGCATATGGGGATTAGTAGCCCTTAGGCTGGCTGATGAGGAGTTCTTGCCTTTTGACTACCTTTCATACGCTGATGAACTCGAGGTGAATTGGCATTAATTGAACAGAACTTGCTCTGAGTCTGCTTTGACATAGTAGTGATGCTAACTGTCATGGTCAAACAGAAAAGCACAGAGGAGCTGGAAAAAGAACTGGCCGGAGAAAACATAGATCTGGCACCTCTTTATCAGTCTAGTGACAAGCTTCGGAGAGCAGCTGCCAAAATCAATGGCCAGAAAAAGGTAGCTCTCATCAAAAGCCAAGGGAAACAAACCTTGATTGATAAAAAGTTGTGTTAATATCACTGATCTGGTAGAAAAACCAAAGCTTATGTAGTTTCGTGTTTAAAATTGATATATATATATATACCGTGTCAGGAATTGGAAGATAGCAAGAAATGGACAACAATGTGGAAAGCAAATGCTTTGAAAGTCAGAGAAGTAAATGATAGGCTAATGATGGCTGAAAGAGCTCTGACAGATCCTGATGGGCTACCTGGAACACCATGGTATAAGCATCTGGTACGGTCTTTTTCTTATTCATCAATTTTACTGTATGCTATAGTCTTATCAGTTTGATTAAGCTTGGAGTGATTGGAAATATATACCATTCATTCTCACCCATTTAACCATTCTCCAAATGAAAGAATATTTTCCTTCCCTTTTTGGCGGTATCATCATGATCTTCTTTTCTTCATTCACCTTCTTTTTCTTTTCTGTCTTTGAATTGGTTTCTTTTACTTAAGGAGGATTTCCATACGTCCTACACAGTTCCTAAGGCAAGATCCAACAAAATTATTTAAGATAGCCTATTTTAATAAATACTCTACGTATACCCTAAACATGATGGCAAATCTTGTGATAATGACTATAACTGTTACCCCAATATTGTGGGACAGATCTATGGGCCGATGAAGCATGATGACTATGGATCTAAATGTTTCCCGGGCATTGAGGAGACAGTTGAGAAAGCAGGTCATTGGGTTCCAAAGAAGCATGGAAAGCAGTGCAACATCAAGTATGGAGAGTTTCTCGGGCTATCAATCAAGCTTCACTGGTTCTCAGCGGTGAACTAGCATAGCATAAGTAGCAACTACCAGTGACCTGCAAATAGTGTAGATGACCAGCTTTCTCCGTAACAGACTGCAAAAACCTCAGTCAATTGCTTATGTTTGAATTGTAGGCTCCTCTCGTCTTTCTAGATCCCTCTACCGCCTATATATACAATACTATAAGGCCTGCCTTCGATCCGAGTAACTAAGCAGAAAATCGGGCATGTTTGATACTCTTTACGATACCTTGATTGTAAGAGTGGCGTTGATGTGTATTGAGCATGATTGAATTCTTGAACTTCCAAAAACTGCAGCACTTGTCTGATCATATTTCCTTGGGTTTCATTGAAGCGCCAAAATGAGAACTACTTCAGACGAGATAAAATATCTCGGTTGGATGTTGTCACACAAATTCACCTATCCCTCGGGGCAGGGGCGGAGGCAGATCTTACAATTTATTTGCGGGACGGGGTTTCATTATTGAAGATAGTTTATTATATGTATTTTTGTGATGATTTTTGTTTTTAAATTGGGGGCCAAGCCCACTCCGCAAGGAAGATTATGATTTGTTGCAGAAAGATTATAATACTCTGTAGCAAAAGATGAGTGGTTCAATCGGCCGAATTGTGAGCTAATGGAGCAAGCTTTGGCCTCCTAATCGTTCGGACTTGCAGGCAAGGTTGAACAAGAATACAGAACAGTCGAAAGAAATGGACATGTAGTGCACAAGGGTGGAAACAAGAAGTCATGGAACGGATTTCGGAGAAACAGTTGAGCAAGAGGGTAGATACACTGAAGGGAGATTATTGAGTGTATACTAGCATTGTAATTTCGATTTAGAGAAGAATCATTCGTTAGATGTGTGGTGTAGTGAGACCCTTATTTATAATTTCATTATGGATTTTTTTATACTCTGTTCAATAATTTAGCACCAATTTCCTTGTAGAAGTACACATTACACAATAGAGGGAAGCATTATCGATATTGTTGAAATAAGGAAGAGCTCCTCAAAACCAGTCCGGAAAAATTGCGACAGACACGTATTGTTTGGGTGGGCCTGGTCAAAAAAATTGGATTGGGCCTGTCACATGTCTAATGTCTAGCTCACGGATCGGTTTTAATATTGTTTATTAGTTAGAAATATAGTATATTAAATTTTTTTCTTATAGAATATATATTAAAATTATATTTATTATATTAAAATTATATTTAATATATAAATATTATATATATATAAATTTAATTATTTTAATTTTAAATGATAAAACAGTGGACCATGAAGTTAACTGGTATGAAAAAAAAAAACTGTTATTCAAATCGGTCTTTCTTATACGATTTGGTTAACCATCACAAAATCCAATACAAAAAAACATGTATGACTTGATGCGGTTTTAATTTGATTCGTGGTTTTAGAATTTTTTGAACAGCCGTAAGCACACTAGGTTTTAACTTTTGATATTAGTGACTATTTGAATAGCTGAATGAAGTAAGGAGGTGTTTGTTTTGGAGATTAGGAAAATAAATTAGAATAGTTTTTTTTAGGTAGGTTATCTCATTTTTAAGGAAAAGTAAGGGGATAAATTATTCTAAGTTAGTCTAACTTGATTCCAATGCCATTCTTTTTTCTCAATACTCTTTGATCGATAACCATTTAATATTTACCGATAATTAGTAATTGTTGACTAATTACTTATGCCAAATTGATTTTTACAAACTAATCAAAACATAATTCACCGTCGACAGATGGGCGGGACCATGAGGACTGCGTAGCTTCCAAAGGTGACAATCGACTCGGGTTTGTCCCCTAAACCCTAGAACGTTAGGAGAGGGGCCACGGTGAGGCGAGGTGAGCCGGGAGCGTTAGCAACTGTTTGGTTGCCAAAAAAAAAAGCAAGTGACAGTGATTCTGACATGACCCTCATTTTAACGCCGTCGCCCGCTACCACTCGGTCACCCATCCTCTCCCTCAACCAGCTCTGCTACCTCCGGAATTGCTGCCCTTTCCCCGGGCCCGGTAAGCTTCCGTCCTGTTAAACCCTTCGTTCTACTCATCGCCCGACGCCCCAGACTGAAGCTATCGTTTATGGGGTTTCTTTTGCTTGGAGTATTGTTGCATGATTTTGACGGGTGTTCCCCTTGCTGATTGATTAAACTAGGTAGGTTTCTTGAGGAGAACTACTAAAGGACTTCTATTCTCAGCTCCGAAGTTCAGAGCCATAGCAGCCATGGCCGGTCAAATTCTTCGGTAAATTGAACCATCACTTCCAAACAATAGTATCTCAATTGACAAGTGTGGGTTTCTCTCTTCTGTTTCCCCTTCATTTTTTTTCTTTCAGCCTAATCGTTTGTTTTTTTTGCCCCAGGATGAACATTCTGGTAATGTTAAACGCCTACTGGCTAGTGTGGTTGACGAATCGTTGAAGAAAACATTCCCGGATGAGGTGGTCAGCCCGTTGGTTGCTGCTTGCGCTGGAAACTTCGGCGATTACCAATGGTATGCCTGATTCTGCATTAGGGGTTACTGATATCTTTCATTTACAAAACATCCTATCTGTAAAGGTTCCTGCTGTAAGTGACCGCGCGTTGAATTGGAGACTGTTTTATGTTCATATTGTGCTTGTACGCTGAATTAGATTCATATCTCATGCGTGCAGTAATAATGCAATGGGTATATTTTCAAAGATTAAAGGAAAGGGTACCGAGTTTAGGAACCCCAATTCTGTTGGGCAGGTTAGTATGTTGATTCTATATGTTGTTCTTAGCTCCTAGTATTTTACTAAGCTGTTAAGGTTCTAGAGAACGTGATTGTTTCCTGTTCTTAAAATATCCAGGCGATTATGAGGAATTTGCCTCAATCTGAAATGGTAGAATCGTCCTCCGTAGCAGGTCCTGGTTTTGTAAATATTAAGTTGTCTAAGACGTGGTTAGCTAAGGTAAGACTATACTCTGCATCACTCAGTTTCACCTTGGTGAAATGACAATGTCACATTATTCAGAAATTTTGTCTGTCTTTAGTATGGTTTTTCTACTGCAGAGCATTGAAAAGATGCTTAGAGATGGAATCCACACATGGGCTCCGAAACTGCCAATCAAAACGGCTATTGTGGACTTTTCTTCACCAAACATAGCCAAAGAAATGCATGTTGGACATCTCAGGTCTACAATTATTGGTGACACTCTGGCTCGTATGCTTGAGTTTTCTGGTGTTGAGGTTCTCCGCAGAAACCATGTGGGTGACTGGGGCACACAGGTAAAAGTACTGCCAAGGAGTAGAGGTGTTAATATTTTACTATTCTTCACCCAACTGTTTAGGTCTATGGTATGCTCTAGTCTGTGTTAAGATCCTCTTTGCTGTTTCTAATATAGGTCTTTGAGATTTATGCTCGTCTGTTTTTCACAGTTTGGTATGTTGATTGAGTTCCTATTCGAAGAGTTTCCACATTGGGAAGACGACAATGAAATTCCTATTAGGGATTTAGAGGTATGTGCCAAAGTTTAAAGGATGTACTTTGTTAGAACATCTTGCTATGTAGTTGGGCAAAGCTGTATTTCCTCTAGAGCTTGGAAAAGAAGAGAGGATGCGGATCTTATACTGTGACAATTAGATAAAGACTAAAAACAGAATAGTTTATGCAGTACTAATTCTTTTTTGTCTATCCAGTCATTCTACAAGCGATCTAAGAAGAGATTTGATGAGGATCCCCACTTCAAGGAGAAAGCACAAAGGGCAGTGGTCTGCCTCCAGGTGAATGACTTACCCTTGGACTTACGATCCATCTTAATTAGCTTGAGAATGACACTCGTTTCTACGATTATGGTAATAGGGCGGAGACGACAGATATCGAAAGGCTTGGATGCAGATATGTGAAATTAGTCGAAGGGAATTTCAGAAAGTATATGAGAGGCTTGCAGTTCATTTGGAAGAAAAGGTACTTTTCTCAACTTATTATATCAGTCTTTTTATTCTCTGCTTTTTCACTATGTTGGAAGTTTTAATATTGTTTTCTAATATAATCAGTCGTAAATTGTTTTAATGTGGCCTAAGGGAGAGAGCTTTTACAACCCTTATATTCCTGGTGTCTTGAAGACTTTAGATGAAAAGGGTTTGATAGAAGACAGTGAGGGTGCACGTGTCATATTTATGAAGGGGAAAAAAGTTCCACTTATTGTCAAAAAGAGAGATGGGGGATTCAACTATGCTTCAACTGATTTGGCTGCTCTATGGTATTGTCTCTGACACCGATATAACACTGTCAACTATGATTAATATATTTTTTTCTTCCCTAAGGATGCTGTAAATATCTGATCAGCTGTATTTCTGTAGAGGACTTTTTTCTTGCATAGGTAAGTGAGGATGGATCTTATTTGTTTTGTATATGTAGGTACCGTCTTAATGAAGAGAAGGCTGAGTGGATTATATATGTAACAGATGTTGGGCAGCGTGAGCATTTTGAAATGTTT
The DNA here is from genome assembly GCA_023374045.1 of Limonium bicolor. Classification (NCBI taxonomy): domain Eukaryota; kingdom Viridiplantae; phylum Streptophyta; class Magnoliopsida; order Caryophyllales; family Plumbaginaceae; genus Limonium; species Limonium bicolor. The sequence continues at coordinate 122,758,415 of CM041782.1, read as the reverse complement.
TTTGACGTAAGGATCCCATCATAGCCGTATACCTTTTTAAGTGTTTTGCAATGAGTCAGTGCTCTATTCATATTTAATTGACTCCACTGTTAGCCTGTTGAACCAACTATTTTCTTATCATGTTCTTTTTAAATGTGCAGGCTGCTACACGTGCAGGGTGGCTCTCAGATGACCCGAATGGATACCCTAAAGCCAATCATGTTGGTTTTGGCCTTGTGCTTGGGGAGGATGGCAAACGGTTTCGTACTCGTAGCTCTGAGGTGGTTCGGTTGGTTGATTTACTTGATGAGGCGAAAGTTCGAAGCAAAGCAGCCCTAATTGAACGAGGCATGTGATGCTAGCCCTTGTGTCTGTATTTCCAGCTTGTTCATTTTAAGTTATTCTCTCTCTTTCTCTGTTGTTTTTGCTCTCCTTCATGGAAAGTTGGGACTTGGAAATGGGCTAGACTGACTTTGACGAGGCCTGATCATTTGTACATTTTTTGGTTTGGTTTACACTAGGTAAAGGAGAAGAGTGGACAGCTGAAGAACTGGAGAAGACTGCCGAAGCAGTTGGTTATGGTGCTGTTAAGTAAGATTTCCTAGTTATTAAGTACAGAATCACTTTTACTTTTTTTTTTTTTGGTGTTTTATTGAAGTATTGTAATTTAAATCTTCATTTTTTTCAAGGTATGCTGATTTGAAGAACAACAGATTGACCAATTACACATTTGATTTTGATCAAATGCTGAGTGATAAGGTGCTCTTTTTCTATCTTTCTATTGTCAAAATAGTTGTTTTTGTTGTCTGACTTAAGGTAACTGTTTTGGAAACAGGGAAACACAGCTGTTTATTTGCTCTATGCGCATGCCCGTATTTGCTCTATTATCAGGAAATCTGGTAAAGATGTGGAGGAGCTGAAGAAGGTGAGAGCCATATTATCTTGGTTTTCTTCTCTACATGGATCTTATACGGTAGAGGTCATATATTTAGTAAGTTTGATTCCGCCCTGAATTGAGTAGCAGTTGGTGCATGATATCAGGTTTGAAATTCAGCAGTCTTGCGTGCTGTTGGAAACGATGAACGTTAGTAGTATTGAAATTTTCTGAGGAAATTCTGTGGCAATTGACCCCTATAATCTGAAATATGTGTGTTACTTATTTGTAACTAAGTTTGAATCCATGTCACAGACAGCGGATATAGCTCTGGATCATGCGGATGAGCGTGCATTGGGTCTCCATTTGCTAAAATTTTCTGAGGTAAGACAAAATGACCATCTTCATCACTAACTGGATGACATTAGTTCGTCCTCTTGTTATAAAAGGGTTTAGGTTCTTCATTGACACAATTTGAATCATGTTGCAGCTTGTGGAGGATGCAGTGACCGACCTTTTACCAAACACTCTCTGTGAATACCTCTACAATCTGTCAGAATACTTCACAAAGTTCTATTCGAACTGCCAGGTATCTCATCTCTACCATGTTACATAATTGATCTTGTTTTTGTTTGTGCATTTGGTATCTAGGATTCAGCTTTGATGATACCTGGATTGGTGGTTGCCTCGGGAAGGTTGCACCAATGTTTTTACAAGCCCCTAAATTAGTAGCCATAGAACACTCTACCCAAATAGAATTATTCGAAGCATGAATGAATAACCATTACTTGGCTTGTGGATCAATAGGCGTATCATTGACTGTTGGCTAGAAATCCTGACTTCGTTTTCCTGGGTTGTGAAATGTGCGAGTTAAATCTATATTTGATTTGGGAAACAAAGTTGAATGAATAAATGGGAGTGTCATGTGTGTAGGTTGTGGGTTCAGCTGAGGAAAGCAGCCGACTGTTGCTGTGTGAGGCAACTGCAGTGGTGATGAGGATGTGCTTCCATCTTCTTGGCATCACCCCCGTCTACAAGATTTAAGATCATTGTGCTTGTTGTTCAGGATTTTTTTTACTATGGCTGGCCTGGTGGGGCGTAGAGAGGAATGATATTTTATTTTATTTGGTGATGTATGTTTTCAAAATGAAAGGAATATTCAGCTCCTAGGGAAATGAATATTCATGGTTTTGCCTTTTTTTTTCCGTCCAAGCTTCTGCCTCCCTGAGATTTCTGGCTGCGCATTCACCAAAGTCGCAAATTCAGATCCCGCCACGATTAAGTACCCGCAGATAGACGATCAACGTGAATTAAAGTCTACGGACTAATTGCTAATAAAAAAAAACAAGGAAAAAACCAGCTCTAAGATAGAGGCAAGGCAGGCTTCCCCTTCCTCCTGTATATACAAAAAATAAAACAAATAACAATATGCATAGATGAAAGTCTGGTCTCCTGTTTGATTTGATAACCACTGAGAAATAAAATTTCTCTCTAATTCTGCCTCTGCAGAGGTAGGGTGGGTGGTCTAGTGCCATTGGAAAACTTATCCCCACTCCGGCTCACAGCGGCCATGGCAGAAAAACAAGATGTTCTAGAAGAAGGCGCCTTCTTTATGATTGTTGGCTTTGGAGTGCAGAACCTCTGGCTATGGTGCTGCTGGTGGTGGTAGTTATTATTTTGACCATCATTCAAACCATTATAGCTCCTGCAAAACTTCATCCTCCTGTTGTACGGATTTTCCTTCTTTGCAAGATGTTGCAAGCAAGTCACACTCGCCAACGATGTGAATGATTGTGATTTGCCGTCATAATATTTTGAAAGCCCTCTCCTGCGAAAGATAAATATGATTCATTAATCGGATTTCAGTCAAACAAACAAACAAACAAACCTAACCCCGGCCGCAGGGATTGAAATCTTCGAATAAATACTCACTTGATAGGAAGCTGGGTGATCAGTTCTGACAATTGATAGAGAGGTCCATTTGGAGAAGAGGAAGAAGTAGGCGAAGCATAATCCTCCAAGAGATGCATAGATGACAAGTTTGAGCCGCCTTCTTTTGTCATTGAATCAACACAACTGGATGAACTACTATTTAAGGCAGAGGCAGAGGCAGAAGAATCATCGTGATGGACACCTGAAGCAGCTGCATCTTCTAATTTCACCATCATAGCAGTCGTTGTCGTCGTCCGGTTAGCATCAGCAGCAGCGGTTGTTTTCTTATGACAATTATCAGCCATACAAGCAGCACCAACTCCTCCTGCAGTTTGCTCTGGAAATTCAACAAGATTTGGTACAACTTCTTTTTGGCTCATGATAATGATAAGATGAAGAGGAGAGAAAGCTACTTATTTAAGAGATCGACCCAAAAACTTTGATTGATTCATATAGGGTTTCCTTTTTTAAGGATTGCAGATCAGATCGAATGAGCGAGGCGTGGGGATTGTTGTTGCGTTAGGAAGGGGAATAACACGTAACATATATGCTCAAAGGCTTCATCTTCCAGAATGTCCACGAAACGGAAATTACTAACAAAAAGATAACACAACAAGGAGGAGGGTGGGACTTCTCCTATTTTTTAAGTGGTCTACGTGGAACCAATATTTGGTGAAAAACCACGGTATCGCTGACAGTGAAATATCTCCACATTCATTATCTTTGACAATAGAAGAGAAAGATTTCTTGGCTTATATCTGTATTCTGTACTAGGTGTAGGAGAGATGCTATTTTTATTAGTAAAACCACCACCGCACCGGCTTATGCCACACTTTAATGCTAATAGTATTGTTATATCTGATTAAATTATGTTTATTAAAAATACCACAATACTTTAAAAAAAAAAATAGTATAGGTTTTTATTAAATGACTTCATAGCAGATATTTACGTCAAAGTTAAAATAAAAAAAATGCAAAAAATAATAATGATAAACTGATGAAAAAATAGATATGTTCAGCATAGAGAGCTAACAAAATAAAGAAAATTTAAAACACATTGCATCATAAGTTAACCAAACAATATTAGTGATGGATCCAGGATTTATGTTTAGGGGCAGATTTTATTTGAGGCACTATCTTTTTTTTTGAAAGGATGTATATGGTATTCTTTTTTTTATATAAATATTTTAGCTATCTTTATAAATAAAAACATAAAAAAATTTGTTACTTCAAAAGTTTTTAATAACTAAAATCACAAAAAGATCACTTTTCTTATAGCTTTTTCTATCTTGGTATTTTCACCGTTGTACCTAAGAATTTTTAAGAAATTTTTATCTGGTAACCAGGTTTTGATATCTAGATTTTCTACCTTACTTCTTCCTCATTTATTTCACATCTATTTTTCACTCTTTTGTGTTTTATTTCTTTTATGTCTATGGTTTTGCCCAATTTCATGTAATAATTTATATTAATCGACTTCAAATTCTATAAAAAAACTTTGGATATTATTGTTGTTGATCTAAAATATATATTATGACCTAAATAAAAGTTAGCTATAAAATTTTATAAGAGTATATTTAATTATATTATCAAAATTTAAATAATTGAAAGTAGCTCCTTTTTTATATAAGATATAATGTGGCTCTAACAAAAATATTAGATATAAAATTGATCAAAAAAGTCATCATTTTAACTATAATAAATTATACTAGAAAAGTAGCAATTTACCCCATATCAAGATTTTAAAATAAAATAACATTTCTAATTAATTAAAAATTACCATATAAATATTTAGAACACAACATATTTTCAATATTTTAGGAGAGGCAATTGCCAACCTCTCCCCTCCCCCTTGCATCTGCCTCCGAACAATATGATACAATATCATATTATTAGAACTGAAACTCTATTTATAGTCACAAAATTACTTCATGGGGTCAATTTTTCATGTAGAGGAGGTAGCCGAAAGCAGGTTGAGATAGAGATAGCCACCCAACGGCTACCACTGCTGTAACACCCCGATTTCCTATCAAAACATAGCTTAAATAGTAACAACAAATTCACAGTGAAAATAGAAGAAACCTAGTTGAGGCATTATCGCCCCACCCGCACAAGAGAGTGCTAAGGCTAAACTCTCCCTTAAAACTCAAAGCCACTTATTACTTAAAAGAAACATCATGTTATACAACTCGTGAAGCTTAAATGGAAATGTGTCTTCCCTCTTGGAACAAGGCACCCGGAGGGACTCACTACTCGCCTAGAGACATACCCCCGAGGCATACTTACTAACTACTAGACAGAATGACTAAGTGTTGGCATCCTTCCCAAGTCCCAGCACTATCAACGTGCAGTCAGAAATCATAAACAAACACAAAAGGGGTTACACAATAAGTAAAACTGAGAAGTCATTATTGGAGTTAGTTTGTATCTAGGATAATATTCTCTAACCTGTTATAGAATGTAATTAGGTACAACTCTGTAATATGTCTCCCTCTGTCACTGTCCTAAAACGGTGGCGTTTTATCTGTTAGTAAAAAGGGGCAGATATAGTTTAGTCGCTTAGTTTTAGGTTTTCTTATCATCTTCTTCTCTCTCGACTGTACCCTGATTTAGGGTTTCTTTGGTTTTAATTGTGCATGTGGGGAATTTGGGTCTTTTGTTTTTAGCCTTAAAGCACACAGCACAAGGAAACAGATTTGTATCATTACTAGAGATTCCTTTCACAGTCAAGTTTGAGATTTTACACATCTTTTTCAAGGGTATGTGTCCTAGCCTATTGTGCCACAAAGCTAGTTTTTCAGGTCTATCTATTCTAGTACATGAATTAACACGTATAGCAGCAAGGTTTTTCCTTCTAGCTATGAAATCTTTCAAAGCATGTACATTGAGCAGATAAAGACCAGAAACTTGTTCTCCAATTCTTTGGAGCAAAATGTTTTCAGAATCCTGCAGAGAACAAAATTTTGCACAAAAGACCACTGAGACACCCAAAGACTCTATCAGTCTGTTTATAGAAACCAAATTAAACCTGAAAGAAGGCACATACATAACATTTTCCAAGCATTTCACACCTTCCACAGTAAAACTTGCAATATTGTCGACTAATTTCTTATGGCCATCAGGTAAGGTTATTTCTCTGGTTGGAATTAAAATCTCAAAATTTTCAAGTAAAATTTCATTTCCGCTAACATGCTCAGTTGCCCCAGAGTCAAGAATCCATGAATCTTTCAATCTTTCTAAAACTGAATCAGTCTCAGACAATAAGCATGGCAATAGATTAACTTGGGTTTGAATTATACCTGAAAAGTCACCGAAGTATGTTTGGTTTTTGGTAGTCTTTTGCTGCTGGAGATAGTTGTCTAGCTCCTTGAGTTGTTCAGTGCTGAAGCCTTGGACTGGAGATGTAGGATTAGCTCGACTTCTTGGTTGAGCCTCCTTCTTCTCGTCTTCAATGACTGATCCAACCCTTGCTTCTCTACTCTTCTTGTTTTCATCCCCAGGGAATCCGACTATCCACCAACAATCTCCCTTCGAATGTCCCATTTTTCCGCAATTTGTGCACTTGGGTATGTCTTTCTTGTTGGGACCATCGAATTTGTTGGCAGCTTTCTTCATTTTCATCTAGGGTTTCCAGGGGTGTAGTTTGTCTCGGGTTTATTTGAGTGAATCCTTGACCATTTCCTTTCGAAATTAGGGCAACACTTTGCTCCTCACGATCTTTCTCTTCTGGGGTGGCCCGTTGTTCTTCTTCTTGAATAACAAGGGCGAAAGCTTCTTCGAGGTTCGGGGTCTCCTTCATGGCCATGATTTGGCCTCTCAGATGCGTGTAGCTCTTGTCCAACCCCATTAGGAAATGAATCAACTCCTCTTCCTCCTTCCGTTTTCTCTGGATCTCCTTCCCCTTGCAGGATGCGCAACAATTGCATTCTTCGACTGGAAGAGCAAGCTCGTACTCAGCCCAAGTTTCGCGTAAACGCATGAAATAGTCTGTAACAGATTGGTCTCCTTGCTTGAGCCCGGTTATTTGTGCTTTGATGTTGTGTAATGTCGCCAAGTTCTTCTTTTCAAATCTGTTGCAGAGTCATCGCCAGACTTCCTTGGGGTCGTCGGAGTACATGATACTGCGACCTATGTTGGGCGCCAGCGACGAGACTATCCAAGAACACACCAGGGAGTTTGCTCTCTCCCATGCCGCTAGGCGAATCGGTTCTTCTTCACTTGGACGCTTTATGGTGCCTTCAACAAAGCCCAGTTTGTTTTTCGCCCGAAAAGCCCGTCACATTCCCCATTTCCAATTTTGAAAGCCGACTCCGGTGAATTTCGTAGTTAGCAGTTGCCCTGGCTGCTCCGTCACATGGACGTACAGCGGTTCACTTTGATCGATTGTTGTTGAAGAATTTCCCGACTTCGTCTTGTCGAGTGAGTCGTTCCCTAGCTCTTTGTCGGTAATTTCTGCGCTCATCTTTATGGGAAGATTGTCCCAACACCTGGACCAAAACTACCGGACCACTCTATAGAAGACTTTTTGTCGAACAACTCCAAGACTTAGAAGGAATGTAAACTCGATAAAAGAAAGTTCTTTCATACCAAAAAATAACCTTGGCTTTTCCTAAAAGGAAGTATTTTTATGAAGTTTAACATAACTTATAGTTTGGTAAAGTAAATCAGAGTACAGTTACGGCAGAACTTAATCAGTTTTGTGATGTTTGGTGTATCAATATTACTCTAGGTAAAATTTGATAATAATTTGAGGACCTTAATGGAATAGACTCGCGAAGGAACCAAAACTCAACACACTCCAAATAGGTAACATAAAAGCTCTAACTTATCGAACAAATAACGACTAGAAATCTTTAATTTTAAGCACTCACCTTGACAAAACAGCTGGAGAATATATAAGCACTGAATCGGTTTCGCCTTTACACAGGGACTAGCACGCCAAGACAAGTTTGAGAAGAAGGTGAAAGACTCGGTGAATGTAAGAGTATTTAAGCTTACTCGACTAAGTCACGACGCTCAAGAGTAATTAGGGTAACTAGAAAATCATGGGAGTATTTATTTAACTAATAGTTACAGAAGATAAAGTGTATCAACTCCCACAAAGTAATTACAATTAGAGGAAATAGTTACAATCGCTCAGACTTCTAGATGATAACTCCCAAGAACAACATACCCAGCTTTTGAGGAAGGACGCTCGAAAGAACTCTACCCGGTCCACCTTTTGGAAACATTCGACCGAAGACTACCTCCACTGGACCACTCACCCCAGGCCACTCTAGGTTACTCACCCTGGACCACTCTATGGATTAGGAAGTAGACAACCTCTAAAGCTAGAAATTTATGGGGTATTTCAACTGTCATAGCTGACCAGCTGATGAAGGTCATATAGCCGCCCAATGGTTGAAGCTATTGTAGCCTGCTGCCTGCTACCCTGAAATGCATTATTCAATGTTTTAACTATCATAGGGTGGTTTTTTGTGAGTCTTCGACGTTTTAACTTTCATTGGGTGGTTTTTAGGATGTGTGGTCTAGGGTAACCTTTTTCAACTCGTTTTATACTTTACAATGTCTCCAATGACTCAGCATATTTAGGGCCTAAACCCTCCACTACAAACCCTAAAATAAGCCTTTAATGTTTTTAACTTCCCTATGAAGGTTTTCAGGGTGTGTCCACTACAAATCCTAAAATAAGCCTTCGACGTTTTTAATTTTCCTATGGTAGTTTTTAGGGTGTGTGGTGTAGGGAAATCTTCTTTGAACGTATTCTATACTTTATAATGCTGTCAATGACTCGTTAGATTTTTAGGATTTATGGTTTAGGTCATTGGGCTCTAAACCCTCCACTATAAACCCTAAAATAAGCCTTCGACATTTTCAACTTTCCAAGGGTGATGCTTAGGGTGTGTGGTGTAGGTAAGCTTTTTGCAAATCGTTCGATACTTTATAATGTCACCACTAACCCGATAGTTTTGTAGGGTTCATGGTTCCCTAAACTTGCCACTACAAACCCTAGAATAAGCTTTCGACGTTTTAAACTTTCCTATGGTGGTTTTTGGGTTGTGTGGTGTAGGGTAATCATTTTTAACTCGTTATATACTTTATAATGTTGCCACTGACTCGACAGATTTTTTTCGGTTGACCCTACACCTTCAACTACCAACTCTTTTAATGGTTTTAACTTTCCTAGGGTGGTTTTTAGGGTGTGTGGTGTAGGGTAATCTTTTGTAACACGTTTTACTTTATAATGTTGTCACATGCTCGACATATTTAAACCCTTCATTACAAACCCTGAAATAAGTCTTTGACATTTTAAACTTTCCTATGGTGGTTTTTAAGGTGTGTAGTGTAGGGTAATATTTTTCTAATTTTTTTGATACTTTATAGTATCGCCAGAGATGCAATCAGGAAAGATAACAATGTTAGATAGATTTTAAAAAATAAAAAGCAAAATTTGGGCCACCGTGCGGCTACAAGGGTCCATGGTCTCTTACCATTAGTTGGCTGGAGGGCTTGTAGTCCGTTGTCAGGTGTTTGTGATTGTATGAAGTAATTTAGTGACTGCAAATAAAACTTATTTATTAGAAATAAATTCCTACAATACATGGCTGAATCGAGATCCTAGCCCTGTTCTCATGTCACAAGGAAGTAGGGATGTCAATCCTTACATGGACCTAAAATATGATCTGAAACTGACACAAAGAAAATTGAGCTTGGGTTGCAATTTTTTACCTATAAGATTTTCGGGTTGGCTTCGGGTTGGATCCCTCTTCGAGTTAGGGTTGAATCAGCCAACCCGTAACCCGAAAATTAGAAAATTCAAAAAGTACAAAATACGTTAAATTTAATGACTTAATCAATGCTTGGTGACTAATTTAGAAATAAACTAAATTTATAGTGAGTAACTAATAACTAAATATAGTACTTAGTAATTAATTAGTTCTTAAATGTTATAATTATTTATAGAATAACTGAAAAATATAAAACTAAAAAAATGGATCAGATTCAGCCGGTTAAAGAAATGCAACCCGCGACTGATTCGGGTCAGCTTCAGGGTTGTCCTAAACTAATTTCGAATTGAATTTGGGTTGATCTCAAGCTTCTTAACTCGATGTGAGACCCGATTTCGATACCCCTACAAAGAAGACATGAATGATAAGTATAAGAAGACATCCATCTCTAAGTCACTAATTTACCAATAAATGTTAACGGTTGGGAACTAACAAAAGAATTTTTTTCCATCTCCATGCTTTTTTTATTTATGGGGAAATTTTATTAAAGACTATTTATTTTTTATATAACTGATGCAATGTTACTTTTTATATTATTATACAATGTCAATACATTTGTTCTTAATTTAAATGTAACCTAACCATTGACCAACAGAGGAAAAGATAAAAATATCTCTATTAATTGATATATTTGTTTAAAACTTCATAATATGCCATTAGATGTAAACTTAAATAAAAAATTAAAATACCAAAAAGGTATTATACAACAAAACTTATTAGAACTTCGATCGCTCTTGGATTTTGAAGAGCGAACACTCTTGATCCCTAAATTGAGATTGCTCTCGATGATACGCTCTTGATTCACTCTTCTCTTCTGGATACTACTCGATTTCTAGTAAATCTTGATGACTAGGAAGATGAGAGTTGTGCCTCATATTGTGGGTATCACTTCAAAGACGGTTAAGGTTTGTAACGAGATTCGGGGGATAAAGACGCCAATTCAGCGCTCCATGGTTTTTGGAGGACAGTTTCCTATGGGTCTAGAGGATCAAGAACCTATAAAGAAAAAATTAAGTGGGGACTGCGAGGGAGGATGGACCATAGGAGAATGAGAAGGCTTTAGTGGATGAGAAAACAAGGATAATGAGGTGATGGAAGTGGGTAGATCATGGAGGTCGGTTGTCTCAGGAAACCGATCTAGAGACAAAGGAATGAAAGTATTCCAATTGAAGGGGAGTTTATTGATTTTGAAGAGGAGGAAGTTTAAAATGAAAGAGATTACTAGAAATTCTCTATCATAGGAGCTTATTTAGGGCTTAGAGTTTCTTTTCTGACTATGAATAGGTTTGCAAAGGTAAATGGCCAGCGTGTGTGAAATTTTTTCAGAATGATTTGAGATTCTATGTGTTTTGATTTGAATCCCAACATGAGATGGAGAAAGTTTTGGTTGGTGGACGTGGGTTTATTAGAAACGATCATCCATTGTTGCTGAAACGATGGGAACCAGGGATTCGATTGGATTTGTCTAGTCTCGAGTCGACACTAGTCTGGGTTAAACTCCAAGGTCTGGATTTACAGTTTAGTCTAAAGGCATGTTAAGCAAGATTGCCTCAAAAATTGGTTACCCAGTATATTCTTATAAGATTAATGTGGGAAAACTTATCTTAGCATATGCTAGAATTTCAGTTGAGATTCCCTTCATGAATGAGTATAAGAAAGAGGTTAAACTAAGAGACAAGAGAATTCAGGTGTTTATTCAGCCTGTTGAGTATGAGTGAAGACCTTGGAAATGCCAGGGATGTGGAAAGTTTGGTCATATTCTAAAATTTTGTATTGAGAAGAAAAATTTCCCAAAGGAGAAGATTTGGATTCAGAAGAAGAAGCATGTTGAGGTTGAGAATGCTAAGGACAACAAGGGTAAAGAACGAGTAGTGATACCTCTTGTTGATAATAACCAACAGAATGATGTTCCTACATTTAATAATCAGGTCAGCATTGATTGAGCAGCAAGATGGGTGGTCATTTGTGGGAAGGAAATTCTTGGAATAAAGTGATAGCCAATACGAGTAAAAAGTCAGGATGTGCTTTTAAAGATAAAGCTCCTGATGACAAGTTTTTGAAAAGAAGCTTGGCGGGGCTTTAATGGCCCTAGTAAGGTGGATCTTGTCACCAAATATATGAAGGACAATATGCTTTGTTTTAAGGTTGTGACGGAGACTAGAATAAAGGATGAGAAATTTTCTTTGATTTGTAATCCTTTTAGGAAAACCTGGAAGAGTGATTCTAATATCTGGTTAGATATTAACTGTAGCAGTTAATGTGGTCGAGATGTATAATAAGATGATTCATTGTGATGTTAGTCATTTGAGTGGGAAGTTTTGTTTGTGTGTTACATTTATCTATGCTAAGAATAGAGTTGAGACTAGATGGAAGCTTTGGGATAGTCTTAGGAAGATCAATAATGGTATCAACAAACCATGGTTACTGATAGAGGATTTAATTGTATTTTGCATATGGATGAAAAGATTTATATAGGGCAGTTTATGGCTAATGAGTGTGTATACAAGAAATTAGATATACTAAAAACTAAATAAATTAATCTAGAATTAATAAATCAAATACCTTCGGGTTGCAAAAATCCCGGTCGTAGTAATTAGAAAAATTAGCAAAGTAACCGGGAATCAACCGGGCTAAAAGATAAATCTAAATGCTAGAAAATAACTACAAATTGAGGGGTTTGTTGTCGATTGTTTTGGTGAAGCTAATTAAACTAAATCGAATAAAAACGTAAAAAGAAGTAAATTGAAAAATTTAATATGGAAGAGACCGAACTACGGGTTCAAGTTATTTACGTTTGATAGATCTTGCAATCCCCTCTATTTAACTGGAGACACAAATTGACAAATTCCTAAAGTTCTCTTAAGGACTAAATCTTAGTCTCTAAAAAGAGCGCATCTACCAGAACGTGCAAATCTAATCAAGAGATAAGCACAACACATGTAGATGAATAAGCACAAGGAATTTTATTCTTGCACCTGAAGGAACAACTTAGTCAATCAGATTTAGTTTCCACAGGTTAACATATTAAATTGACTTTTCCTTTAATCACCGATCAGATCATAAAAGAATTCGCAACACAATTCAACAAAGTCTAAAATTTCATTGAAAATCTCAAAGAATAAATTAATATGAAACAATCTACAAATATCTCAAATTAGAAGGAATTACGAAATCATCTCAAACTACAATAACCATTCCCTAGACCCAGATATATAACAGATATGTTAAAAAGGCTCTAAAATCTTTGAATTGTAACAAGTATGGTTTCTTAAGGGTGGAGACAAATATGTTGCAAAAGAATATTCATTAGATTTGAAAGGACATTCAGGAAGATTTATACAATCACGTTTGATTGATAAGAAGAACGCACTAATTCAAGAGTACAATGAGAAGCGTATATCTCTGCATACCAACATGCAACATTAAGCTAAAGTTCAATGGATTCAGCTTGGTGATGATGTAATAACTTACTTCTTTAAATGCATGGATTACAAGAAAGCTAAAACCAAAATAAATTTTTTGTATGATGAGAATGGGACAAGGTTGGACAATATAAATGATGTTAATAGTCTTCTATTAAAGTTTTATAATCAGTTGTTGGGTCAAAGGATATTTTAAGTGGTAAGGTGGCACCTACTATTTTCAATGAGGGTAATTTGGTCGTTGATGATCAGACTCACAGGCTGATTGGTCCTGTGACGGATAAAGAAATTTAGTAGTCTCTCTTATCCATTCATAACAATAACACCCCAAGTCCTGATGGTTTTAATGCCATGTTCTTTGTTGAAACCCTGTGTGTTGCTAAGGATGGAGTCCTTCCATACGTACGGAGTCCCTCAAGAAAAGCAACAAACCCTGTCGCAACAAACACAGAAGGTGATACAAGAGTCCGTTTAACTAGTGAAGGAGTATGTCCAACCAAGAGAGTCCGTCTGATGATTTACGGCTGAACACGTTGTTCGTTGTAACAACCTACGAAATTTGGGGCCAAGGACCGCGTTTGAATTCCCATAACATCTACATGCCAACGTTCAACTCCCTCAAGCCTAAATGTTCGAAGCCATAGCCTCACATAAGTCAGGTTCAAAATTTAAGGACAATCCTCCTAGTTTTCGGAACATACTCTGCCAACGGCTCCAAGGACTTAATATTAAAGAGTTAGATATTTCAGTTGCAACTTGCGCTTTCTGTCTGAAATATACGAGCTTATTGAGAGAACCTTGTAAGTGAGTTAAAGAGCTGCCCATAGTCACTTTGTTAGCTTTCTAGTTTGAGCATTACATCGTTAGATTTATACTAGGCAGATCCTAGTTTGTTTTCACATTTTCCTTGAGCTGATTAGAATTTCTATTGGTTTGTGAGAGCACTTACAAAGTAGGTTTTGTCTACTTAATGAGAAGTGTAAACCGTTTTATTTGGTTTATAAAAAGGTTTGTATTGAAGTCTTTGATAAGTGGTGAAATAGTGCTATCTCAAGGTCTTTATTCACCGTCATTTTATTTGGTGCATGACTTATTTCACCACTTTTTGAAGTACTTTGTGATTATTAGTGATCTTATACTTTTGACCTATTCAAATAGGTAAATACTCATGTGAGTATATTTTGAAAGCTTAATTGGAGGACGCATCAATGTTCGAGCACTTCGGAAAGGATGTCAAGCCAACGGGCAACATCGAGGGAATTTCGACCGACCTTAGGACCAACCTTGGAAAGGTTGGTCAAGCTTAAAAATTTCATATGCGTCCCTCACCAGAGAGTCCGACCAACCCACGAGACCGACCTTGACAAGGTCAGACGGAAAATCTGCCCAAATTGATGTTTTAAAATGCTGGATTTTGGGGCTTCCTTCCCCATTCTTCACAACCTACGATACCAGCTAGAAAGAGGAGAAAAGAAGAGAAGAAGATGAGGAAGAAGAGATTGAAGATTCTACCTCCATTGAAGCTTGGAAGCTCCTCTAATGGTTATTTCTCCCTCTTTCCTCCTCTTTTCCCTCTTAATGAATGAGTAGACTTATTTGTATCCTATGATGGGGCTTGACCCTATTTTGCTCATTGAATGCTAGAAACCTAACTCATTTAATACTCTTGTTTTATTCCCTTCAATATCAATTAATGTTTTAAATTGATCTCTTATTGCATTTATGGTGGTTTCATTCAATAGTTGAGCTTGAGTTTGGAACTAGACCAAAAAGGGATAAACCCTAACTTTTGCTTTCTTGATTTTGGGAGTAAATTCTTAGGGCTATTGATTAAGAGTGTTTTCTTAATGCTACTTAGTGACTTAAACCTCCTTTAATTAAGGGGTTTGACTAATTAGGTAAGAATTGGATTTCTCATGATTTTGGGGTTCATGAGTTGAACTCTAATAGGCATTAAGATAATGAGTTATGGTTTTGAGATTCTTTGGGCGATTTAGGTGATTCCCCACTATCCTAGGGTACTCTTCCACCCATTCTATCAAACAAACATTTTACTGTTTTATTGCTTTTCCATTGACAAACAACCAAGCTTGCCTCCGGCTAAACCCCCGATTACTGTTTTTATCCACACTTCACTAAAGTACCGAAGCTTGGGATTTAGAAACCAATTTCCTTGTGGTTACGACATTTGTTATATTACAACGAATTGGGTGCACTTGTCCATTTTAGCTAGGTCTTTACTATTATATTAGTAATTTTCCCAACAGGTTTATGGCGCCGTTGCCGGGGAAATTGATAGTTTCTATCATTTCACAGTTTTGGTATTTTAGTTTTTGTGTATTTAGTAATTTATCTTGTTTATTTTATGTTTGTTATTTATGTGTTTAGCTGTTTGTCTATATTCTTACCTTCTTTACTACTTAGGAGCAATTGGTGTTGGTGTGGTCTAGGTATCTTCTGTTTCCTTGGTGTATGCCAAATAGCCGAGCCAAGGGATCTCCACTTGTTAGTCCTAGACCCGAACTCGAGCATTCTTTGTTGTGAGCCATCCGGAGTTTAAAAAATCCAATCATGGCTGATCAAGAACCGGGGATAGACGATAACGGGAACCCACAACAAATGGCTCTCAAAGACTACAACCAACCGGACACTGAAGGGAGACCTTCAGCCATAATTCTACTGGAGCTAATGGTTCAAAAGGCTGGACAATGGGTGTTCAAGACCCACTACATCACTATAGTCCGAGAATTAGGGAAATTCAGATGAGAAAATCCCGATGAAGCTCCCAATCACCTAAGTCTCTTCCTCGATTTCTGCAACTCGTTCGGTAAAGCTGGTAGAGTCAATGAGAGGATACGCTTGCACCTCTTCTCTCACTCGCTGTCAGACGCTGCATCAAAATGGTATTGGAGCTTACCGTCAAAGTCAATCCACACTTGGGTACAAGTGGCTCAAAAATTTCTTGCCAAGTATTACCCCACAAGTAGAACTAGGTAATTGATTAGAGAGATCAATACCTTTTACCAAGAACCCGGGGAGACACTATATGACGCTTGGGATCGATTCAAAGATATGTTGATGAATTGCTCCCACCATGGCTTGGATGACCAATCCTTATGTCTATCCTTCTTCAACGGTCTTGATGATGCCAATAGACTCCTTCTGAACTCCTCAGCTGGAGGGAGCTTCATGACCAAGTCACCTCAAGAGGGGATGGAACTCTTAGAGGTGATGACTAGTAACACAAGGCAATGGTCTAAGCCCAAGGGAAGAACTCCAAGAGCAGTGGGTCTCCTACATGTTGAGCCCACCGATCATCTCTCCGCTCAGCTATCTTCACTCACCAAGATGGTGAAGAAGCTAGCTATAGCTCAAAAGGAAACAACAAAGTCTATAGCTTCTTCATTATCATCATCTCCATCTGCATCTACTTTAATCCAAGAGGGGTATGCAATTTGTGAGGGTCCTCACGAGACCCATTTTTTGCGAAGGCAAAGCTTACGCCGATCCACATGAGGACGTAAAATTTGTAGGCAACCGCCCCGGATACAACTACAACCAACAGAATGCCCCATGGAGGAACCATCCAAACTTCTCAAGGATAAGTAATGACCAAACCCAAGGGGGACCCAATAATACTTCCAACAATCCTATGAGATACCGGTCACAAGGGCCATCTCAAATGTCCAACCCACAAATGGGTTACCGACCACAAGGAGCACCTCTGGGCTTTCAACAACAACATCAACAACATTAACAACCTCCTCCCCCTTCCACGGATGCCAATGCCAAGCTAAGAGACATGATGAAGAATCTTAACTCGGTTGTGCACACCAAGTCGGCTGATTTGGATGCTTTTAAAGCAAGTCAAGAAGCCACGAACAAAAGGGTTGAAGCACAACTTGAAAGCATCTCCCTACAACTTGCTCAAAGACCACCGGGTGTTCTTCCATGTCAAACTAAGCCCCACCCAAGAGAGCAAGTAAAAGCGGTAACATTAAGGAGTGGGAGACTACTTGATCCATCATGTTCACAAGAGGACATGAAGTCCCAAGAAGTTGGAGCGCAAAAAGAAAAGCAAGAGATTATTAAGGAGCCTCCATCTCCACCTAAGGAAGTTTCCAAGGAAAAGGAGTCTCCTGAACCATCTACTTCTACTACTCTTGCAAAACATCTTCCCCCTCTTCCTTTTCCCAATAGACTCAAAAAGAAAATTTTAGATGAACAATTTGGGAAGTTTCCAAGCATTTTCAAGAAATTGACAATTAACATTCCTTTTTCTGATGCTTTGAAACAGATGCCGATATATGCCAAATTCATGAAGGACATCATTGCAAATAAGAGATCACTAGAGGAAGCGGAAATCGTTCACCTCACTAAAGAAGTCTCAGCGGTTCTACAATGAAGCCTACCTCCAAAGCTCGGAGACCTCAGTTTTCCTATCGTTCCTTGCTTTATAGGTGAAATTGATTGTGGTAGTGGGCTATGTGATTTAGGTGCTAGTATAAATCTTATGCCACTCTCAACTTTTAATAAGCTTGGAATAGGTAAATGCACTCCAATTCCCATTCAGTTACAATTAGCAAATAGATCTTTGGTTATCCCTAAGGGAAAGGTAGAGGACTTGGTAGTAACTGTTGGCACATTTGTCTTCCCAGCTGATTTCATTGTGATGGATATGGAAGAAGACAAGAGAGTACCACTGATTCTGGGTAGACCTTTCATGAGAATTGCTAGGTCCCTTATAGATGTGGAAAAAGTTAAAATAATTCTGCGCCTTCATGATGAAAAATTAGATTCGACATCTCTAAAGTAGTGAAGAGACCCTCACAGGCTGAGGCTGTTTTTGCTATTGATGTTATAGATTCAATGGTGCAGGATCATTCTCTCTCCTGTCAAACATGATGCTCTTGAATTAGCTCTATTTGAGGCTTGTATTGAACAGGAATTTCACCCAGAACTAACAGAAGTGGTGGCTAAGCTGAACAGCAGATTTGTTGGCCATAGAACACGTTATCCACCACCCAAACCATTGGAACGCGCTGCTACGAAGTCATTACCCTTGGTTGAGATGCCTCCCATTGTGGAGATGAAACCTCTACCCTCTCATCTCAAATATGCTTATTTGACTGGCCCGTGTGTTCTACCTGTTATTATTTCTTCTTCTTTGACAGGTGCACAAGAGGAAAGTCTAATAAGTGTGCTTCGAAGCCACAAACGGGCTATCGGGTGGACTATAGCCGACATCAAGGGAATAAGCCCCCATTTCTGCACCCACCGGATAAGATGACTACAAGCAGTTGGTCCAACCTCAAAGAAGATTAAATCCAAACATGAAGGAGGTGGTCAAGAAAGAAGTTCTTAAACTCTTGGATGCGGGGGTTATCTATGCCATGTCCGACAACAAGTGGGTGAGTCCCGTGCAAGTGGTCCCAAAGAAAGGAGGCGTTACCGTCGTCCTCAATGCTAAAGGTGAGCTGGTGTCTCAAAGGACAACCAATGGGTAGAGAGTTTGCATTGACTACCGAAAGCTGAACATTGCCACCAGAAAAGACCATTTCCCTATCCCATTCATTGATCAGATGCTTGAGAGGTTGCGCGGCAAGACTACTATTGCTTCCTTAAAGGCTATTCTGGGTATCTTCAAATCCCCATAGCTTTTGAGGACCAGGAGAAGACAACATTCACTTGCCCCTATGGGACATTCGCTTACACCCTGATGCCATTCGGGCTATGCAACGCCCCGACCACATTTCAGCGATGCATGATGTCGATCTTCTCTGACTTCCTTGAGAAAAGCATTGAAGTCTTTATGGACGATTTCTTTGTCTTTGGCCCCTCCTTCGACACTTGTTTGGGCAACCTTGAAGCTATCTTGATTCAGTGCGAAGAGACAAACCTTGTGCTAAATTAGGAGAAGTGCCATTTTATGGTAAGAGAAGGGATTGTCTTGGGGCACAAGATCTCTTCAAAGGGTATTGAGGTTGACAAGGCTAAAATTGAAGTGATTGAAAAGCTACCTCCTACAATATCAGTGAAAGATATTTGAACTTTTCTGGGTCATGCCGGGTTTTACATAAGGTTCATCAAAGACTTCTCCAAAATTTCAAAGCCTCTCTGCGACCTTTTGGCCAAGGATGTGAAATTCGAATTCACCGAGGAGTGCCTTAACGCCTTCAACACCCTAAAAAAATGTCTCATCTCAGCACCCATGGTGGTATCCCCTGATTGGAGTCTACCGTTTGAGATCATGTGCGACGCCAGCGACTATACGGTGGGGGCGGTTCTTTGTCAAAAGAAGGAAAAGATATTGAGCAGTATCTACTATGCTAGTAGAACTCTCAATGATGCCCAAAAGAACTACGCCACCACCGAGAAGAAGTTGTTAGCAGTGGCTTTCACCCTCGATAAATTCTGACCTTACCTCTTGGGCAGCAAGGTTGTAGTGCAAACCGACCATTCAGCGCTAAATTATTTGTTCAACAAAGGTGATGTAAAGCCTAGACTTCTTCGATGGATTCTTCTCCTTCAAGAATTTGAGATAGAGATCCGGGACAAACCGAGTGTGCAAAATGTTATAGCTGATCATCTTTCCTGAATGGAGGCTCCTGATGATGGTGTGACAATCAATGAATTCTTCCCTGACGAGAGTATCTTCATGATTGCAGAGACCGATGACCCTTGGTATGCAGACTTTGTGAATTATTTGGCAAGGGGGTGATCCCACCAGAGATGACCTATCAGCAAAGAAAGAAATTCTTCTCAGGCGTTAAGAGGTATTTCTGGGATGACCCTTTTCTTTTTAAAGTTTGTGCTGATGGAGTGATCCGAAGATGTGTACCCATGAGTGATGTTCAGGAAATTTTAATCCATTGTCACTCGGGTGAAGCCGGTGGACACTATGGTCCGGCACGAACAACAGCCAAGGTTCTTCAAGCTGGGGTTTTCTAGAAAACCCTCCATAAGGAATGCCACTCATTTGTTGCCTCTTGTGATCAATGTCAGAGGCTCGGGAACACTTCACGCAAGCATGAGATGACCCTCAACATAATGATCGAGGTGGAACCGTTTGATTTGTGGGGTATTGACTTCATGGGCCCCTTCCCATCTTCTTGCTCTAACTTGTTTATCCTTGTGGCGGTCGACTATGTGACTAAGTGGGTCGAAGCAATTGCAGCCCTGACAAATGACGCCAAGGTAGTAATCACGTTCTTGAAGAAAAACATTTTCACACGGTTCAGGGTGCCGAGAGCTATATTGAGTGATGGAGGGTCTCATTTCTGCAACAAACAATTTGAAGCTCTAATGAATAAGTATGGGGTGAGACACAAGGTTGCCCTTCCGTATCACCCACAATGAATTGCCAAGCTGAGGTCACCAACCCAGAGCTCAAATGGATCCTTCAAAAGACGGTCAACTCTTCAAGAAAAGATTGGTCTATGAAGCTCGAAGACACATTGTGGGCATATCGGACCGCCTACAAAACTCCTATGGGCATGTCCCCGTTCCGACTCATCTGTGGGAAGGCTTGTCACTTGCCGGTTGAATTAGCGCATAAATCATATTGGACGGTGAAGGCCCTCAATTATGATCTCAAGAGTGCCGGTGATAAAAGACAGTTCCAATTGACCGAGTTAGAGGAGATTCAGGAGGAAGCCTACGGAAACAACCACATCTACAAGTAAAAGGCCAAGAAATGGAACGACAAGATGATTGTAAAGCGGGAGTTTCATGAAGGCGACTGGGTTCTCTTATATAACTCGAGACACAAGATTTGTTCCCCGGGAAGGTGAAGTCTCATTGGGCTGGCCCTTTCACTGTCACAAAGGTCACCCCTTATGGAGCTTTTAGCTTAAAAATGTCAAAGGGGAGACTTTCTTGGTCAACGGTTCCCGTTTGAAGCATTATTGGGGAGGAGACATCCAAAAGGTTGAGGCTCGGGCCCTTTACTTAAGAGACCCCCCAGGTTCCTTCTAACCCTTACTATGGTCTAGCCAAAGACCTTAAAAAGACGAGCGGCTTTCCGGGAGGCAACCCGGACTATTCCCCTCTTTACCTTGCATTATTTTCTTATTTCAGTTATGTTAATTAGTTGCTTGTCTCATGCTTTCATTATCGTGTGTTTCTGGTTATTCTTGTGTGTTGGATCTGCTTGTAAATGATGATAAGTGTTTTGGGCAAGAAAATAAAATTTTTGGGGAGATTCCGGTCTGAACCGACCCTAGGACCGACCTTGGTAGGGTTGGTCGGTCCAATTTTTGCAAAACCAGAAGCTACTGACTTCGAATGACCCTAGGACCGATCTCGGTAAGGTCGGTCGAGTCAAAATTTTCAAATCAGCAACCTACTGACTTCGACTGACCTTGCGACGGATCTTGACAAGGTCGGTCGGGTCAAACTTTTCAGAAACGACACCTACTTCGTCCGACCTTGTGACCGATCTTGGCAAGGTCGTTCGGGTCCAAATTTTTGAAAAAATAGAGCAGAAATGCAGCGTTGTAATTAAATGGTTTATTTCTCCCTACCTTCTTCCTTCTCCCAATCTCCTGCTCTCACCATTCACGCAATCCTCCCCCATCCTAGCGTGCACCAATCCACGTCACCTCACCGCTAGCACTCCCGACCGCCATGCTCAGTCCCGACCGCCGCCCTATCCCACGCGCACCGCTGCGCTAATGCAGAACGTGTAAATCTGAGTGGTGTAATTAAAATAAAAGAAAAGAAATTTAAAACTCAAAATAAACGTCGGGCTGCAAACAAATCCCTGTCGTGGTAGTATAGTGAAATGTGAGCGACCGGATGTCGAACCGTGGGACTAATGTGCATATAATAGTACCTAAGCGTGTCACAAAAAAGGGGGGAATTAAATGACTTGTTTTTATAAATAAAAAGGAAAGATAAAATAAACTAAGTTAATAGATAAATTAAACGGGACTCTGGTTCAGGTTAATATGATCTGATTAATTATGCTATCTCTACTGGTTTAATTATAATTGTTTGGCAAAATTCCTCTTATTATCTTAAGGACTAAATCATAGCCTCAAAAGAACTCGTTTACCTGAAAATGCAAGGTCCGATGAAAACTCAAGCAAAATACGTGTAAACGGACGGTTTAGATATGAGAAATTATTTATGCATCTGAAAATACTAACTTATTAAATCAAATAAGCTTTCTCCAGATTTACGGCTTAATTAACCTATCTATTTATCACCGGTCTGATCAAAATAGACTTAGCAAGCAATTTAATAAACTCATGACATTTATTAAAAAGGAGAGATAAGCTTTAATCGTAACAACTGTATTTAAATTAAACCAGTATAATATTGCATAATTAATACAAACACATAATAACCGTTCCCAGAGTATACGTATTCTAGCCTAACATATTAAATAGATAAACAGGAACAAGAGTAGTAGAAACATCTGTAGTCACTCTTGCATTCGTTCTGCTATTTTGTATACGTAGGACTAGAGGTGAATATGGTGGAATGTGAAATAAATAAAATGGAGAAGACGGGAGAAGAGAAATGGGATGAACGTGTGATGTGTGGTCTGTAGTGTGGATGTTCGGTGGTGGATTGTATGGGTGGTGGATGTGTTTTGAAAGCAGAAGGTACGTGTGTTTATATAGAGGAAAGGAAGAAGCAGCAGATAGGTAACACTGCGTGAGGAATTGATCGAGGCGGCAGAAAGAGCTGGATCACGCGTGAAGGGATTTTACATGTTGATTGCTCACTGATTGCTCATTTATTGCAGGGGACAGAGCTCACGCGGTAGGAAAATAAGGTAGGCGCCGACTGGTAATGGATATGGCAGAAGCAAGTTGCAGAAGACGGGCGAAGAAGAAAACTGTCGCCCGCGTTGATTCTTAGTCACGTCCGCGTGACTTGTCCGCGTAGAATGGGCGTTCTCCTCTCTTGTCCGCCTAGATCCAAGCGGACACGGGCGCGGTCACAACTCCTGTCCGCCTAAGGAGACGCGGACGCGGGCGCGGTCAGAGTTGTCCGCCTAGGCAACCGCCTATCCTCATGCGGTTGTAGCTTGTGGTCGTGACTTATTTTCTTCCAAACTTCGACCCGCTCTAGATTCTTCGTTTGGACTCCGTTTTCTGACCGTTTGCGTCTATGCGTTCGTCTCTTCGTCTACTTTGCTTCCAGCTTGGTTTTCCTCATGTTTAACAAATAAATTTGTGAGATAATATTAAAACATAAACTAGAGAAAACTAACCGAAGTGGAGAATGAGCAAGAAAGTGTTAATATAATATATGAAATACACCTATAAATCATGCTCATTTGGACACTTATCACACCCCACACTTATCTTTTTGCTTGTCCTCAAGCAAAATCACGTACCCAAGTAAGTAGGGAATGCTCAATACTAACAAATATATTATGAAGGGTAGGATAAACATGATCTTTTTAACTTATTGAGGAGTGTGAAAATTAACTGCTGGTGGCATAGGTGTGCCAGGTAAAAATAAAATATAGAGTTTCGGGGTATGATCCAGGTACTTCAATGTTTCTTTTAGGTGACTCTGAGAACTTTTACCATGGCCAACTTCTCTCAAGAATGGGCATTAGGAAAAACAAAAGGAAAAATAGATTCATGCATTTGTTTCACTTTTGCATAAGGGATGAGAAAATGTAGGCATCATGCCTTTGTATTTAAGAACACTCAACTCTCTTTGTTGGTTACCAATGGTGTCTCACAAGTCCCTTATTTTTTTTTGTATTCTTCTTCTTTTTTTTTTTTAACAGAGAAGTACCCCTTAGCAATTCCTAAGAGAGAAGACAGAAAGAAACCCTGAGCAATAAAATCCAACCATTGCAGATCATTTGGTCACACCGCATATAAAATGCTCCTCAAAGTAATCAAAATTTTAAAATTTTATACCATTTATCCTACAATTCATAATAGTATTTATTCTTAAAGAGAACAACCTACATAAAAAAAGGTCCACAATATTGAATTGGATAAACGCAAGATAAGCAGAGAGATTAAGCATTTAAGCACAAAATTCCACCGAAAGGGCACACTCCCCCACGCTTAATTTGAACAATGTCCTCATTGTTCACCAGAAAATCAAGGGAAGGTTTCAGAAGACTTTTCGGTAAGTAGATAAAATAGAGATAACACAAAGGTCACAAATAAACATTTAAGCACATAAACGCTCCTCTGCAGTTTTTTATTTAAATAAAAGCATAATTAAAGAAACTGGTACTCCCCTAATATTATTTTTGCTGTTGTCAAAGGAGTTCCCCACACTTGAGCTTCAGCCTCAAGTAGCGTAGCTTGGTTGCAGTGTGGATATGAAGGTGCACCTGCATAAGACACTAGAAGCAATCATACTACAAACGGGGTTAAAATTAGCAAAAATAAAATTTAAAGAGAACCTGAAAATTAAAAGAGCATAAAAGCAAATAAAATAAGTTCATCCGGTTGCCTCCCGGGAAGCTGCCCTTCTTTAACGTCTTTGGCTAGACGCCTGCTTCGTTATCCTGGATCAAAAATAAAAGTAGACAACACTTTGCCAGGATACGAAGTTAGCAATAATTAAAGCGAACCACCTGGATCAAAACAAAACGTTACTTCGGCATATAAAATAGGAAACGAATACTCCACAAAATCTGGTGTTTGAGGAGGTACTGCCGGGAACATAGTTCTAACAAAAGACCCGGTGGTGATGATTTTTCTTCCTCAAATTGGAGGATGTAAACATCCTCCTCTTGTAGGTGAGGCTTGTAGAAAGAACGCTGATCGATATCATCTTCAGAGAAAGTTAATTCTTCGAAGGTGATAGTGGCGTTTTGTTTGGATAACTTGGCAGGAGGTGATGGCAATTCTTCTCTTCATTTTCGAGGATGTAGTATCCTCATCTTCTGGATAGAGCATAGAGAAGGATGGAAACCGGCGGTAGGTGACCGTAGAGGGAAGAGAGTAACTTACATCCGTAGTGGGGTGTTCTACCTCATGAACTGTTTCGCTCTTCGGTTGCTGTTCTTGTTGAGCGATTCTCTCCAGGTAATCTGGTTGATCTTCCAACCAGAGTTGTTCTTGGAGTATGAGACAATCCTCATAATCGTGAGCTCCTCCACATATGGAGCAGTATAAATACTGAAATAACAAAACTCTTGTTCGAACACCTGTTCCATTTCCATTTTTTTTGTGTTTTCGTATATAAAACAAAACTACTGAAACAGATTAGAAAATAAAATGATTAGAAACAACATAATATTAATAAACAAAATATAAAAGATAATTAATATAAACAAAAAAACAAAAAAAAACAAAATATTAACAGAATAGAGAACAGATTATTTTAATAAACAGGTGAATAATCCGGGGCTTAGGGACTAGATAAATCTAGTCCCCGGCAACGGCGCCATTTTGCAGAACGTGTAAATCTGAGTGGTGTAATTAAAATAAAAGAAAAGAAATTAAAAACTCAAAAATAATCGTCGGGTCAAACAAATCCCGGTCGTGGTATATAGTGAAATTTGAGCGACCGGATGTCGAACGTGGGACTAATGTGCATATAATAGTACCTAAGCGTGTCACAAAAAAGGGGGGAATTAATGACTTGTTTTTATAAATAAAAAGGAAAGATAAAATAAACTAAGTTAATAGATAAATTAAACGGGACTCTGGTTTCAGGTTAATGATCTGATTATTATGCTATCTCTACTGGTTTAATTATAATTGTTTGGCAAAATTCCTCTTATTATCTTAAGGACTAAATCATAGCCCAGCCTCAAAGAACTCGTTTACCTGAAAATGCAAGGTCCGATGAAAACTCAAGCAAATACGTGTAAACGGACGGTTTAGATATGAGAAATTATTTATGCATCTGAAAATACTAACTTATTAAATCATAATAAGCTTTCTCCAGATTTACGGCTTAATTAACCTATCTATTTATCACCGGTCTGATCAAAATAGACTTAGCAAGCAATTTAATAACTTATGACATTTATTAAAAAGGCGAGAGATAAGCTTTAATCGTAACAACTGTATTTAAATTAAACCAGTAAAAATATTGCATAATTAATACAAACACATAATAACCGTTCCCAGAGTATACGTATTCTAGCCTAACATATAAATAGATAAACAGGAACAAGATAGTAGAAATCATCTGTAGTCACTCTTGCATTCGTTCTGCTATTTTGTATACGTAGGACTAGAGGTAATATGGTGGAATGTGAAATAAATAAAATGGAGAAGACGGGAGAAGAGAAATGGGATGAACGTGTGATGTGTGGTCTGTAGTGTGGATGTTCGGTGGTGGATTGTATGGGTGGTGGATGTGTTTTGAAAGCAGAAGGTACGTGTGTTTATATAGAGGAAAGGAAGAATCAGCAGATAGGTAACACTGCGTAGGAATTGATCGAGGCGGCAGAAAGAGCTGGATCACGCGTGAAGGATTTTATATCATGTTGATTGCTCACTGATTGCTCATTTTTGCAGGGGACAGAGCTCACGCGTGAGGAAAATAAGGTAGGCGCCGACTGGTAATGGATATGGCAGAAGCAAGTTGCAGAAGACGGGCGAAGAAGAAACTGTCGCCCGCGTTGATTCTTAGTCACGTCCGCGTGACTTGTCCGCGTAGAATGGGGTGGTCTCCTCTCTTGTCCGCCTAGATCCAAGCGGACACGGGCGCGGTCACAACTCCTGTCCGCCTAAGGAGACACGGACGCGGGCGCGGTCAGAGTTGTCCGCCTAGGCAACCGCCTATCCTCATGCGGTTGTAGCTTGTGGTCGTGACTTATTTTCTTCAAACTTCGACCCGCTCTAGATTCTTCGTTTGGACTCCGTTTTCTGAGCCGTTTGCGTCTATGCGTTCGTCTCTTCGTCTACTTTGCTTCCAGCTTGGTTTTCCTCATGTTTAGCAAATAAATTTGTGAGATAATAATAAAACATAAACTAGAGGAAAACTAACCGAAGTGGAGAAATGAGCAAGAAAAGTGTTAATATAATATATGAAATACACCTATAAATCATGCTCATTTGGACACTTATCAGCTAACCACCAAACCAGCCGCGCCTGCAGTCAACCACAGCACAGCAGCCCCCAACCCCAAAACACTCCCAAATCCCCAAATTTTTTCCCAAATCGGTTTTGGCCGATTCAGTCTCCAAACTTGTCAATCTTTGCTCCATTCACTTCTAACTACATCAAGGTACTTGTTTCTAGCCCTATTTTGTCAATTTTTAAAATTTTTGTCAAAGTTCAATTTTAGTCTACACTAGTTCCGAACCAAACGGGACTTTATTCCAAAAATTGCTAATATTGTGAAATCTGTGCGTTAAAGTGTTCCTAGATATTGGTTTGAGGGTTTGCATGAAATTGTGGATGAGAAGAGTGGGAATTTGGTGAATTTTAGCATCATTTTGGAATTTTTATGCTTATTGGCCTAAATCGAATTATCCCTTGTTTGACATCTTTCAAATGTTGCATAAATAATGCTTTGGCTTTTTGAGTACTGCTAGGACTGCTGGTGCATTCGTGACCCGGCTTGTTCTTCAAAATCCCGATGCAACTCACTTATGAGGTTACATGTGTTGGGGTATAAATTGTGAAATTGGGTGAATTGTGGCAAGCTTAATAACATTTTGGGTTGCATTATCAGTTAGTGTGCTGTGTGAGCTGAAATGACCTTATTTTGAGTGCGAATGTGGAGGTTCTTAGAACTGGGAAAGGATAGAAAAACAGGGGAGATTCTGTCAAATTTTTTTCTGAACATGTTTTGTTTCTTTTGATCTCCAATGTGCTTAATGCTTAATCTTTTTCCCAATTTCTTTTTGTCATCCTATTTATGCTCTAACGTTCACTTTCTGCTATTTTTTCTTCTATTTTGTGTTTCTTTTTCTTTCTCTATTTTGCAGCACAATGGCACACCGACAGCGTCGCGCCAGGAGGAACACTGCTGCACCCAACCAAGAGCTAGGCTACCCCAACGGCCTCATCAATGGCATCTTCGTCAGCGAAGATGCACGGAGCTGGTTCAGCTCTCCTCGACGCAGGGAGATTGTTAGGGAGTGGACCGTGGATTCGACACTCGTCGAAGACCTGCAGCTCCAGCCATACCTCAATGCCATCGGGTGGAGTTGCCTGCTCACCATGGGAGGGCAATACTATCCCCGTCTCATCTAGGAGTTCTACGCCAACGCTTCAGCAGATAGAAGGAGGAGAGAGGTCACTTCCGTCGTCAGTGGTGAGCCTGTCATCATTCGAAGGGCGGACGTCCATGCGTTCTTCCACCTGGCTTGTGACAAGCTCCAACATTCAATCTTCATCCATCCCGATGACCTCATTGACCACCAGCGCCACTATCTAAGCACTCTCCCGGTCCAGACGCGTTGTAAGAACCAGAAAGGGACTGATGTTAGGGTCACCATGACCCTGAAAATGGTGGGAGATCCGGTGAAGCGGATCATGCTTGCTCTTATCTGCCATAATCTTCTTCCCAGAGATAGCAAAGATCTAAACGCCACAGATGTTACTTGATGGACTACATGGTGGCGCTGGATCCAGACAAACCTCTCTCCCTCTCGGATCTTATCATGGCCCACCTCTATCACATAATCGAGAAGAAGGATATCCAACACTTAGGAGTCCAGCCTAGAGAGGGTGAGGTAGGAAGCCTACCTAAGGACCCTATATCTGCCACCTCTCTACGAAAGACGGGCTTTACCCATACTGACATTGGGTGGTAGAAGGCCGACGCTACACCAATCTAGAGCAGTGGTGCATCCCCCTCTTCTGGTCACTCCACTTCATGCGCTGCGCCCAGTCCATTCCTCACCCTGCCTCCTCCACCGCCGACTGGCGCCGTGACCCTAGAGTAGCTCGAGGCATTTCAGTGACAGATGGCTGAGCTCCAGCCAATGTTTTCAGGATCGCAATCCTACCGTAGGATTGTAATGGACCCCTAGGATCGGATCGTGGGATCGAATCGTAGGATCGAATGATCCTACAAAATTTGATAAATATAAGTTCGTAGTTCATGTAATCTGGCATATTATGAAACTTCAATAAGAAAAAGCATGAGCCAACCTAAAAATTATATAAAATTTTACAACAAATAAACTATGAGCAAAGATAACATATAGTTTCATCATCTTAAGCAATCGATAAGTAAGATAATACTCTTACAACATCAAAATATTAGCATGTGAAATCACAAATCCCATAATTCAGTTCTTAAACAAACAAAAAATGTTAGAATTGATAAATATCAATCAGCTGGGACTATCAAACATGCTTCAACATCTATGTTGGTGCAAACGAGATGATGTTTCCAGCTTTCCGCCTATAAATACCCCCTACACACAATGTTGCAATACATGTACATGCACTTTACTTTTTTAGTAGCACGATCAACCTCTATACCTTGTTCCCATCCTAGATCTGATCTATTACTATGAGTAATTTTTCTTCTACCTACAACACAACCTCTAGGTCCAACTCCAACTAGAATTTGACATTGCTGCTTGCCAGCTTCAAAACTTAAAAGTCCCACAACATGCTCTATACTAAAGGATAATAAGAATAAATTAAGTAATTATTATCTAACCACTAGCTTTATGAGATTTCAAATAAGAATTTCAATCCAGTATTTTGCCACTACAATTGACATACATTGCTGTAACGCTAGTGTCTTTGCATCATGATAGTCAAAAGAAAAAACTGAACCATTATACTATAACATTAACACTAAATTATAATGAAATAGTAGCCAAATTGATTCTGGTCAATTATGCCACTGTAATATGCTAAATATTGATTAACATTTAGTTTGATAAAAAATAGCTGTTAAAAAGAAACCAATTATTCGTTGTTGTGTTGTTGTTCGCTGCTGTTTTCTGGTTGAATGAAGAGGAAGATTGAAGCTGGTGTTGCTATTCGATTTTGGATTAAAGTTGTTGTGTTGCTATTCTCTTTGCTAGTTGAACAAAGAGGATTGAAGCTGCTCGGCTGCTTCGCTTTGCTGGTAAAATGAAGAAGACTGAAGTTGATGTTCACTTTGGTGGTTGAATGAAGAGGATTGAAGCTGCTGTGGTTGAATGAAGAGGAAGATTGAGTAAGTTAGGGTTATAATTTAGGAAATACGTGTTAAGTCATTAGGTGAGGACATGTTACATTTTTTGTTTTTTTATGTATTTATATGTTGTAAAATGTAAAATGGTGGGATCGGTGCTGGATTACGATTCTGAACGATCCCATCTATCCTACCCGATCTTACCAAATTCCGAGTCTAGCACCGATCCAAATCGTACTTATGAGGATCATAGGATCGTAGGATCATACGATCCGGATAACGATTTTATGAACATTGGAACCAGCGCATCATGGTGGAGCTTTTACGTCAGATGGAGGCCCACATGCAGTTCCTCCACGAACAGGCGGCGCGTGGTGTTCCCCCTCCTCAGTAGCCAGCCTCTGATCACCTAACAGCGTGTCATTGTTTCTCTGTTTTTTCATCTATCTTTTGACTCTCTTATCAACTTTTGTATTCAGTTTAAATGTTTGTTATGTTTGTCATTTGAACTTCATTTACTTTCGCATTGCAGTACTTTACATTCCGCACTATGTTTTTTTTTGTTTAGAACCTCTTTGACTATTCTACTATGGGACTCATTTATGAGTCCCCTTTTAGTTATCTAACTATGGCATTTTTGTGAATTCTTCGGAATCCATTTTGCGCCTAGTTTATTTTTGGCTTTGCATTGTAGATATTTATCAACTAAACTCCAGAAAACCCTAAAGTTGAGTTAGGTGAAATTCAAGAGAAACTCTTGCAAATTTTTCCTAGGATCTTCGACTCTTCATATTGGAGCTAATGCTTCAATGACCCCGAACACTAGCAAGTGTGGGGGAACCCCGCCAACAACTCATCTTTATTAGGGGAGTACTAGTTCTCTAACCTTTTAACCTTTATACAATACATAACACTTTTTGCATACTCCATGCTTTACTGTGAACAATGAGGACATTGTCTCATTCAAGTGTGGGGGAAACGACTTTTTCTTTTTGGTGCACTACTCAATTTCCTTATGTATGTCTATAGCTTCTATGCAGGAGTTACATTTATAGTAAGGAAGTTTTTCCATGAATTCTTAGAATTTTCCCCCATTTTTTTTCAAAAGTGTGGGGGAAACGACCTTTTCTTTTTGGTGAATTTTTATTGCTTAAGGGTTCTTTCTATCTTTTCATCTACCGATTGCTAATGGGGTGCTTCCTTGTGAAAAATTTTAAAAAGGAACTTGAGAGACACCATAGGTAACCAACAAAGGAGAGTTGAGTGTTCATTAAAGCAAGGTAAAATGCCAAATTATCGCTCCTCATCTCTTGTTGCAAAAGTGAATCAAATGCAAATCTCTATTTTTTCTTTTGTTTTTCCTCAATGCCCATTCTTAAAAGAAGTTGGCCATGGTATAAGTTCTCCAAGTTCCATAAACTGTAAGAACTTGGAAGCACTCTAGACTATACCCCGAAACTCTATATTTTTATTTGCCCTAAGCGCACCGATGTCACCATGAGAAGGTTAGTTGCACTCCTCTTGAGGTGTTTCACAAATTTTACTCACTTGAATTCAAAGATTCATCTAAACACTTATTTTTGATTTAAATGTTCCTTATTTTATGGGTCCTTAGCTAATTTTGCTTGAGGACAAGCAAATAGATAAGTGTGGGGGAGTTTATAAATGGTGAAATAGTGCTATATCAAGGTCTTTATTCATCATCATTTTATTTGGTGCATGACTTATTTCACCACTTTATGGAGTACTTTTGTGATTATTAGAGATCTTTATACTTTTGACATATTTAAATAGGTAAGAATCATGTGAGTACATTTTGAAAGCTTAATTTGATGATGGATCAATGTTCGAGCACTTCGGGGAGGATGCCAAGCCAACGGGAAGCATCTGAGGAATTCCGACACAAAAAAGAACTTTCTGGCCTCGGCCGACCTTGGGAGGGTCGGTCCGACCTTGTCCAAACCTTCCGCAGCACAGTGGAATCTACCGACCTTAGGACCGGCCTTGGAAAGTTCGGTCGAGCTTAAAAATGTCGCGTGCCTCCCTCACCAGAGAGTTCGACCGACCCACGAGACCGACCTTGACAAGGTCGGCCGGACGGAAAATTTGCCCAGATTGATATTTTAAAATGCTGGACTTCGGGGCTTCCTTCCCCATTCTTCACAACCTATGATACCAGCTAGAAAGAGGAGAGAGAGAGGTGAAAATAAGGGATAAAAGAAGAGAAGAAAAGAAGAGAAGAAGAGGAGGAAGAAGAGATTGAAGATTCTACCTCCATTGAAGCTTGGAAGCTCCTCTAATGGCTATTTCTCCCTCTTTCCTCCTCTTTCCTCTCTTAAGGGCTGGGTAGACTTATTTGTATCCTAGGATGAGGCTTGACCCTATTTTTTCTCATTGAATGCTAGAAACCTAACTCATTTAATACTCTTGTATTATTCCCTTCAATATCAATTAATGCTTTAAATTGATCTTTTATTGCATTTATGGCGGTTTCATTCAATAGTTGAGCTTGAGATTGGAACTAGACCAAAAGGGGGATAAACCCTAACTTTTTCTCTCTTGATTTTGGGAGTAAATTATTAGGGCTATTAATTAAGAGTGTTTGCTTAATGTTACTTAGTGACTTAAACCTCCTTTAATTAAGGGGTTTGACTAATTAGGTAAGAATTGGATTTCTCATGATTTGGGGATTCATGAGTTGAACTATAATAGGCATTGAGATAATGAGTTATGGTTTTGAGATTCTTTGGGTGATTTAGGTGATTCCCCACTATCCTAGGGTACTCTTCCACCCATTCCATCAAACAAACATTTTACTGTTTTATTGCTTTTCCATCGACAAACAACCAAGCTTGCCTTCGGCTAAACCCCCGATTACTGTTTTATCCGCACTTAACTAAAGTACCGAAGCTTGGGATTTAGAAACCAATTTCCTTGTGGATACGACACTTGTTATATTGCAATGAATTGGGTGCACTTGCCCATTTTAGCTAGGTCTTTACTATTATATTAGTTTTTCCCAACAGTCTTGTCGAGAGACTCTATCTATTGCATTCAGTCAAGAGAGTCTGCCAGAGTCTAAAACCCAGACTGACTCTGTCGGCCCCTTAGCGATCCTACACTTGGTATTAGAGCATTGGTTTTGGCTGACACATCAATTCCAACATTATGACAAATCTATTTGCAAATCAGAATAACAAGATGTATTTCGAGCATCCAAGGCTCACTTCAACAAAATACGATCATTGGAAAAATGAAATGGAGCAGCACCATAAGTCCATCAACTCTGAGTTATAGGAGATCATAATCAACGAAGATGCATTTGTTCCTCCTGACCGAAGTCAGTGAACCCAGGTTGAGAGAAAAGACATGAGCTAAACCGTCAAGCACATCATGCTATTTACACATGTCTTTCTCTCCTTGAACAACGCAGAGTCAATCACTACAAATCGGCACATGAAGTATGACAACTCATTCAGGCCACTCATGAAGGAAGCACGGAGCCAAAGAAGTGCAAAGCACAAGAACTCAGAATGGACTATGAAAACTTTCTTCAAAAGCCTGGTGAGTCTCTAGAAGACATTCTTAACCGATTTTATGAATTGAATTATGTGATGCAGGAACTTAGCATTATACTAGACAAGGAAAATGTCCTTCATAAGCTTCTTGATAATTTACGTGAAGAATGGACATAGAGTGTGATCTCAACAAAAGCCTCTAAGGATTTATCTAAGTGGAATGTCCACGACCTTGGATCTTATCTGCTTTCCCTTGACAAATGTAAGAAGACATCAAGAAAAAGTTTAGTAACCATCTTCTTCTTAAAATCAAACTTGTGTCTAATAACGATCAAGCTTTGCAGGTAAAGACACCCTCTGCTAGTCAAGAGGGAGTCTACTTCACTTACGATGCCACTAGACAGGTAGATGCTGATATGGTAGATATAATTGTTGAAGAAGCGCTGTAGAAACCATGGAAGACTTCGTCTTCATCGTCAAGTACTTCAGGAAGTTTATGATAAATCCACCATTGGCAGACTCGTTCATTCAATAAAGCTGGAAGACAGGCTGGAAGCTCATTCACTTGCTTCAACTGTAACAAATCGGGGCACTTCAAAAGGGATTGTCCTCTGCTCAAAAACCAATTTGGCAAGACACAAGGATAGTCTATACTTGCAAGTGTCGGAAGGAGAGATTCAAACTCTGACGACCTTGACACAGAGTCTGCTGGTCTAGTTTGTCTGATGACATATGAACAAGAACACTCAATGATACCAGACAATGAGGTAACAAGATCTCATCTCGAAATTGATCTTTACCGTACCTCTCCAAAAGGGTTTCTCACTCTTATTTAGGAACCAACTCTCTACAACGGTCTTGTCTAGCTTCTGTATAATAGGGCTATAACTACATTTTTTCTTTACGCTTTCTAAGAGATTTAACTGAGAGAATATTCTAGAGAGTTGTGTCTGTATTAGAGAGAGAGAAAAGTACTAGTTTCTGTTTGTTCTCATCAATAGAGTCATTTTAGGTAGGTCCTAGTCTCATCACACTTATCATTATGCTGATTAGAAATTATGTTGAATAGGTGAGTGAGAACCACTAAGTAGATCTCCTCAACTTAGTGGCGGTGTAAGTTGTTTCTGTTTGACCAGGAAATAAAAATAACTTATATTGTGTATCTTATTGAGTTTGTTCTAGTCCTTCCATCTTTTGAGTACATTTTCTACTTAGAGATTTAGTTCCTAAATTTCAGGAACTAACTCATCAAAGAGTGAATTTTGGAAGCACGGCCCAGTCTTCATATTACTTCAACATTGAGAGAACTTCGGTCCAAGTCTGATCATTGAGACCGTTGGAAGGTCGATGTTGTTGCTCCTTAATTTTTGCAATTAATCGACGGACTCTCTCGATCCTTTAAGGTTGAATGACTTTGTCTTGTTTTGAGAAGTGTGATCGACTTAGTTGATGTGGTTGACTATCTTAGGAACTTCATGGTGCAACAATCATCTCCGGCCACCAAACGCACCACGACTCCTACCCTAACCCTAGCCCACCTGTTATTGACACAGCCAAAGATCCCTCCATCTCTATTTCCCTATCGGCCACACCTTAACCAAAATCCAAGCCCAAAACCCGCAAGCGCAAGCACCTATCCCTGCAGCCAAGCATGTTCTTTGCTCCAAAACCAAATTTCTCCTCAAGAAGTCTCCTCTGAGTCTGACGAATCTACTCAACCGTGCAATCCGGTGAACGTCTCCAGTCTTGAGACTTCCACCGGTGCTACTTCTCAATGCCAGACAAAGCGATAAAGGTCCTCAACTCTTGCTCCTACCTGGTCAATGAGAATCAACATCTACGAGCACCACTATATGGATCAATGGGCTGCTTCTGAGAGAAATTTGGTCAAAGGTAAGTTTCTAGATTTGAGCTGGGCACAAGAACAACCCCAAATGAGCTTATTTCAATTCTAGATTTCCACGGATGGACTCACTGTTAGCATAAATATGTTACTATCTCTACCTAGGCAGTGTACCTATCGTTTTGCAGGTATAGTGATTAAGTGGGTTGTCGAACTCAGGGACCTCGTTCAATTAACTGACAATTTATTAACTAACTGAGAAACTAACCAAGAAAATTGGAAACATCATTTTTTTCAAGTTTTACTTAATTTAATAAAAATAATAACTCAACAAACTAAGATAATAACAAAATAATGAGACGGTAAAATAAAATAAATAAAGGAATAAATCTAAAGAAGCACCCCAGATTGTTCTGTAAACCTTCACTTTATTAATCTATTAATAAACTCGTCCGTAATTCTGCAATAAACTCAGGAATCTTAATTAATTCATTGACCGGTCCATGTACAATGAATCCTAACTGGCAGAAATAACAAGCCGCAAACCATACCCAAGTCAATTCTAACCAATCGCTTTATTACCAATTCCGATTGGAGACAGATTAACCTATAGGCAAACCATGCTTCTAGTCGTTAATCCGGTTTAACTTCCTATGTCTTGTTAACTAATCTCAGCGCCGCATTTCGATTATAAAAATACAAATATTGTGTAATAATTAGCTAGAGAATTAAAGCGCATGAAGAACAGGAATTAAACTACTGCAATTATAATTAGATAAAAGATTACAAAATAATTGTAAAGATCCGGTTTGCTACCCCAATCCGGGGAGCTAAACTAACTACACTAACATGACTATAAAAAACAGAAACAACAAAAGAATAACACATTGAATAGATTAGAGAAAGGGAAAAAGAAACATTGTTAGAAGAACTCCGCTCTACCTTCCGTCATCACATGTCTTTGCATCAATCCTTTGTCAGAAGTGTGGGGTGTAACAATAGTGGAATTGTGGGTGAATGAATAGATGGTGGTGGTCAGGTGATGCGTGGTGTATGTTGGTAGTGATGGAAGATTGCTGGCGAATTGAGAAGAGCGGCGTGAGAGGCATCAGCCTCTGTGTGGGCGTCAATCGCCTGGAACCCTAACTCTATCTCTTAATATAGCAACAATTTTTATCTTCAATTCCAACTAAAGGCGGCGTAATAATGTGCTGGTACAAATAATAATCTCATGATTATCGTGAGTGGATGTTGTACCGTGAGTGATTTGGTGTGATCCATGTGTAACCTTGCCATTAATTAATTGAGAACAATTAATTGTGGTGTGTGATCCTCGTGAGTATTGTGCAGCAATAGTAATGACATGGTGATGATTAATATAATTATTCATGTGGAAGTGTCGTGACTTGTCGATTCTCAAAGTTGTTGAATTTCCTCTTCACGTGTAGCAGCATGGACATTTAATCATGATGCATGGTTTGACCTTGAATAGTGGTGTGCAACAGTCGTATATATATATAATATCACCGTTTGTTGCGTTGTAATTCTTATAAAATGAAGAATGTCAATCCAAGACTTTTTCCTGCATATGGCACATAAATATATCAATTCCCATCAAAGCATAAATCTAAGGAAAAATGATATAATAAGTGAGAAAATATGGCATGAATTGTTATCAAAATAGGAAGAATGATAGCCTTGAAAATAGATATATTTCACACACTTATCACTCACCACCTTTTTACTGAACCCCAAGATTGCTACCCAAAAGAAACAAACTGTGCAATCTACTATGACTTTTCATTCATAATGGTCGTGTGCACTCTACTGTTACTCCACTTCAATCCTATTTGATACCAACACTCTCTGTGCTATTTTGAAAGTTCCAAATGATGGACAAGCTTTTTATGACAAGGAGTCGCTCCCGAGGTGGAGGGAGTTGACCAGAAACTATATATAATTATTTTGCCTCCAAAAGATAAATAGGAACTCCCATACCTGATCTATTCTTCTATTTCTCCATCAATTGCTCCACCTATTGATCTAAGCTTGCTTCCCCGAAAAGAGTGCAATAAAACTGTTGGTATCCTTGACCTGTCAATCATGTATTGTTTTCTGAACCGTAATTTGGTCTTTCTACTCACTAATCACCTTGCACACTCGGTTCACACCTCTAGAGACTCCTTAGAAATGCTAGGCATAATGAGTATAGGACCTCAAAATATATTTTCGACCTATGAACTTTAAGGTGTATACCGAACTAGAATATAGAAAATGTTGCTTCCAAAATTCTGGCATTCTTGGAGCAGAAGCTATTTGCTTAGCTTTACATCTTTCTTAGTATTCCATCAATTCGTAACCCAAGATTCTATATTTTCTTAAATGATTTACAATTATTCCAATCTAATCGTCTCGAAATCAAAAATGAGTATTTTATATTGTCTCCCCCGAATTTTTACTCATCCCGAGGTTCCTCTTGATGAATCAACCTCTTAGCCCCCTAAGGAGTCTGAGATAATCAAACAAAAGTTTGTGAACCACCATTCCTCCCTTGATACCTCAGCCCCACTCCCTCCCATTCCACCTACTGCCTCGGCTCAGGTCCACAGAGACTCACCTGCCTCTACAGACAACCATCTGGCTCACATTGAAAGTCAAGTGGCTCGGCTCGTCACTACACTGGACTCGCTGGTCGACGTCATTCATAAGCTGCCTAAGGGCTCTGGCAGAAGGAGTCCGCATGGTTCTACAGAGGGTCTGTGTAATCGAGGGAGTGTGCAAAGACTTGGCTGCGGAGAAGAAGGCTGCTACATCCCAACCCTCACCACCACTAGGGCCATGACTTTATTTTTTTCTGCTATTGTATTGTTATTTTTTGCTAGAGAATCAGCTAGTGTTGTGTGTGCTTTAAGATTGTTTGTTTTTACGGATTTATCATGGATTTCTCTTGCCGTTATTGTGTGTCCCCCCCCCCCCCCCCGGTCGATGATCGTAAAAAGGGGAAGTAGTGTATCCCTGTCGTACTTCAAACAAGTTATTTTGGTTTTTGTTGGTTGGTTTGCTTTATACTGCTATGGTTAGACTAGAGGTCATGTGGACCTACTGCTGGATAATTTTTTTGTTGGTGCTTTTGTTGGTTTAAGCTTTCCGTTGGATTATTGCACTTCTTGAATATCTCATTTATGCCCATATTATGTTCTTAATAATGCTCCTAATCTGAGGGGGAACCTTGAATCATCAAGGGTCCTAGGATTTTCTTTATGTGCATAATATAAAGGGGAACACAGGAGTCTATCTCTTAGCTTTAGTCATTTCTGTGCACAGACTCAGGGGGAACTCGGAAAGAGTCTATTCCCCAAATTTTTCCTTATGTTTATTTTGCAGGAAAGACTCTATTGGATACACCTGGGTTTTGCCATCATCAGACAAGGGGGAAAACGTTGGAACCGTGTGTGCTACTGAGGATGAAGTCCTTCCATACCCAAGGAGTTCCTCGCCAAGTAACAAACCTTGCCACAACAAACATAGAAGGTGATACACAAGTCCATCTAACTAGTGAAGGAGTCTGTCCAACCAAGAGAGTCCTTCTGATGATTTACGGCTAAATACGTTGTTCGTTGTAACAACCTGTGAAATTCGTGGCCAAGGACCGCATCTGAATTCCCATAACGTCTGCCACGTCAACGTTCAACTCCCTCAAGCCTAAATGTTGAAGCCTTAGCCTTACACAAGCCAGGTCCAAACTTTAAGGACAAGGCTCCTAGTTTTTCGGAACATACTCTGCCAACGGCTCCAAGGACTTAGTATTTAAAGAGTTAGATATTTTAGTTGCAACTTGTACTTTCTGTCTGAATTATACGAGCTTATTGAGAGTACCTTGTAAGTGAGTTTAAGAGAAGCCCATAGTCACTTTGTCAGCTTTCTGTTTGAGCATTACATCGTTAGATTTGTACTAGGATATCCTAGTTTATTTTCACATTTCCCTTGAGCTGATTAGAAATTCTTTTCGTTTGTGAGAGTACTTACTAAATAGGCTTTGTCTACTTAGTGAGAATTGTAAACTGAATTATTTGCTTAATAAAAAGGTTTATATTGAAGTAATCTTGTCGAGAGACTCTGTCTATTACATTTAAGTCAAGAGAGTCTGTCCGAGTCTAACAGCCCAGAAAGACTTTGTGAGCCCCTTAGCAATCCTACACTCTTCAATTTGTTTGGCACAAGATTGAAAGGATGTATATGATGCAGATAAGGATTTGTTTTCATTACTTGCAAAAACTTTTGTCAGACAAATGCAACAAATGTGGTGCTAATCCTAAAGTAAATAATCCTGCTCAGGTGAAAGATCTTCACCCCATATCTTGTTGTAATACAATTCACAAGCTGATTTTAAAAGTTATAACAACTAGACTCAAATCTGTTTTGCCCAATATTGTGAGTGATACTCAAGGGGCCTTTGTCCCGCAGAGGAGTTTAGTTCGTAATGTGATGAAGTGCTAGAAGATTGTTTAGTTTTATCAGAGAAAAGACGTTCTCCTCCGTTGCACTTTAGAGGTTGATATTCAAAAAGCTCATAACTCAGAAAGCTGGAGCTATTTTGGATGATGTCCTTAAGGGGCTCATATTTCATGAGAAATTTATTGCATGGATTATGGGATGTGTGACAAATGCTTCTTATTCAAAGGTTCTTCTAATGGTTTTTTCAAGGAGAGAAAGGCTTAAGACAAGGGACCCTCTTTCTCTTTTGCTCTTTGTTTTATGTATGGAATACTTTAGCATACAATTAAATCTTTAACAGCATGAAAAGAACCGGTTGGACTAAACCAGAACTGGTTGGACCAGAACCGGTCCAGAACTGGTCTGGAATCGGAACTGCTTATTACCCGAAGCAAATCCGAGTACACATTTTGAGATTCGAGACCGAACCAGAACCGATCCGGAACCGCCCTGGAACCAGTTGGAACCAAAACGGTACATTTGGTGTAAGGATATACGAACCAGAACTGGTGGAACCACCCCGAAATCGGTCAAATCAATCGTTAATTCCCGCCTCCCCTTATGAAAAGTTAAGAAAAAAATTCAAAAAAATTGAGAAACATTTCAAATTTGGAACCGAATTTGGAATTGAACTGGAAACGAAACCGGAACCGGTCAAAAACCATTTGAAACTGTTTTTTGACAAAATCTAAAGCCGAATACACTCTCCGGAACTGGAACTATCTCGGAACCACCCCTAACCGATTTCAAATCTAAATACACTTGTTTCAGTACCGGTGAAATCGGAACCGGACATAACCGGATAGAACCGGAACGTGGCCACCTTTATTACAAATGAAGGATCAAAATGAAAGATATGTACAATCTGTTTCATCCCCAGACTAAGAAGTTAGGGTGGAAGAACTTAATTTGAAATAAAATGGTTATACCAAGGACCGATTTTACCTGGCGGATGGCGATGAAAAACAGTCAAGCACTCAAGATAGACTTTACAAGATGGGTGTTGTTCACTCTAAAGCTTGTTTCTATGGTTTGAAGGAAACAAGAGATTTTTTTATATTTTTTTTAGTATTCTTTCTCTAAATCAGTTATTGATAAATTGTTTAAGCATTGGGATGAAGTTCGGGTATCTTGAGGATGTTATGAAGAGGATGATGTGTGGCAGTAATAAAGATAGGTTGATTTTTCAAGTTAGATCTGCGGTTATGAGTTGCTGCATTTACTATATTTGGAAGAGAAATTCTGACAGCCCCCTTGAGGTTTTGGGTAATTACAATTTACCCCCTTGACGTTCTCATAATTACTTTCAACCACCTCAAGTTATCAGTTTCTTGACTTCTTGCCCCCAAATGGTAACTCCGTTACAGAGACGTTTAAGATTTACTGACATGTAATCTCTTTTTAATAAAATCAGCCAACGTGGACAATTAAATTACTTCAGTCAACTTACTCCCGTCAAAACACAATTGAACCCCCGATTTGAAAAATTTAACTACGACAGTATACCCTCAACCTGTAAAATCGTGATTGAACCCTAAATTGCTCCACTGATCTCACACGCTTATCCTCTCTGAGAAATTCTCTTGGAAGTGTAACTACGTCTCTCATTAACGCAAATTGCAGCAAAGCAATTTCACGACCTTTCCCCTCGCATTAACATAAACAGAACGCAGGGAGATCCCACCATTATTCCCGTTTCAAGTCAAGATTACACAAAAAAGGAGAACAAAACTGCGGTGTGCTCGAGTTCGATTTACAATAGACGATGATGCAGGCGCTTACTAGTCCTTCACTCGGTGTGTCCTGGAGGCCTCCAGTGAAACTCTTACGACTAATAATGGCTTCAAACGATGCTCCTCCTCCCCAAGAAGTTAATTTCTAGTCCGTTTGTTGTTGGTTGCTCCTCTTCGTCTTCTTCTGGGAGTTATTTATATCCCCAAGTCGAAGCCTTTCAACAGCTCTTTTCTCGATAGGGCTCTGAAAGATCCTCCTCTGATTCAGAAGACTGAGAATTGGATCGCTGGTAAAACAACAAAATAAGTTGGATTCCGCTTATTACTCTTCACAATGTTTGCTATATTGATTTTTCTGTAGTTGTTTAATCTACCATGTTTGTTACTATTCACAATCTCGGTGCTCGGTTGCACCACTTTCTTCTCCCAGACACTCCGCCAGTCGTCGCCTCCTGCAGCATCCAACCCCTTTTTGAACGCCTCCGTCGCATCCACTCTCTTCACTTCCCAACCTAACTTCCTCAACCGTTGGATTTTTTCCAGCTGCCTCTTCGCAAGTCGACAAGTATTCTCTTTAATCTGACTCACCGCCGCATCAAATACACTCTCTTCCGCACTTCATCATCATCATCCCACACACTTCCAGTGGAGCAATTTAGGGTTCAATCACGATTTTACAGGTTGAGGGTATACTGTCGTAGTTAAATTTTACAATTGAGGGTTCAATTAGTAATTTAATTTGTCCACGTTGGCTGATTTTATTAAAAAGAGATTACATGTGAGTAAATCTTAAACGTCTTTGTAACGGAGTTACCATTTGGGGGCAAGAAGTCAAGAAACTGATAACTCGAGGTGGTTGAAAGTAATTATGAGAACGTCAAGGGGGTAAATTGTAATTACCCGAAACCTCAAAGGGCTGTCAGTAATTTTCTCTATTTGGAAAGATAGAAATGATAAACCTACATAAATGAAAATATGAGTACTTCGGGTTGATATTAAACATAGAGTTGGGAAATATGTAAAGGAGTATTAGGGATGAAGTTTACATTGCTAAAAAGGTGGATAGTATTTGTAAGGTTTTGTTTTTCCTATATTTTGGTGAAATAAGAATGAAATAATACTTGCCAGTGTTTAAAAAAAATGACGGTAGAGAGTAGATTTTGCTTGAAAAGGCGCAACATAGGCATTGGAAATGAGTTATGAGTTACTTGTGTATTTGTACTAAGTACTTATGTAAACAAAAAAGGTTTTCCATTTGACATTTATAGATTTTAAAACCAATCATTTTTGTTTATAGTGACACCTTTCATCCATTTGGAAAAATCCAGTCCTATAATTATAAAAAAGTTCATCAAAATAGACTCACAGAAATATTACACCTGTATATAATAAGATAAATAATCGTTGATATCCTTCCCAACTGCAAGGGATTCCTGATACGATGAGACTAGATAATCTGATTCCATCATAACAGAGTTTCTACCTAATCCATTTCTCTATAATTGAGCAGCTTTTGACAACACAAGAAGAAATCTAACAATGTTGAAATTAGTCTCAACGAACTTGCTCTAATTTCTCATCTTTTCTATCTGTAGTTTCCCTCCAGATATTTGAAGCTTGTTCATATAAAACACTCGGTTCATTACAAAGATCGAATCCTTACATCGTGAGAGAAAGGTATGGCATATCCAGAATCTCAGTGATTCTCCCATGTTCAAAAACTTCGAACTGATGATTCATTAAAAGAAACTTGAACAAAATCCAATTGATTGAGCTATTTTGCAGGTACGAATGTATAATTCATTACTTAGAAGAAAGATATTGGTGCTACTTACGATGGAGAGCAGCTATCCGTGATACAAGTATGTATGAAATGCAGTTTTTCTTCCCCGTTTTTACACACATAGATGTTTTCTTCGCACGTTGTATTGTGAGATAATGCGTGAAGAAACCTATCATCTAGGGAAGTTCACAGGCGGATCTAAGCTTCCCACCAAAATTCCCAGGTCTATATCTTTGTCTTCAAATTTTCTAATAAACGAATGATTCTGCATCAACAACCCAAATCCCAGGCAATTTCTTCAATCACATATACTGTGTAAAACAATATTTGTAATCAAAAGTTAGAAAACACACCAGAAGATCAGATGAGGACTGTCTGTCCTTGGGGTTCTTCTGTATGCTGCATATTCAAAAGAACATAAAAATCAATGAAACCTGATTAATTAAACATTGCAGCCATTGGTTCATCTTTCCTAGTGGAGATGTCATGCCTCCTCTTTTATCTTTATTCACAGATTTATTACTGAAATGAAGAACTCCACCGAATGATTTACCAATACTACTTTAGGACTTATTAATCAACATAGGGGTTTACAGACTCACTCTAATTTCAAAGCAACACATTTTTAGAAATGA
Organism: Limonium bicolor; assembly: GCA_023374045.1. Lineage (NCBI taxonomy): Eukaryota > Viridiplantae > Streptophyta > Magnoliopsida > Caryophyllales > Plumbaginaceae > Limonium > Limonium bicolor. The sequence goes on along the minus strand of CM041782.1, from coordinate 122,714,370 downwards.
GTTAGGTTTTATCATCCTCAGAGATCAGCTTAAATATAAGGAAATTTCATCAATGCCTGAATTTTTGTTTAATTCACGATATAACCACAATATTTTGAAAATTACACAAGATACACTGAGTTTTTTTACTTATTTCATCATACTAACACTCGGTTTCATATTCCGTTAACTGCTTCATTAATATTCATGAAAAATGACTAAACTACCTATGTTATTAATTAAGTGCTTCACAATGATTACATATGGATAAATTCTATAAAATACCACTTTCATTTAACTAATAAAGGTAGTTTAGTCTTTTTTCTAGCGATATTAACGAAGCAGTTCATGAAATATAAGACAATAGTGATATCGGTGAAATAAGTAAAAACTCAATATTATCCTATGAATTTAGAACACAGTGGTGTATCGTAAATTAACAAAAACTCAATGGTAGTTTAGTCATTTTTTACGAATATTAATAAAGCAGATAACGGAAATATGCGACAAGTGGTTTCGGATGAAATACCAAACTCAATCTTATCCTGTGTAATTTTCAAAATACAGTGGTTATATCGTCAATTAGCAAAACTTAATGATGTTTGATGAAAATATTTCCCTAATATGTATGGCACTATGGCTTAGTCATCCAGGGCCACTGAACACGAAGCTAAAAATGACTTTTTACCTAGTAGAGTATTCAATTAGAGACTCACAGAATTACTGAAAACTCCAACATACTTACCATGCTGATATGAAGGAGCAGAACTCTGGAGAGAATTGATCCGATGGAGCAGTAGGTGGTGGACTTTGCACAATCGCTTTCCAGAGCTCAAAGTAGCCAGGCCCACTGAGTCCATCCTCAGATTGCACATAAGGAAAACGACCAATGGCACACTCAAGCATCACCATCCCCAAACTCCATATGTCACTTCTGTAGTCGTAAGTGCTCCCACTTATTCTTTCTGGCTGAAAGGAGAGAGAACATTCTCCATGTTATTCATATCATACTAAACGTTCCGGAGTGTCGATCTATCGAGTTGCTGAAGATTTCTTTTTTTTACTGTGTATCTTATATCTATCAGTCACCAATTAACACTTGAATGGGATGCAGGCGGGCATCTAAAGAGTGTCCAAAGTTTAAAAAGTACGTCTAAATCACCTCACTACAGTGATCAGATATAGTTCAAACCCAGGTTTCACCGCCACAAAAAAAAAAAAAGGGAAAAAAAGATTCTATCAACGTACCGACATATAGCTATAGGTTCAACAAAGGTATCACGTTGACCCATGGAGCTGGCTAACACTGCGCTGACACCAAATCTGTGATCTTAACTTCTCCTTTGTGATTAACAAGCAAATTTGACGGTTTTATGTCCCTATGAATGACATGCTCTCATGTGGAGATATGTAAGCCAGTAAGACCTGGAGTTTATTGAAAGCATAAAACTTGTAAGATGTAACCTACCATCCATAATTAAAACATACAAACCATTGACATGAGAGAACATTTTTTACCTGCTTACAAACAACAGCCAAATACGGTTCGAGGATCGTCTTGACTTGTCTGACCACATCTACCAGAGAGCCACGATCCATGTACTCCAAAACAAGAGAAAAGGCTGCATTCTGCATTGTGATAAAACGAGTGATAGCATACAACAATAGTGGACATTGAGATGACTGGTTGATTTTCAGCTCCTGCACAATCTGTTTTCGAGTCTCCTCCTGTACATTCATCAGAATGACCTGCATATGACAAGCAACTAACTATTCACGTCCATGGCAACAGATAATCAGATAGTCAACATGATAAGCAGCAAGTATTATTCTGCTATTCTAACAAAGATGCACACCAGGAAGCAGGCTGTAAAAGGATATGCTATTTTTCATTCTGCTTATGTTTTCGATAATAATCATTTTATAACCAGGAAATAATATAGCAGGATAACATGATCTTTGCCTCCTTAAGTTCCACACATGGCCAATCACTCATCTGAATTTGAACGGACAGGAACAAGTAATCCTACTTTAGAGCGAAGAATCTACCATTCCATTTATGGCGCACGAGCTGAACTACTCTCCACTGCCCTTGCCAATCACTTTTATGGACTCAAGGTCTTCAAAGGTCACTTGAAAGTCCAGCTCATTGGAATCCACTGGCTGTAAAATACGATACAAGATGAAAGTTGAGTCAGGTTCAGATATCCATCGTAGGAAAGCTACGGGTTAGAAAATCAAAAACTGAGCAGGAGTATAGTCTCTGAATATATGTCAATGAGTGATTAAAGATTTGGTGATTGCTGAATTCAGTAGTAGTCGCTGGAGGACTAAAACGGAATCATGATCTTTCTATCATCGGCAAAAGATGCAAAATCTCAATAGGATTTCAGGTCCTGATTTCTGCTTAGAAAGAAAGAAAAGGAAAAAAAAATCCTTTCCCCTAAATCTATCAGTGTTTTCTTCGATTTTCTTCTCCCCTCAGGTAATATTGTTACGCATTCATCATTTTTATTCTTTTACTGTGTGAAAAACTGAACTCAAATGGACGAATAATTGTTATTTAAAAGCTAGGTATATGCTTAGCTTCGTATCGGCTCTCTAAGTTATGCCTCTTGATTCAACCCAAAAGATTTACGTTCCAAGAAGATATGATAGTCAGTGTCGAGAATAGAAGAAACAGTAAAGGCGATCAAACTCACTTTATTAGCTTGTTTCTCCTGCGAAACCAGACGCATGCCTTTCTGGTTTAATCGCAAATCCCCATCTTGAAATGTACCACTCGCGGTCCTGCATATGAGAGAGAAAGTGTGATTTTTACAGAATTACTTACGAGAATGAGAAAACATGGTGATTAGGGGTTTACAAGAAATTAGTGATGGGCGTTTCTTGAGCTGGAACAGAGAGCTTGAGCGGCTTCAGGGGTAGTGGCTTCTTGGTCTTCATTTTCGCCCTTCAGCTTTCTGCAACTCTTCCTGTCTAGGGCTTTCGATTGGGGATGGAGGCGAGTTTGAGGGTAGCAGGAGGGCACTACTGCAATGTGAATACAGCTATAAGTTGTTTATGGAGGAGAAAAGGAAGACGAGCTACTGACCGTTCGTGAGTGGAAATTTAAACATCCCAGGCCGCGAAACAGAACTTAATTTTTTTTTTTTTAATTCTTGCAGTGCAGCGTTCTTTTTATCTCACATGCCGTTGCTGCAGTGCGCTTTAGTACAAATTGGTTACATTGCCCTCGCGGCATGTGCTCCCATCCTATTACAATTGTCGTGGATGCGCTAAGCGCACTGACCCCATATTTTAATCTAGTGTAAGGTTCTTTTTAGTGGGGGAAGTCAGTTTTCGCCATTTAAGCAAGGATGTGTTTCGGGGGTCAACGTTCAGGCCGTGTCACGAGATTGTCGAATGACATAGCGGTGATAAATGATGGGTTCAAGTCCCTGACACGTTGTCATGCACAGGAACCTGACGAGGTGGACAAGTTTAGGACTTGGCCCATGAGCTAGGCTCACCAAGAATGAGAAGTGGGTGGAAATAGCTTCGTGCTGTTATGTGGTATCATGTCGGTAGCCGGCGTGCTATGGTAGGCAGGACCAGACGTCCTAAGGCATTGAGGTTGCCAAGGTGGTTCGTAGCTGGGTCATGACAAGGGAAGAGACCTAATCACAACGTGAGCAGACATCCCTTGACAAGTAGTTGTCATGACGAGGCGCGGCATTGCATGACACGGGTGCTGGCTACGTGATACACAGGCACTGGCTGTGACTGCACGCGTGAGGCAATGCTTGACACGGGCATTGGGTGCTGGCTGTGACAGTGTGTGCTTGACGTCGGGTAACACAGGCACTAGGTGCTGGCGTGGCTGCATGCGCTAGACATTTGACACGGGCGCTGGATGTGCTAGGCATGGGCGTTGGCTATGACTATGCGCGCAGGTTGTGTTAGGAAAATGCGTGAACGCCGGGCGTCACAACGCGGATTGCTCTTTCTAGGATTTAAAACTCCTATCTCCCTTGAGTAAATATTGTCTGGAAGCTGGTAGAAGAATATGTTGAATGGGTTAACATATTTGGGAAGCGAAAATTTCTTTCCAGTGGAATATTGACCTTGGTATTCCCTGCGTTGTTATCTTGTGAGTTACTACGAGATAATAATTGCTTACTTAACTCTATCTCTGGGATAATTATTGAGCAGATAAAGAGATTCCTAACTACATTGAAGAGGTTGAATTTATTATTCAACTTATGGGAGTTCAAAGGGTAACTCTATCTCCTTCATTGTTGGGCGGTTTTAGGAATTCAATTGAGGTGATTCTCTGTTAAGAGATGTGGGCGGTTTTGGCCTTATCATCTTCCTTTATCTAATGCTTGTAATTAAGGAGTTCAAATGATTAGAGTTACTTAACAATTAAGGGGGCGATTTTGGACTGCCTTGACTCCTTGGTGGGCGGCAATTTAATAGGTGGGTTGTTGGTGTTTCCTCTCCCCTAGTTAATAGGTCCCACCATTACTAAGGGAGTAGTTACTTGGCGTAAATCCTTTAAGAGATGGTTAAGGGGTTTGAATGCATTTAACTACAGGGGGAGTTATGTTGGGAGTTATGGGAGTTATGGATATTTATGAGGAAGATAAGGAGTTTGGTATTCCTCTCTTATCCTAACTAGCCAAGGGCCTATTTAAAGGCAATGAGATTAGTTTGAGATCACATCATCATATACCCTTGCACATTTGCGATTGATATTGGATTCTATCAAACAAGAAGTAATCTCTCTCAGATAAACTCCTACGTTACACGAAGTGATCTTCCCCAAAGGTCTAAGTGTGTAAGCGTGAGTGTTCCAGGATTCCTACGTCTAGTCCTATGACACCAACACTTGCGGGCTTGATCAGAGACAAGTCCAGGAGGGGCAATGTCCATAGTGGAACTAGTTACCACAAGAGGGAGGTATTCTCATTCTTGAATCCCTGTTTGATTCTAAGTGTGTCGAGTGGAGAAAGGAAGATTGAAGAAGACTGGGGGACTAGGCTTAGTTCTTGCCGGTCACAGTGCTGATTTTAGTGTGTGACAAGCTTGGTATCAGAGCTACATTCAAATTATTCATCGACAATCGAGTGTTGTGTTTGATTTCTGCAACAACAATAAGTTTGTGTGTCTTCCTCAACGTCAAAGGTCGTACCTTTATCTCTTTCTCTTGAGCAATGGCTTCATCGACTTTGCCTAAGTCTATCGACAAGAAAGTTGCTTCACTGGAGGCGAGGCAAGGTGAGAATCTCTCGCCCATCACCGTGAGTCTATCTTCTCAGTGCCGAGTTCTTGATGCTACCAGATCCTTGGCGAATAAGATCCTTGAGACAGGAGAAGATCACCGCAATCTCCTCGATGATCTGCATGGTGAGATCCAGGTGAATAATTCCTTGCTAGGGTTAATCCAAGACCTAGTTGAGGCGACGGTGACTAAGGCTCTTAAGGAGAATCGGGGTCATGGTAAGGTAAAGCAAGAAGGTGCTAAGGACGGGCGTGTAGCACGTCGTTCTTATGATGGAGATGAAGACATGAGTCCAAGGCGTGGATGGTCGCATCATCGCCGTGCAAGGCATGATGGTGGGCGAAAGCGTGGTGGCCCAATGAAAAGCAATGATCCTGTAAGAAGAGAGGGGAGTGTTGGAGAAGAGATGAGGCGTTGGCTAGTTGATGAGGACGGGGTCGCTCATGCGCAACAGCCAAAGGTGAAGAGCAAAGTTGTTCGCTTTTCTGACGAAGAAAGAAAGGTAAGATTGTCGTTGAGGCAGCAGGAGTCATTATGCTGATGACGATGACCGAGAAGACGAGGAACTTGATGATGATGCTAAGGCTGAGCCCGAGCATGGTGTTGGATATCATGGAGGCGATGGTGATGGTGGTTCCTTAGGTGGTTCTTCTAGTTCTCCTTCCGAGGATGGTTCAAGGAGCGAGGAGGAAGAAGAGGAGCCCAGCGAGAGTGACTTCTCGGAGAGCTCTGGGAGTTCTCATAACAAGTATAAGTCCAAGTATCTACACTACAAGGCGGCGTATGACGAGTTGTGTGGACTTAAAGGCAAAAGGAAATTGAAGTTCCAGATCCCGTGATGTATGATGGCGCTAGAGATGGGACAATCTTGGCTAATTTCTTCCTCTATCGCTTTGATTACTTTGAGGCAAATGATATCAAGAGAGACAGGGACAGGATTTTCTACGCAAGGTCGAGGCTTTCTGGGAGGGCTAAGCAATGGTGGAGGACCGTAGGTTGAAAGAGCGTACAGACTTGGGAGGAGTTCAAGAAGGAGGTTCGTAGGCATTTCTATCCTAAAGCTACTGTCTGGAAGGCTCAAAATGATTTGACTACGATCACCATGAACGGCATGGTAAGGGATTACGTGTCCGAGTTCAATTCCATTGCTGCTGAGTTACCCGACTTGCCGCGAGAAGTACAAAGTCTTCCATTTTGGTTCGTGGTATGCCCAAAGATGCGCAAGAGAAAATGTGGCTGAACAAGCCAAAGACCTGTTCGAAGCGGTTGCACTTGCTGAATCTCTGGGAGATTTCAAGGTCAAGGAAACCAATGGGGCTAGTGGCGAGTTTCGTAAGTCATGGTGAAGATACAACTCCAACAAAAGGAGAATGGGTCAGACTGAGGTGTCACAGGGTGGTGCCAAGAAAGAGGATCCCAAGAGTGGAGCCAAGACTAAGACTACGCCAAAGACCCGAGGTGACCGAAGGAGCAAGAGCAAACCGAGATCACCCTCTAATGTGTGCTACAATTATGGTGAGACGGGTCATTGGGCTAGGGAGTGTCCCAAGAAGAACAAGTCAGCATTAGCTGATGCAGAGCCGAGGAGGCAGGTGGCCCTCTAACACCGATGAACTATGAAGGTGTTGTCCTTCCTTCTCTCTCGGTTGTTCATGTCGATTATCCAGCTATAGCACCAACTAGCACGCTGTTGTATGTTGATGCCCTGATAGAGAGACATGCAACGTAAGGCTTTGGTCGATACCAAAGCAGGATGCAATTGACTAAGTCTACGTGTGGACAGAGAGCTTAAGCTACCTATCGCTCCTAATACGAGGTGTATCGGGATGGGAGATGTGATTGCCGTAGAGACATGTGGAAGATCCAAGACGTTTGGGAAGATAGGTCCGTGGGGAGGCTATCTTACTTTTGAGCTCTTGGATCTGTCTCTCGTTCCCATGATTCTAAGGGAACCTTTTGCTCAGAAGGCCAAGACAAGCGTTGAGTTATTCGAGAACCGCATGTGGATCAGCGTGGAGTCTATGCATGGTTGGGTCTATGGACTCACACCCTCCGTAGGAGATACCCAGTTGGTTCAAGTGCTCCAAAGGAAGCTTCGTGCAGGGGAGAGTTCTAGGGCATGGCAGCGCATGGAGAAGCTTGAAATAGGTGTTCTCGTTTCCTTGTTCTTTTGAATTCAGTCATGCTTTGTGTTTAGGAGATGACATTTGAATTTCAGTTGTTATTTTAATTTTTCCTTCCAAGTTGTCCTTTGTAGTTGGAATTACTACCGTGTTTTCTATTCCTTTAGTAGTTCGAACCAAGAAGTGCTGAATAAAGTTGAAGTTTGCTCAGAATTTACAAGTGTCTGATTGTGTGCTACAACAAGAGGTAGGTCTTGAATGGGATTGGGTGATACCATACTTTCAAGTGAGCTAAGATACAGTTAGTTGGTGACCAATGTGAGCCACATGGGCATAGTAGGTGATGCACTAGCTAGAATCACTGAGTCAATGGTTTGTCAACTCTGAGTGTTTGACAAGTACCCCATCAATAAGCTAAGTGAGACCATGGAAGATGGCATTCTAGTAGTGGTATTGAGTCTAGCTATGGTGTGGGAATCTAGGGTTGAGTTTACCTAACCTGTCAAGGCAAGATATTCTACCGTGACCAAGCGTTCAAGGGCAACAAGGTTCAGGAACTAAAGGCTGGGCCGAGGAATAGTTGGGGGAGGACAACCAGGATGGATTTTGGATATGGCCTTGGAGGCGCATGTAGGATCCAGTTGGAAGAGGAACAACCTGAAGAACAAGTTGGCTAGCATGAGAGGGCTAGGCCAGGGAGGAAGCATGTGGATGTGAGGGACCATAACCCATAGGTGATTGGAGCGTCTGGCGGGCCTCTCTAAGTGAAGGTGTCCAAAAGCATGAAAGTCATTCGGTGGTGGCATGACAGACCCTAGTGTGGTATCCGATCAAGGGGTTACACTGGGGTGAGCCGAGTGAGAGGATACTAGGGCTCTCAGTGGAATGCCTTGGGGGAAAAGTCGAGAGTTGTTGGACAACTTTGAGGATTGGCAAATGGCTTGATTACCGGTGCCAAGTCGTGAAGGACATGTGGCGATGGTAAGACTCTTGGGTAGGTATCAAAGCAAGGTAGTCAAGGACGGACTCCAGGAGTGGCGCCAAGGACTATAGGGTTAGCCAACAATTGGGAAGTGTGATTGGATCACAGCTTCGAGAACCTGATGTGAAGGTTCAAAGGGTTCACCTGTGTGATGACACTTGTGATGCACTCACCCTGAATTAAGTAGGTTATCCAGCCACTCACTTTGAAGCTTTGACTCCTAGTTCACAAGGTGAGCGTAGTGGGGATGCGAGGCAGGATGGCTAAAAAGCTTAGGGCGATAATCTCCAAGTCCGGGAGCACTTGAGGCTTTGATGAGGACGGACAAAGCTCACTTGGGAAAGGATGTTACAGTTCTCATCTCTGGAGTGAATGCGCTAAGCTCAGTGACCCCTTATTTAACCAATGTAAGGCTCTTGCTAGCGTGGGAAGCCGGGCTTTTCCATTTGGGCATGAATGCATCTCGGGGGCCCAACGTCTAGGCCATGTCACGAGTTGGTGAATGACGCAGCAGTGAAAAGTGATGGGTTTGAGTCCCTAGCACATTGTCATGCGCGGGAACCTAACGAGGTGGCAAGTCTAGGACTTGGCCTATAAGCTAGGCTCACCAAGAATGAGATGTGGGTGGAAATAGCTTTGTGTTGTTATGTGGTATCATGTCGGTAGCCGGCATGCTATGGCAGGCAGGACCAAACGCCCTTAGGCATTGTGGTTGGCAAGGTGGTTCGTGGTTAGGCCATGATAAGGGAAGAGAGCTAATCACAACGTGAGTAGACACCCCTTGACAAGTAGTTGTCAATGACGAGGCGCAACATTGCATAACATGGGCACTAGCTGTGTGATACTGATGAATGTCTAAATGAGCATGTTTTAGGGGAGTATTTCATATGTTTAATCAACACTTTTCATGCTCATTTCTCCACTCTGGCTTTGTTTTTCCTCTAGTTTTTTGTGTTTCATTGGTGTCTTACACATTTATTGTTTAAAAGAGGAATAACATAGATAGGAGTAAAGTAGATGAAGAGAGGAACGCGTGGGCGCAAACGGATCCAAAATCGGAGCTGTAACGAAGAAGATACAGCATTTCGAAGTTCGCCTACTTGAACCGTCCACCCATATGTCTGGGTCGGACGTGGGTCGGACGGACTTTTAAAAGAACTCGATTTTTGTCCCCGAGCTACTGGAATCGTCCGACCCATAGTCTGGGTCGGACGCTGGGTCGGACGCATTTTAAAAAACGCGTTTTCGGCCCCGAAATTGCTCCCGGACGCGTCCGACCCACAGGTCCGACCCAGGGTGGGTCGGACGGGTCGAAATTTTGCCCAGATCTGCATTTTTAAAAGAAGAAAGGAAGGGAAAGGGGGGTATTGGGAGTGCAACACAAAAACGACGGGAAAAGAAGAGAAAGAGAGGGAAGAAGAAGAAGAAAGGAAAGGAAGAAGAAGAAGAGAAGAAGGAGGAGAAGGCTCACCTCCATTGAAGCTCTTCCTCAACCTCCCATGGCTATTTCTTCTCCCTTCTCTCTCTTTTGTGCTTTAATGGTTGTGTAGTTTCCTTGTAGCTTGGGATGGGGATTTTGCCCCAAAATCCCTAAAACCTCCATTGTTGAATCTTGAACTTACTTTTATGCTTTATTTTAGTCCTTGAGCTTAATGAAGATGATTATTGAGTGTTTATGACTTCTAAACTTGTTGCTCATGATTTGGGATTTGTAAGGTTTTGCTCAATTTTATCTTCTATGTTTAAATTGGTTGGTTTGGCCTACCGATTAGTTTAGCATTATTGTGGGATTCTATCAAAATGTTATTCAGAGATAGAAACCTAACTGTTAGAGACTAAAACGGTGTACACTCTGATTTCGATAATTTTGAGATTAGACTACATTGCAACCTTAGTGGAACTTGAGCTTAGTGCTATCGATTGACCCGGGGCTTAGCTGAATGAGAAGTCTTGATTAAAGGTTAGGATTAGTAGGCCTAGATTAGGTTGCTAATTAATTAAGTGTTCCCGTGGTTTAGCTATGAGTTCGAGGTCGACAATCGGTAGTAAGGGGGGACGGGTGCAAATATCCATCCCGGGCTACACCTATCCTAGATATTAGTTTAGTGTTTATTGCTTTTCTTATTTATCCAATTACAACCCAAAAACCCATAACCCCTAATTACATTTATGCACTTTTGTATATATCCTCTTGCACATTTACTAAGCTTATAATTAGCTAGACAGTTACGAAGTCCCTGTGATACGACCTTGTTGTACTACAATGATTGGGTTCACTGCCCATAGTTAGCAAGATAGTCTCACCACTATTTTGCCCAACAAGTTTTTCGGCGCCGTTGCCGGGGACTTCGGTCCAACTATCTGGTTTATTATCTGTTTAGTTTTTTGTGCAGATTTTCATTTCATTTATTTGCCCATTTTGTGTATAATTTTTGTTTCTTTTTTTTAGTACTTATTCTGATGGATGGTCACTACGATCAAGCAGGAGGTTGGTACGGTTACTCCTATGGCGCAGAGAACTACAATCAATGGGATGATGTCAGAGGTGCGGAGAATACCAGAGAGCCCCAATGTCCAACAACAATGGCAGAATTGAGAGCTCTTATGGAGGCCTCAACTATATGTCTACTGGAGGCTTGTGTGCCAAGAGTGTGGAGGAGACCACGAGAGCGCTCACTGTCCTGTGATCACAGTAGAGGTTGATTCACCGAGTTTGGAGGAGCTCATGTCTGATCTTATCTCTTCTTGCAAGCCTAACTCGACTATGCAAGATACTTTTACCATGAAGCAAGATACCTTCAACATGAATGTTCAAGCTCAGATTGATCAAATTGTGCAACAACTTGAGAGCGAAACAGTTCATGATGTGGAGCAGCCTGCTAGGACTTGAGCTACTCTCCAACTCCTCCCCTGACGAATCTGAAAGCCCAACACCACTCCCCCCCGGCTTGACTATGAAGACACTTCATCAGAAGAGTCTCCACTCTGACTTCAAGGAGCTTTCTCCCTCTGAAGTTAGCTACCAATATTTCCGCCTTCTCGTGCTCCATCAAGATCACGAGGATGCTCACATCCTCAACTTTGAGAAGGAGGAGACACTGTCTCCCTCTGACTCCTCAGAGGAAGTACCACCACCGACTTCAATGAGCCATCCCCCCTTTGAAGTTGATGTCCACCTCGGCTCTTCCTATGAGCCTCACCCCGAGGTCGAGGATGTCTACATCCTGAATTTGAGGAGGAGGAGCCCACTAACTTTGATCTTCATTTGAAGGATCAAGGCCCCCACCCGTGCACTAATGAAGTTGGGTGGAAGCTCAACGTACACCCGCTAAGTGTGGAGGCCACCTTCCCAGTTTGATCCGGGACCAAAGATTGAAGACAAAGTACGCTCCAGAGTTCTCCTGCACCGCTCACTGAAGATAAGGATGGTTTACATCCTTGATTTGAAGAGGAGGCTCCACCACAGTTTGATCTCGTACCAAGGATCACCCACTCAACACTTCCACCTGATGAACGATCGGTGGAGTTTACACTTTCACATCCTAAGTGTTGAGGCCACATTTCCTTTTGATCCGGGTCGTTCTCATTGCTAAATGATGCCCGCCCAACCCACCCGTGAAGCCGACTTCAACGTTCAGTTTGATCCCGGATGACTTCACGGTGGTATGGCCTAGCCAAAGACCTTAAAGAAGGCCGCTTACTGGGAGGCAACCCGGATTCATTTCATGTCCTGTCTTGTAAATTCTGTTAGTTTAGATTTTTGCATTGTTTTCAATAATGGGCTATTTAGGCATTCTTTGGACTTGCCCTTTTACGCCCGATTGGTGGAGTCTATGTTTTGAATATTTTGGAAACAGGTAAGCCCCTCTGAAAAAGGGAGGGAATTAGGACAATTACAAAGGAACCTCTGGCGAAATTTTCCAAGAGGACTTCATCTCCAACGATTGAAGGTAGCACCTCAACGACCCCTCCACTTTGCAATTGTGCGGGCACCCTATCTTCCTTCCGCATCTTATCGGGGAGTACTCTTTCACCCTTCCTTTAATATGTTTTCCCACAACGACTCCACTATTTTTTATTCCTGTTTTTTTGGTTTCGTTCTCCTTTGGTTTGTTTTTGTTAACCTTAACTCCAGTTGTAGTTTGGTTGCTTCTAGTGTTTTTATGCAGGTGCAACCTTCCCAGTCCACACCGCAACTAAGCTACGCTACTTGAGGCTGAAGCTCAAGTGTGGGGAGTTCTACAAACTGATAGCAATAGCAATTCCAGGGGGTACTAGTGTTCTTTAGTTTTCGTTCTCTCTTCTCTAATTTGAATCTGCAAATCTGGGGATAGCTGCTGTGTATAATTGTGTTTATGTCCCTTGTGTTTCCTCTTTTGTCTGCTTCCTGAAAAGGTCTTCTGAAACCTTCCCCGGTTTGTTTGGTGAACAATGAGGACATGGTTCTAGTTAAGTGTGGGGGAGTGACCTTTTCGGCGATTGCGTGCTTAAATGCTTAATCTTTCATGCTTATCTTGTGATTGTCCAAATCAAAAACTTGGAACTCTGTGTTGTGAGTTGTTCTCATTAAGAACAATACTATTATGAGTTGTGGGATAAAATGCTTAAATTTTCTTTTTGATTGGTTTTGAGGAGCATTTAACATGCGGTGTGGCCAGGTGATCTTATATGGTTGGATTTATTGCTTTGGGGTTCCTTCTGTCTTCTTTCTTAGGGATTGCTAAGGGGTGTGCTCTTTGTGAAAATCCATCAGGGGACTTGTGAGACGCCATTGTTAACCACAATGAGAGTTGAGTGTTCTTAAATGCAAAGGCTTGATGCCAAAATTTATCTCCTCATCTCTAATGCAAAAGTGAACAAATGCATAATCTATTTGTCCTTTTGTTTTCTTCTCAATGCCCATTATTGAGAGAAGTTGACCATGGTAAAAGCTCTCCAAGTTACCTAATCTTTAGAACTTTGAAGCACTCCGGATCATACCCGAAATCTAGTTTTTGTTTGTCCCCTAAGTTCACCCATGCCACCACTAAGAGATGGTTCACACTCCTCAAAAGTTTTAATCACTTTTTGCTTCTTCTCTTATCCTACAATTCTGTTAGTATTTGTTAGTATTGAGCATTCCTTACTTTGGGGGCTTGGTTTTGCTTGAGGACAAGCAAAAAGGTAGTGTGGGGGATGTGATGATTGTCTAATAATGAGCATATTTTAGGGGAGTATTTATTATGTTTAATCAAAAACTTTTTTCATGCTCCTTTCTCCACTCTGGCTTGTTTCCTCTAGTTTTGTGTTTCATTGGGTGTCTTACACATTTATTGTTTAAACAGGAGAATAACATAGATAGGAGTAAGATTGAAAGAGGAACCGTGGGCGCAAACGGATCCAAAATCGGAGTTAAAACGAAGAAGATACAGCATTTCGAAGTTAGCCTACTGAACCGTCCGACCCATATGTCTGGGTCGACGTGGGTCGGACGGACTTTTAAAAAAACTCGATTTTTGTCCCCGAGCTACTGGAATCGTCCGACCCATAGTCTTGTCGGACGCTGGGTCGGACGCACTTTAAAAAACGCGTTTTCGCCCCGAAATTGCTCCTGGACCTGACCGACCCACAGGTCCGACCCAGGGTGGGTCGGACGGGTCGAAATTTTGCCCAGATCTGCGTTTTTAAAGGGGAAAAGGAAGGGAAAGGGGGGTATTGGAGTGAAACACAAAAACGACGGAAAGAAGAGAAGAGGGAAGAAGAGAAGAAGGAAAGGAAGAAGAAGAAGAAAGAGAAGGAGGAGAAGGCTCACCTCCATTGAAGCTCTCCTCAACCTCCCATGGCTATTTCTTCTCCCTTCTCTCTCTTTTGGTGCTTTATGGTTGTGTAGTTTCCTTTGTAGCTTGGGATGGGGATTTTGCCCCAAAATCCCTAAAACCTCCATTGTTGAATCTTGAACTTACTTTTATGCTTTATTTTAGTCTTTGAGCTTAATGAAGATGATTATTGAGTGTTTATGACTTCTAAACTTGTTGCTCATGATTTGGGGATTTGTTAAGGGTTTTGCTCAATTTATCTTCTATGTGTTAAATTGGTTGGTTGGCCTACCGATTAGTTTAGCATTATTGTGGGATTCTATCAAAATGTTATTCAGAGATAGAACCTAAACTGTTAGAGACTAAAACGGTGTACTCTGATTTCGATAATTTTGAGATTAGACTACATTGCAACCTTAGTGGAACTTGAGCTTAGTGCTATCGATTGACCCGGGGCTTAGCTGAATGAGAAGTCTCGATTAAATTGGTTAGGATTAGTAGCCTAGATTAGGTTGCTAATTAATAAGCGTTCCCGTGGTTTAGCTATGAGTTCGAGGTTCGACAATCGGTAGTAAGGGAGGACGGGTGCAAATATCCATCCCGGGCTACACCTATCCTAGATAGTTAGTTTAGTGTTTATTGCTTTTCTTTATTTCTCCAATTACAACCCAAAAACCCAAAACCCCTATTTACATTTATGCACTTTTGTATATATCCTCTTGCACATTTACTAAGCTTATAATTAGCTAGACAGTTACGAAGTCCCTGTGGATACGACCTTGTTGTACTACAATGATTGGGTTCACTGCCCATAGTTAGCAGATTTCACCATATTTTGCCCAACAGATAACGCGGCACTGGTTGTGCTACATGCACGGGCGATGTTGACACGGTACTGGGTGCTGCTGTGACATTGTGCGCTTGAGGTCAGGTAACACAGCACTAGGTTATGGCTGTGGTTGCTTCCGTTAGACATTTTGACACGGGCGCTGGCTATCTAGGCACGGCGTTGGCTGACTATGCGAGCGGGTTGTGTTTAGGACAACACAAGAACGTCGGGCGTCACGATGCGGGTTTGCTCTTTCCTAGGATTTGAAACTCTTATCTCCCTTGAGTAATATTTTCTAGAGCTGTAGAAGAATATGTTTGATCGGGTTAACATATTGGGAAATGAAATTCCTTTCCAGTGGAACATTGAGTTTTACCCCCTGGTTTCCTGCGTTGTTTATCTTGTAGTTACTACAAGATAATATGCTTACTTAACTCTATCCCTGGGATAATTATTGAGCAGATAAAGAGATTTCCTAAACTACATTGAAGAGGTTGAATTGATTATTCAACTGATGGGAGTTTCAAAGGGTAACTCTAAGATCTCCTTCATTGTTGGGCGGTTTCAGGATTCAATTGAGGTGATTCTCTATTAAGAGATGTGGGCGGTTTTGCCTTATCATCTTCCTTTATCTAATGCTTGTAATTAAGGAGTTCAATTGTTGAGAGTTACTTAACATTAGGGGGTGGTTTTGGGCTGCCTTGACTCCTTGGTGGGCGGCAATTTAATAGGTGGGTTGTTGGTGTTTCCTCTCCCCCTAGTTAATAGGCACCACCATTATTAAGGGAGTAGTTAATTGGCGTGAATCCTTTAAGAGATGGTTAAGGGGTTTGAATGCGTTTACTACAAGGGGGGTTATGTTGGGAGTTATGGATATATATGAGGAAGATAAGGAGTTTGGTATTCCTCTTATCCAAACTAGCCAAGGGCCTATTTAAAGGCGAGGAGATTAGTTTGTGATCACATCATCATCATCATCATCATCATATACCCTTGCACATTGCGATTGGTATTGAATTCTCTCAAACAAGAATAATCTCTCACAGATAAACTCCTACGTTACACGAAGTGATCTTCCCAAAGATCTAAGTGTGTAGCGTGAGTGTTCCAGGATTCCTACCTCTAGTCCTACGACACCAACACTTGCGAGCTTGATTAGAGACAAGTCCAGGAGGGGCAAGGTCGTAGTAGAACTAGTTACCACAAGAGGTTGTATTAACATTCTTGAATCCCTGTTTGGTTCTAAGTGTGTCGAGTGGAGAAAGGAAGGTTGAAAGGACAAGGGACTAGGCTTAGTTCCTACCGGTCACAGTGCTGATTTTAGCGTGTGACACATCCCTCAATCTCCATGGTAAAACGTAATTTTCTTCCCTATCAACATCTACAGAGCTCCGTCTACGCTGCCGCTCTCGTCATCGTCCCCCCCCCCCCCACCGGTCAATGGAAAATCAGTAGCCACCACCACAATATTATTGGTGTTCGAGTAAAGTTGTTAAAAATTTAATAATTCTCTTTTTTCTATTTCATTAGTTTTTTCACTTTCTTATTTATGAGTGAAGAGTAGGTTCAACATTAGTTTATTTTTCAGTTAGGAGACCTTGGCGCCAGGGTATAGTGTGGCTTATCACACTGTCAACACAAGAGGGAATAGTAGACGCACGTACGGGAGTCCCAATAGGGGAGTATTGAGTACTGAGTAGGAGAGACATGATGCAAAAATAAAAGTGCAAAAATAAAAAAAAATTATATCATTTCATCATTTTTCATGCTCTTCAAAACATGATGCATCATGGATATGTTTTGGTAAACTTAAAATTTATGTTTTTATAAGGAGTATACATTACGTACTTTAAAGTGATCTTATTTCATTAACAAAATGAATCTTCTTAACTTCTTTAACAATAAATGAACCTTATTCATTAAGAAAATGATCTTATCCTAAACACTCTAAAACCACCATAGGAAAGTTAAAACGTCGAAGGCATTTTTATGGTTTGTAACGACCCTAAACCACAAACTCTAAAAATCTGTCGAGTCAGTAAGACAATATAAAGTTCTTGCTTACTTTACTTTTGTATTTTAATTTCTTTCGTTCCTTCATTGCTATTGTATTTTCTGTTTCGATAAAACAAAAATAAACTTCCTTCTTGGAGTCCCTTCATCTTATGTCATTAATATTTTTAATTACTAATTTTTGTGTTCTTTTGTTTCCTTCTGATTCACTTTGTAACATTTTGTTTTTTTTTCTACTGCTCTACTCTTTAATATCCTAACGGATCATAAGTGTGGTAGACTTCTTTCAACTGTTCGCACACCTTTCTGTTAATGGAACCTTGGGGACACTAGTAAAAATCAGATTTTTTGTTACAAAGTTCTGACAACGACTTAAATTCGTTACCATAATTGTTATTAGTGACAAGTTTGTTACCAAAAAATAGTACTAAAGATTAAAAAAAATTAAGACTTATACTAACGATATAAATGTTACGAAATCATATTTTTAGTAACGATATAACTTTTAGTAACGAATAAAAGTCGTTACGTTAAATAAATTGATCTTTGGTTACACCATCTCATGTACCGATATGTAACGACAAAAGTCGTTACAATAAATTAGATTAGTAACGATTTTGATTTTTGGTAACGATTTTTTGTTGTTCCAACAATCATATTCTAGTAGTGGGAGTATTCTATTCATCATCTGCTTCTATAATTTTGATCTCCCCCTTTGCTTTGCTTAACTATTTGCCCTTTTGATTACATGCACTTATTAAATTAACTCTTCCTACGCAATGAGGGCATTGCTTTGGTTTAAGTGTGGGGGATGATTGACTCCATCGTGACTTGTTCTTGAGTTTGTATTTCTTGCACTTGTTTAAGTCTTGTTAATGGTGGTAATTGGACGAGAGACATAGAAGAAGCTAAGCATGTTACAGGTTAAAAGGTTTGAAATGTTTTTCTAACTATTGTGATTTCATTGTTTGAACTGAAGTTTTTGTCTACTAATGCTAATATTATTGAGAATTATTACCATATGAACTTTGTTTTTAACTTTGAGCTTGGAATGATTGGAATGAAAGGTGGAAAAGAACAAAGACAGGTACTCCACTGATCCTTTAAGGCATTTTTCTTATCCTAAAACGGGCCTCTTCTACTTGTTATTAAGTCTTTTGGGGTGCCTTATCACCTAGCTACCTAAGGTTCTCTTAATCTGGGATATTGACCCAAAGCTGCTACATGGGTGGAGAGAAAGTCTGAGGTGAAAGAATTAATGAACTTCAACTTAAGTTCTATGCACCTTCTAAGCTAAATGTTTTCAATAACTTCTATCTTTTAGATTATGATGTGTTGGGTAGTGAAAGGTAAAATGAAAAGATCTTACTTTACACCCCTTGTCGTTTGAAAAGGGAATGTGAAGGAAATGTTATTCGGCTCATGGTTAAAGGCTCAGTTCTTATGGTTCTTCTTCTCTCTCTCTCTCTCTCTCAAGCTTTTTGATGACTTCTTACACTCCTTGTTTTGTTCTCAAATTCAATTGTTTACAATTAGAAAATCTAATACCCCCGGGCCAAAACTTAATATTTTTATCTACGCTCTCTCTTTGGTTGTTATCTATTGGCTTGCTTGAACTTTTTTCTGAGAGATTTGCTCGGGAAGCAAAAGATAAATGTTGGGGAATTTGATGCACCAATAATTGATATACTTTTTTGTGCTTAAACCCCTTATCTTTCGCGTCTTTGTCTTAGTTTTATGATTTAATGACGTCCATAATGCCTTACACTAGTTGTTTGGTGTTTATGACTTAGAACGCGATCTAGGAGAAATTTGACACATAAGCACAGATAACACTCACATCCAGTTATACGTCCGGCCCTTTCATCCAGACGCGTCATCTCTGTCTGACCCTGTGACCTAGACGGAAGTTTGGACGGACTCAAACTTTCCCCTTTGAATCTCTCACTTATCCGGACATTGTGTCTGACCCTGTGATGTAATATCTCGGTTTTCGCTTATGAAATTCCTAACGACGGATTTCAGTATAATATCTTATGTGGTGTGTTTTTTATGGCTTTAGGACCTTGGTGGCATTTATTTAAAAGAGAGGGACAATTGGTCATTTCCCTTTTTTTTATTGGTAAGTCTTAAATAATTAGTAGAAGTTCTTTTATTTCATCCCGTTCAGTTTTGCAAACCGAGCATCTTCTCTTGACAGTTTAGAACGCTCTCCTTTCTCCTCTCCTTCATGAAGTTTGTCTCTGATTTTGGTGTCTCGTTGCGCTACGTATTGGACATCTCCTCTCCTGCTATGCGTTTCGTCGGTGTAATTTCAGGTTCGATCCGTGTAAATTCTGCGTTGTTTGTTCTCGGTTCCGGGGGTGGGTTTTCTGATGTTGGGTTTGATTTTGGGGTGTGTTTGTTGCTGAATTCAGTGGTGTTCTACCCCTCTTTTCTGCGCGTGAACGTCCGGGGATAATCAGGCTTCAATTGAAAGTTGGCTGCGCTCCGAATTACGTAAGTGGGGGATGGAACAGGGTAGTTTTACTCACCCTCGGGGTGCAGTTTTGATTCACGTTTTTGTTGATAATTTGGTGTTGTGTGGAGTGATTTTTTTTCCGAATTTGTTTTGTTTATGAATGGATAAACCCCCATGGGCACTGATTTGCATTCTGTAAAGTTTGGGTGAATTGGTGTTGAATTGTTGTTTTTTTTTGCCTCTGTACTACTCTACGATTTCAGCATTTTGCGACGCCCGGTGTCTGTCCGGACAGGGCGTCTAGCGCGCCTCTAGTTTCTGATTTTTGAAGTGTCCGAACAGAGTGTGAGGACGTTTTCTGAGTTTTGCTCTCGGCATGTGACCGAACTTATAAGTCCAACACATGTCCTGACATCATTATGTTTTGAAACCTGACTTTCGTCCGGACTTGCAAGGTCGGATGCAAGTCCGACAAACCCCCTGATGTTACACACTTCTGATTTCAAACTCTGTCCAGACTTCCAAGGTTGACGCAAGTCCAGACGTCTCTTTGTTTTATATTCGCATTGTGTCCGAACATGCAAGGTCGGACGCATGTCTGGACACCTCTCATGTTTGCCTATTTTGCTCGTTTGAGCACCGTTTGACTTCTGTTTGCGGGTTTTGTGTTCCTATAAGTGTGAATAAGTGTTATGTACATATGCTATGCTTGTTTAAGCACTTTTGATATGTATTTTGGCTGGTAAATAGTTTTGGGACCTAGTTACTAAGCTTTTGAGCCATGGATAGTCGGGTCGGGCTGTCCCGTAGCATGCTGCTAGGAATTCCTTCTGTATAAGTTCTTTAGGGTTTCCCTTAGGATGTTTAGTGACTGACGGGTCTGTTAGCTATCTCGGCTCTGATGTGGATCTTTGGATCCATAGGATATTAGTGTGTGTCCTTCTGATGTGTTCGGGTTCTAGTGTCCCACCTTATGATTATGTTAATGAAAGTCCAACTAATGTTTTGATGTGACACTCCACTTTGATTTGGAATCCGTTCTGCTTCTGTTTCTTTGTTTGCAAAGTAACGTATGTTTTCCTCTGATTATGTTAATTCTGACTTCTGTTTTGAGTAGGCTTCCTTAGAGTCCGTCTGCTTACTGGACTGGTTGAGCTCACCCTTTTATTTACTATTAGATTGAGCACAAGGGGACTTATTCTTCTTTTTCTTTTATGGAGTCTGTTGATAGCATGACCACATACAACTTTGTATTTGACTTTTGCACATTAGACGTTTTCTGATGATATGTATCCTACAAGCCCTTTCTTTGTATTACTTTCGCTTGACATTTCGGATATTGTAAACTCTTTCTTATTAATGCGAGTACCTTGTTTGGGTTTGAGATCGTGTGCGTTAGATCCTTGCGTTGTTAGGTAGTAGACACGCGGCGTGTTAATCCATAACTCTAAGTCAGTTTTGGAATCGTTACATTAGTGGCATTAGAGCCAGGTTTGGCTTTCTCTGCTAATTGTGGGATCTAGTTGCATGTTTGAATGTTGAGATATCTGCTTGTGGTATGGTTTTTGATGATTTTTGGTGTTTTTTCCTCAGCATGCCACCCCGACACTCAATGAGAAGCACTTCTGAGGGTGAGGCTCCACAGTGAGACCTCACTGTGATTGTTCACAGGTGGTGACTCTGGTACTCCAGACCGTGTACCACTACACCAGCAGCTGGAGCTGGCAGTTCGGTGGGTAGTAATGTGAAGGCACTTCAGGAGTTCCTGAAGCTGAAGCTGCCTTCTTTCGATGCCAGTGGTGATCCACAGGAGGTGAGCCATTGAATCACAGCATAGAGGACTTGCTAAGGGTCATGACATGTTCTAGACAGAGGCGAAGAGGAGTGGTGGAAGTCGTTGTGCGGAAGTAACCCCCACCTTGTCATGGGACCAGTTTCGAGCCTGCTTTAATTAGTAGTTCTACCTAGATGTCTTCGTGATCAGAAGATTGTTAAGTATGGGAGACTTCGTCAGGCCAAGGAGATGGCAATTGTTGATTATGTGAGGAAGTTCATCTCCTTAATCGAAGTTTGTTCCTGAGCCGGATGAGAACCGGAAGACGATGAAGTTTAAGGCTGAATTGAGAGATGAGATCAGAGGGCAGTGGCGCCCTTTCGCCACAAGACTTTCGTGATGTGGCTGATGTAGCATTGATAGTCGAGACTGAGCTGCAAGCAAGCAGTGGTATGAGAAGAGAGATTAGAGGCCCGATAAGTGCAAGAACCATAAGAGGAAGGGTCGAGCTGAGGAGCCTGAGAGGCGGGAGCAAACTTTTTCTCAGAAGAAGAAGTTTAGAGGAGATTGTGGAGCATCTTCTTCTTCTCGCCTACTATGGTGAAGTGTCCCGATTGTTACCGATTTCATCCAGGATGAAGTACTACAAGAAGACAGGAGCATGCTTTATGTGTGGCTCCGTGGATCACTGCATCGCCTAGTGCCACAGGCCAGAGTGGCAGTGGCAGTTCAGAGAGCAGAGGCGCCAATTCAGGGTCTGGGTAGAAGACCGACCATAAGAAGCCTCGGACTTAAGCTCTGGTGTACGCTTTGGCTAGTGAGTGGGACTGTTGTTCCGACCATGTATGTCAGGTATTCTTCAAATCTCTTCTCAGCCAGTGTTTTGTCTATTTAATTCAGGAGATACCCACTCCTTTGTGTCTACTAATTTGGTGGGTAGTCTCGATTTGTCTACTATGCCTAGAGCTGATGAGTTGTGTATATCTAGTCCTTTGAGTGGATTGTCTGCTTGTGTGCTTAGCTCTGTGTGCAAGTCTTGTCTTATGGTAGTTTTGAGTAGGAATTTGCCTGCTGATTTAATTCCCATGAGCATGACTTGTTTTGATGCTATCTGGGCATGGACTGGCTAGCAGAGCACCATGCCCATATAGATTGTGCGGCTAGAGAGTCATTTTTGAGAGATCGGGTGAGACCCGTTTTGCCTTTGTTGGAATTATGTCCCTTGTGCGCCTGTGTTAGTGTCTACGATGCAGGCAGCCAGCTTCTTGAGGAGGGCTGCCAGGGCTTTCTCTACTATGTGCCTAAGGTTCGGGAGGGATCTCATCTGGAGGACATCCTTGTTGTGTGTGAGTTTCCTGACGTCTTCCAGGACGATGTGCCAAGACTACCACTAGATCATAAGGTGGAGTTCTTGATCACGTTAGTGCCGAGACTCAGCCTTTTTCTAAGGCCCCCACCGCATGAGTCCGGCAGAGTTGAAAGACTTGAAGGTTCAGCTGCAGGATCTTCTGGATAAGGGCTTCATATGCTCTAGTGTGTCTTCATGGGGAGCGTTTGTGTTGCTTGTGAAAAGAAGGATGGCACCTTCAGATTGGGTATCGGCTATAAGAATTGAATAAGATTACCATTAAGAATAGGTATCCTCTTCCCGTATTGAGGACCTCTTCGATCAGCTTGCTGGAGCGACTAAATTTTTTGAAGATAGATCTATGTTCTAGGTATCATCAGTTGAGGATTAAGGTAGAGGATGTGCCTAAGTCCACCTTCAAGACGCATTATGGGCATTATGAGTTCTTGGTCATGCCTTTTGGCTTGACTAATGCCCCTTTCGTTCTTCTTGGATATGATGAACAGAGTCTTTAAACTTTTCAAGATTCTTTTATGGTTGTCTTTATCGACGATATCTTGGTGTATTCTAAGAGTACTAAGG
Source organism: Limonium bicolor (assembly GCA_023374045.1). NCBI lineage: Eukaryota > Viridiplantae > Streptophyta > Magnoliopsida > Caryophyllales > Plumbaginaceae > Limonium > Limonium bicolor. Next base: position 122,691,218 of record CM041782.1, on the reverse strand, counting down.
AGCATGAGGAGCATCTGAGAGTGGTATTTTTGGATGTTGAGAGAGAGCAAGATGTACGCCAAGCTGAGAAGTGTGAGTTCTGGCTTGATAGAGTGGTCTTCCTTGGTCATGTGGTTTCGAGGGATGGTATCTCTGTTGATCCGGAGAAGATTAGGGCAGTTATGGAGTGGATGAGGCCCACTAGTGTGTCTAAGGTACGTAGCTTCTTGGGTCTGGCTGGTTACTATAGGAAGTTTTGGAGGTTTTCTCCAAGATAGTGTCTCCCTTGACTCTCCTTCTTAGGAAGGATGTCAAGTACGAGAGGAGCGAGGCGTGTGAGGAGAGCTTCTATGAGGTTAAGAGGAGGTTGACTACCGCTCCAGTCCTAGCGTTGCCTTCAGGGGCAGACGATTTTGAGGTTTTATGTGATGCTTCCCATAGGGGTTTGGGGTGTGTTATGATGTAGCAGGGTAAGGTGGTGGCTTATGGCTCTCATCAGCTTAAGCGTATGAGAATAATTACCCGACCCATGATTTAGAGTTGGCGTCCGTGGTCTTTGCTCTAAAGATTTAGAGGCATTACTTTTATGGCGCGACGTGTAAGGTCTACACGGATCATAAGAGTCTCATGTATTTGTTCACGCAAAGGAGCTGTACTTGAGACAGAGGAGATGGTTGGAGCTATTGCATGATTATGATTAGAGATCCTCTACCATCCTAGTAGAGCGAATATGGTGGCAGACGCCTTGAGCCGTAGAGGTGCGCCAGGTCTTGCTTGTTCGTTGTCTGGAGTTCAGAGGTCGGCGTTAGAGCTTCAACGTATGGGAGTTTGGGTCGTTCAATCTGACAGTACTAGGATGATAGATACTCTTCAAGTGTAGTCGACGTTGATAGACCAGATCAGGGCGGTCAGTTGGTAGATGTAGAGTTGTGTAGGATCCGAGAGAGGCTGTCAGATGATCAGGAGTCAGACTTCTCAGTATCTGATGATGGTTGTCTACGCTACAGAGGTAGAGTTTGTGTGCCCAGTGATGCGGCCCTTCGTCATGAGATTATGCAAGAGGTTTATGGAGCTCCTTATTCGGTACATCTAGAAGGTGTGAAGATGTACTGGGACCTCAGAGAGTCATTTTGGTGATCGAATATGAAGCATGAGATTTCAGACTTTGTAGCTCGTTGCAAGACCAGTCAGCAGGTGAAGGCTGAGCACCAGTGGCCTGCTAGTCTTTTGCAGCCCCTTCCCGTTCCTAAGTGAAAGTGGGAGAGCATAGGGATGGACTTCATTGTGGGACTTCCTAGGACGTCTTCAGGTTTTGATGCGCTATGGGTGATCATGATGGATTAACGAAGTCAACCCATTTTTCGCCAGTTAGGAAGACCTTTAGCCTTGAGTGCCTTGCTCGGCTTTATATGGGCGAGGTTGTGAGATTACACGGGGTGCCGACGACTATAGTTTCTGATAGAGATCCGAGATTCGTGTCCCATTTCTGGCGTATTTGTATAAGGCTTTAGGGACGAATTTAGCATTTAGCTCTACGTATCATCCTCGGACAGACGGTTAGACAGAGATGACCAATCAGATCTTAGAGGATATGTTGAGGGCCTGTGTGTTGGATTTTGGAGGCAGTTGGGATCAGCATGTCACAATGATAGAGTTTGCCTACAATAATAGCTTCCGGCGAGTATTGAGATGGCCTCATTTGAGGCACTTTATGGTAGGTGTTGCAGATCTCCTATATGTTGGGATGATCTGAAGGAGAGGTGTTAGTGGGGTTGGAGTTAGCGGAGGGAGCTATGGATAGATTAGGACCATTAGGGAGCGTCTGTTGGTTGCCTAGAGCCGACAGAAGAGTTATGCAGATCAGAGACGTTGTCCGCTTGAGTTTCAAGTTGGGAACCATGTCTATCTGAAGATTTCTCCAGTTTGAGGCGTGGTTCGATTTGGTAAGAGAGGCAAGCTCAGTCCTCGGTTTGTAGGTCCGTTTGAGGTGCTTGACAGGGTTGGCCCTGTGGCCTATAGTTGGCTTTGCCACCAGCTTTGGTGGGTGTGCAGACGTTTTCCATGTATCAATGCTCAGGAAGTATCTTCACGATCTTACCCATGTGATTGACTATGGTCATCTTGACTTCGTGAGGATTTCAGCTATAAAGCGGTGTCGGTGTGTATTTTGGCTCTCGATGTTCACCGACTACATAGTAAGACACTGCCTATAGTTATGGTTCAGTGGTCTGATCAGTCGGAGAGCAAGGCGACTTGGGAACTCGAGGAGGAATTGCGTGCTAAGTTCCCTTCCCTCTTTGAGCAGTGAGGTATGTCAAATTTCATGGACGAAATTCCTTTTAAGGGGGAAATGATGTAATATCCCAGTTTTTGCTTCTAAAATTCCTAATGTCGGATTTCGGTATAATATCTTATGTGGTGTGTTTTGTGGCTTTAGGACCTTGCTGGAGTTTAAAAGAGAGGGACAAGGTGGACATTTCCCCTCTTTTGTTATTGTAAGTTATTTTCTTTTCTTATTGGTAAGTCTTAAATAATTAGTATAAGTTCTTTTATTCATTCCCGTTCAGTTTCGCAAACTGAGTGTCTTCTCTCGACAATTTAGAGCACTCTCCTTTCTCCTCTCCTTCACGAAGTTTGTCTCTGATTTTGATGTCTCTTTGCTGCAACATGTTGGACATATCTTCTTCTGCTGTGTGCGTTTTGTTGGTATTTCAGGTAAGATCCATGTAAATTCAGCGATGTTCGTTCTCGGTTTCGGGGTGGTTTTTTCTGATTTTGGGGTGTGTTTGCTGCTTATTTCAGTGGTGTTCTTTCCTCTCATTGTCTGCGTGAACGTTCGGGGATAATCAAGCTTTAATCGACAGTTCTCTGCGCTCCGAATTACGTAATGGGGGATGGAATCGGAGTAGTTCACTTACCCTCGGGGTGTAGTTTTGATTCACGTTTTTGCTGATATTTTGTTGTGTGGAGTGATTTCTCTTCCGAATTGCGTTTGTTTTCTGAATGGATAACCCCTGTGGGCACTTATTTGCATTCTGTAAAGTTTGGTAAATTTGGTGTTGAATTGTTGTTGCTTTTTGCCTCTGTACTGCTCTGTGATTTCAATATTTTTGTGACGCCTGGACGTCTGTCCAGACTTGTATGTCCGGACTGGGCATCTAGCGTGCCTCTAATTTTCTAATTTTCGAAGTGTCAGGACAGAGTGCGAGGACATTTTCTGAGTTTTGCTCTCAGCATGTGTCTGAACTTGTAAGTTTGGACACATGTCCGAACATCATTATGTTTTGAAACCTGACTTCCGTCCAGACTTGTAAGGTCAGACGCAAGTCCGACAGACCCCCTGATGTGTTCTGTGCTTCTGATTTCGAACTTCGTCCGGACTTGCAAGGTGGACGTAAGTCCGGATGGCTCTCTGTTTTATATTCGCATCGTGTCCGGACATGCAAGGTCGGACGCATGTCTCGACACCTCTCTCATGTTTTGCCTATTTTGCTTGTTTGAGCTCCATTTTGACTTCTGTTTATGGGGTTTTGTTCCCCTAAGTGTGAATAAGTGTTCTGTACATATGTTATGCTTGTTTAAGCACTTTTGATCTGTTATTTTGGCTAAATAGTTTTGGGACCTAGTTACTAAGCTTCTAAGCCTTGGATTCGGTCGGGCTGTCTCATAGCATGCTGCACAGGAATTCCTTCTATATAAGTTCCTTAGGGTTTCCCTAGGATGTTTAGTGACCGACGGGTCCATTAGCTGTCTCTACGGATCTGATGTGGGATCTTCGGATCCATAGGACGTTAGTGTGTGTCCTTTTGATGAATTAGCGGGTTCTAGCGTCCCACCTTGTGATTTTGTTAATGAAAGTCCGATTGATGTTTTGATGTGACACTCCGCTCTGATTTGGAATCCGTTCTACTCTGTTTCTTTTGTTTGCAAAGTAACATATGTTTCCCTCTGATTTATGTCAATTCTAACTTTTGTTTTGAGTAGGCTTCCTTGAGGAAGTCTTCTGCTTACTAGGCTGGTTGGGCTCACCCTTTATTATATTATGCAGATTGAGCACATGGAGAACTTCTTCTTCTTCTTTCTCTTTATGGAGTTCTGTTTCATTGCTATGACCACATACAGACTTTGTATTTGACTTTTGCGCATTAGACGCTTATGATGATATGTAGCCTACAGACCCTTTCTTTATATTACTTTCGTGCTTGACATTTCATATATTGTAAAATCTTTCTTATTAATGTGAGTACGTTGATTCGGGTTTGAGATCGTGTGCATTAGGCTTGCGTTGTTAGTAGTAGACATGGCGGCATGTAACGTCCCTAACTCCTAGGCCGGTTTTGGGGTCGTTACATGTGGTCTGGATGTTCTCGGAAGGGCAATTCAGTTTACGACCATGAGTGCATCACGAAGGATTCTTAACATATTTTCATCCAGCCATTGCGTATGGCTCATTGACCCGGACAGGTAGTCCGAACGTCTCACACATTTGAAAAATCAGCCTGTAACACCCCTAATCTTAAACCTGTGATGACGTCATAACTCGTAGCATAATAAATAGCAAATCGCAGCGGAAAATAAAACTATCTAACCTTGGTGTTACACGCCGTCACTCACCCTTGTGAGTAACAAGGCATCCTTACTCTTTCCAACATTACAATTTCTAACGCTGTGATGAACAGATACTGAGCACTCTATTTATTACAATCCAAAACCAACTAAATGAGCAACTAAATGAATACATTCTCCCTCTTAATACAATACAAAATAAAACCGACGGTGTTTGTTGGAAACACTTCAGCTACCCCCGTGTCCCACGCTCCGGCTTGAGTCTTCAACAACCTGGAATTTTTGGCCCACTAAAGGGCTCAGCAATCGAAATGCTGGTATGCTAAATGTGATCTTAAGTCATCTAGATTCCTTTAGTCGTTTTAGCCATCTTGACATTAGATTCTTTACAGATAATCCGGTTTACAAGAATATCACAGAAATACTGTAAACACTGCAATCACATAACAATTCACCTGCAACATTTAGTGCATAATAATACACATCAAACAATAATCACCACAACAACCCAATAAGGGGCACACATTAAACAGTTGTTCTTGTTAGTAGGTCACATGACCCTTATCCTTTTAAACCAACCACTTAACCTTTCCAATTAATTTTACCTCAGGCGTCATGTCAAGACAACCCTTAATAACCTGTGAAAATGGACAATGTGTCCCACTGGGTTCCAAAGGAACCGTTACCAGCTGACCTTATGGCCCTGGATAAATATATACTTTGACCGATCCGGTCGAAACTGTGCACCAACGGCAGTGCATTCCGCCATCCCCGAATGTGGCTGATGGATTTAGAGTGACTCCCTTCTTGAGTCTCTCATAGTGATCACAATGCGCAACCAGAAAGTCGAAACAATCCGGATTCCTCTCTTTATAAGTTAGCCCTTTTTGTCAATGACATAATAACCAATACTTGGAATGAGACTATAACAATAGACCCTTGTTAGGTTCGATAATACCTAAAGGTCAGTTAGTCCTTTTTTTTTCAGTTTAGATGTAAAACTTTTAGTCATAAGACATTCGCGTATAAAACACAACGCAACAGTTTAAGCAGAACCATATACAATATCAATCACATAAAATCATAGATATCCTTCTTAAACATTTAATCACACAAAATGCCTGGACCTTAGGATAATCCTTAGGACATTCAGACCACACAATTAACATACCGTTCACCGTGACAACAGCTAGCTTGACAGTTCACGCTCTAGTAACCTTTCCCGTACGCTGTTATTTATACATACAATAACGGGTAATATTAATACGACTATCCACTAAATATTACAGTATTGTCTCTGTATAGTTTATTCTCGTCGTATAATAACTCTGTATGTTATTTATTTTCCCCTGTTATTTTAACAGTGGTTCTAGATAACCAACCAGTTCATTATTTTATGTGAAACTCACATGTGATAATGAATTATCATTTATACGGTATATCTTTACCTCATTAATTATATACTTATAATTATTTCCACCTATCATTTATATTATATCCCTTGGTCATTTTTATTATAACCAAAATTATTTTATAAACTTTATATTATATCCTTATATACCATAATACATTATACTACATAGTTTACCTCCTTTCCTTATTAAATTACAAAACCAATCTTAATATTTCGGTATTTATATATTATACCCAACAACTTAATAATTACTAAACAACCACATATAAATTCCGGTAATCATATTTGATCCCATTAACTTTTACAACTTACCAAATAACCATATATCTTTATAATTTACTAAATTCCCATATCAATTTCGGAAATTGCAAAACAATAATATTATCTTCTATAAATTGCCAAATAACCTTATAACTTTTATAATTCACTATTTACCCACATTAACCTTGGTAAATATTAATTAACCACCTTACTTTTACAAATCACCAAATACTTTTATTATTTCGGTAATTACAAATTAATACCACCAATTTTTCTAGATTACCAATTAAGCCCATAAGCTCTTCGGTTTAATCATATAATTTCTACATTCATACTTATCCCCAAAATTTTATATAAGTTACATATTAACTTATAAACTATAGTTTAAATATTTTATTTCTTTAAATAACCTAAGTAACCCATATCTTTCCTTAAATTACATATCCGCCCATATTAAATTCTATTCTTCATATATACTTCCATAAATTACATATTCACCCCAAAACTTTTATAAACTTAATATTTTATGTCATAAATCATTTTATCCCAAAGTTTTTGGTCAACACTTTGACCAAGACTTATTTCATAATTAATACTTTAATATGCCCATAAATCATATGTAATTCGGTTTCACTCCCAAACTTCTTAATAATTATAAAATAGTTCCAAAACTTTATAAATTGCTATTTAAACACATAAACACTTATTTAAATTCACCAAAATTCATAATATTAATCCCTACCTTATATTATATTATAATTATACCAAACACTCCTTAAGTTCTCGTTTTTATTATTGGTACTCCAAACTTTTCAAATTTACATATTAGCCACATAACTTTATAAACTAGCCATTTAAATACTTGTAGCTATTTTGATATTCCCAAAATTTATAATATAAGTTAATACACCTTTATATTTCGAAAATCACATTTAACTCATTTATCCTCGGCTTTAATATGATTTTACCATATAGTTTCCAAACTTGATTTAAACCTTATGATAAATACTTATAATTGTATATAAGCCATATAACACTTCTAAAAATTATGCTAATGACTTAGAATGTTTATAAACTCAAAATAGGAACATTTAATCTCAATATTTCGGTTTGAATATATATGCATCTTAATTAATTTGTGACACATATTTATACCTTAAGGTAATAATCTTACCTTATATGTTATAAATTATTTTCCTTGACATTATAATCCTTATATTTCGGCCTTAATTATTTAAGGTCATTCATAATTTTTATACCAAAGTTTGAAGCTTAAAATCAAGCTTAACTTAACTTAATAAACCTTAATTATATACTTACTCCTTAAATCAAGACAATTCTTGCACTTGATTTTCTCCTTGAATTCCAAGCTCTCCAAATGCTATCTTGATGAATTTTTCGTCCTCCTTATGCATATTTAGGAGATCTATTTGTTAGACTTCTAACAAAATTATAAATAAGCTTTGGAGTATTTTTTTACAAGAGTTTACCTTAGGAATTTATCAAGGTATTTTTGATACACCTTGTGATGATTGAAAATCCAAGTTTCCTTCATGAAATAATGAAGAGAACATAGGTTTAGAAACTCTAAAATTCGGCACTAATTATAGACACCAAATGGTGGAAGATAGGGATCACCATATCTTACCGAAATTTCCAGATTGCGCACTCTCTGCGGTTTTAGTCACCAGAACTGAAATGACCACCAAAATTAATGATCCTTATATGTCTGGAAAGCTAATTCAAAGAGGAACAACTTTGGTGTTGAGAAGATTTTGAGAAAACTTACGGAAAATTCAGAATAACTCCCGAGATGAGACCTATTGAACAGATTTTCTGCTGTGAACCACTTCGCCTTTTTTTGTTCACCCAGAACGGAATACACCATGAAAATTAATGATCTTTATATGTATGGAAAGCTAATTCGAAGAGGAACAAGTTTGATGTTGGGAAGATTTCGAGATAACTTACTGAAAATTACAGAATTGCTCCCGAAGTCAGACCTCTTGAACAGATCTGCTACTTGATTCTTGTTTTGTAGAATTAGCTAGGAATTTTGACATAAAATGAAGTTAGAACTTAAACCTCCATTGTTGGAGCTTGAAGCTAGGAAAGAGGAAGAAAAGAGAGGAAAGAAGCTTACCCAATTCGGTGAAATGAAGGCAAATGAAGAATGAAGTCTACGTAGGAAGATAAGGAGGAAATGGAAAGGTATAATTATTTTGACAATAATTGCCAATTTTTATTCCTTGCTTTGTTAATTATTTTGGTTCCATAATTGACTACAAAAGTCTTCCATTTACAAAGACTCACGGCTGCTATAAGGAGATGAATGGAGCTTATTTTATCATAGCAAGAAGAAGACAAGGAGTAGTATAGGTAGGTGTTTTCTTTTGATTTTTCTAATACAATTATATGTCATTTGTTTGTCTTCTTGCTTAATCACTCACGGTTGTATAATGTGTAATGCCCACTGATTTTGTTTGATTTGAGACAAGATAATATGCTAGGTAGCTAGGTATTTTCCTTTGAATTTACAAGGTAATTAAAGTCTCCTTTTGCTTGTTGAAATCGGCACCAAAGGTTGCTACAAGACAATTTATTCTTTCTATCTTTACCATGTATTATTATGCTTAATTTGGTATGTGTTTTTTGACTACTTTACAGCAATGACTCTCCCTTTCTTATGTAGTAAATCGGCAGCCCCATGCTTGGTCACATGGGTTGTTTTATTTTGATTTCATTACATTAGTCTAAAGTAGATCTAGGCTTTGTTTCTATGTAATTTATTCTTTTAATTTTGTTTAACTAATGTGTTCTTGATTCCTTGCAGGTCACACGTAAATGAGGCTCCAATTGACTACAATTATTTGTTACTTCATCATATAATATATGCTAGGTGAGTTATATTAGCTTAAGACAATTTTTGAAAAAAACTAGTCCAAATGGGACCTTAATCTCGCCCTCATTGATGGTCAAATGGGATTGATTTTCATTTGATTTTTGTTACACTATATTGTACTAAGATCATACTAATATGTGTAATAGGTTCCAGCATTTAATTGGTACATTTTTATTATGGTAAAAGGTGAAAGTTTTAAGGTAAAAATGTTGATTTTAGATACCTTTTTGTCCTAAAAATCGCCCCCATTTATACTATGAGTTTAGTACTGCCATCAATTGATTTAGATGGTCATTTTATCCACTTTTAAGTTTATCAACTCGTGGCTCCTCAAAAGCTTCAAGGCAATTGCGTAAAACGCATTTTTGTGACACCCGAAGGTGCGTTTTTGTGCTTTAAGGATTTTTCTGGAATTAATTAGTCGCTATGACTTCCAAGTGTTTATTGACATTATTTATAGTCAATAATAATATTTTAAGGTGTTACCTTGAATTATATGGGTTATAACCACTCAGAACACAACTCCCGGGCTAAATGGGTAAAAGGGGCGTTAAGAAATTCGTCCGAGCACTTTGTTTATTTTTGGGAAGTAGCTCGTGCATTCACTTTATAATATTAAATAATGATGTTTGGTTACTTCATGTGAAGTTTATAGCTTATATAACTTGTTTAACTTAAGGCCGGGCTTTAACGCACGTTTTTGACCTTAAGGAGTTTAGGTGCGTTTTTAACGCCCAAGTGTTTTATATTTTCTTAGGGTTTCATAACCCCCCAAATAATATTTAGATTCACAAAAATATTTATTTACTTATATTTAATTATTTAAATGTTAGGGGTATTTCAGTCTACCCCCCTTAAAGGACTTCGTCCCGAAGTCATAACTTATATTTGTTCATCCTATGGAATCAAGTTCTTTTATCTATTCCCTGTATACTTACATTCCAGGGTGTCAATTATTATATTGACATCTCTATATTGCATCACTACTCTGAGTGTATATAATTCTTATAGACATATATTCTTTATTCGTGATAATAATATATCACGGCATAATAACTTAATAAATACTGTAAAACAATGCGTGTTCCAACTTCCTAGCTATCCCACTCGGTCATCACTGCACAAGTGCAATACCAAATCCTCAGTCCTACAGAGTGCAGAGGCGTAAACCCTTGGCAGTGAATCTCTTGTGTGATTGTAGGAATAAATATAAATATACTGTAAAGTAATTAGGTGCTTCATAAACATCCAAGTGTTACATAGAACACAATCATAACTTATTCAAGTGTCACATAGGACTCAACAATAACCATACATCATTGATAAGCAACCATTGTCACATAGGACATATCAACAACCATTCAACCAATTGCACACATGCGCAACAATCAAACACAAATAACCATACACAAAACCAATATAGACTGCAGATATGCAAGTCGCATGTGGTGCTCTACCCCCCTTAAAAAGGGTTACGCCCACGTACCCCACAAGTATACACAAAACTCTAAGAAAGTGACGTATACTTGTCTCGCATGGAGTCCCATGTCGCCTCCTAAATGTCGTTGTTTGTACCACAAAACCTTGACCATTCTGATGGTCTTGTTCTTGGTTTCCCTAGTCTGGGATGTTAATTGGAGAACTGGGGTCTCCTCATGTCTAAGTGTAGGATCTAGTTCGAGTGTCTCGCTCTAAGACAAATGTAATCTGTAAACTTAATGGGCCCACTCGCTCCGTAATAAGGTACGGTCCTACATACTCCGGGCTAGGCTTGCCCTTCTGCCCTAATCTAAACATTCTCTTCTTAGGTGAAACTCTAAGGAAGACTCGATCGTCTACTGCGAATTCGAGGTCTCTCCTATATGTCAGTATATGACTTCTGTCCATTTACGAGGTATAGCCCTCAAGAATCTATGTAGTCCTTGACATGTTTTTCTAGTGCATCAGTATGCTTTTATATTTGAATCCCGTATGTATGGGTGAAGGTGATCTACTATCTTGTAAATTGCCAATACTACTTCATGGCTTGTATAAACTATTTGTTTATAACACACTTTCATTAATCGCCTCTAGTTGTAATCGTCGGCGCTCGTGTCTTGTATTAATGTTGGGCATTCTCAAAGTCCCTTTCTTTAGGTTATCATCTTGTGATTCCGGTATTAAGTTTACCGTCGCCATATGTAGCTTTCATTTTCAATGTAGAGTATGAGCTACGGTTGAGCCGTGCATATATTTATAGAAAGATTGCTTTATGTTATTGATTCACCTATTATTAGTAGTATATACACGATTATTATTGTCTGTTCATCAGGTATACCACAATAGGGTTCCTGTTAAGGTTTCTAACAAGGAGTAGTTTCCTCTCGATTAAACATGTTATTGTGGTTGTGAATCAACTCTGGTGAGTATTAGTATAATGTTTATACTCTTTATATTCTACCATGTTTATAGGTAGGTTCCCATTTAATATATTGGGTTTTAATTCACAAAGAAAGACATGGAAGTCGATCTTCCAATTCAGATGGCAATTTGGCCATAATTTAGAAGGTAGCTTGAGAATACTGTTATTATAGGTAATTTTCTCTTGATCTCGTATTTGATTTATTAATACGGTTCATGGGATAATATAGTTAATATTTCCCTCATACTTGATTATTTTTCTCCGACATATGCGGAGTTGTTTTAGCTATTTAATCTCCTCGGGGTAACCTAGACAACTTAACTCTTAACTTACACCTTCCACAACTCATATACTTCATTTATTAAATTTTATCTTAAAATTAGGAATAAATACTTACTTATCATAGAAATATTTGTGACCACTTGTAAGGAGTCTCAGGAATCATCCAACCCCGACGGGGTCAGCGTCAGTGTTGAACTATCCTTCCACACCATTTTGTGTTTGGTTTTCCCTTGATCTGACCAGGATCAAGTTCGACCTCCCACGTCAAATATCAAACAATCACATAATTGTCATTTCCTAAATTTTATCTTATTTAACTTTGTGACGTGGTGATAACTACCTTTTCTCCTGATCACTATACTATTAATCCAATATATGTTATAACTATGCTCGAATCTAGTGTATTTCCAAATCCCCGGTACTATATTCCTTGATCAAATCATCAAGCGGGGAAGCCAGTTTTTCCTCTTGGCTTAAAAGGTAGATTCTTACTAAAGCATTTATGCTCGTACTGTCTAGTAACTATATCCATCAATCATTTCAACTCTTAAATCCATCATACAAGTAATAAATCCTGTCATGGACTTGCATACTTTAGAATACTCTCTTCACTTTAAAAGGCTTATCTAGTATTTCTCCTATCAGGGCTTGATTATTGCCTATACTTGATTATCATCAGTTGGAGCAAAGACAGTCACAGTTAGACTTCAAGAAAAGTTTTCATGACTCCATCCACAACTATAGTTCCAAAAGTATCATTGCCTCCACCTTAAAGCTTAGCTTTTTCCTTATTCCATCTAAAATCCATAAATCTGGTGGACTATATATTCAGCCTTGGGTAAGTATCTCTTAATATTAGTACCATCTTAAATTAAGGATTTCCAGTTTGTATCCTATGGTTTCGTAATAGGACAACAAAGTTTATTGTCTTTTTTTCTCTCTTAGAAACGTGGTTAATCCACTAGCTCAATGGCTTCCAAGAAAGTCGGTTAGGTGTGTCAACATGAGGTTAGATTTCGTTGTTAGCATAACACCAGTAGCATAACGTCAGGACGGTTTAAGTGTAAACAATGGTTACAAACCAAGGGTATATTTCCCTACCTTTACATTTAATTTACACTCATTTGTGTATATATTGTTTCAAACTCTTATATAACTTACACTGTCTCTTTGCAAGTGTCAAGGAGAGTTATTCGTTACCATGTTCATACTAAAGTTTAATTACATATGTTTTTAACCTTAGTTGGTTTACTGCGATCCTTTATTCGCATTCATAATTTGAGCTGTCATATTAGACATATGCTCATATATAATTATAGGAATAGTATAGGACATGTGTCTCAAAATAGGGTAGGTATTTTAATGGTACCAACCCTCCGAAATGTATTAATACCCTCAATGTTTTAGGTTAATAACCTCCAAATTATATTTATATCTGTAGCATTTGGTAGTGCTAATTAGGTAATTCTCCCCCACTTTAGAACATAATATTCAAAGTTTGTTCTCTCCCCTTGTTAATTAGGAGTCCAGCGTTGTTATATATTGGTACTAGCTGAGATCCTTGGTATTTGCTCGGGTATTTTTAAAATCCGTGCTTATCCATGATGGATATTTAGTTATATATTTTGAGATTCTGTTTCTCAATTTCATATTTCAAGGTTTCTCACTATTTTCTCTCAAGTTTTTACAGAGATTATAAGATTCCTAGACTCGCACTGAGCGGTAAGCTCGGTGCCTGGGTATCCCATAAAATTTCAGTGTTTGCTCTTTACGTGAGCTCCTTGACAGATCCTGTAGTCTTAAGTAGTTATATTAATTAATGTATTCTTCTACATGACATCTGCTCGTCATTTAGGCAGGTCATAATTTGTAGTTACTGTAAGTTTGGACAGTTGTTAATGTCCTTCGGCAATCCAAGTAAATATTAACTTACTATTCCTCACTATACTATCTCACATACTGTATCCCAATCCTTATCCATACACATCGTATTTATTTTAAGTTTTGATCCACTCTTGTATCCTGGAATATAAAATCCTCCAAGGCTTACCCCAAGTTCTACATTTATTCCTAACAGTTACTTGTTCATTATAGTTAAGTATGTCTTGAGTAGGATCATACCGGGTCAAGTACTTGGCATTATGCTCGGGATATTTCCGATCTTCGCTCATAGGCTCAGGTAACCACGGTCTCTTAGGTAATGTAAAACAATGTTGAAGTATCCTATTATGTGAGAGTTACCTAATTTAGGTCTCTCTAAAGTTGATACTTACTAGTCTCATATAAGTCTCATTGACTGATAATTATGACACATATTCATGCATCATGCATTTAGTTTAGGTTCTAGGCTTACCGGTTTCGCGCTAAGCGCTAGCTTCAGCGCCTGAAGTTCCCACTGAGTACAGGGCATTTCTTTATGGAATTATCTCCTTTCCCTTCTGGATCTCGGATGAGGATGGCTGTCCTCCCGGTCCTGTAGTATAAAGTATTAGTTTGCGGCGCTTGACCTCCTCCGGGTCCGCCTGTTTCCACAGCCGGTGTTCTCTGCGAACCTCTAGCTCCTTTGTATACTCGACTCCCTGGATTGGAAAAGCATTCATACTCCCGGTGACCCTCCTTTTTGCAATAACGGCACTCCACCTTTCTTCCCGCGCAATCTACGCCTGGGTGATCTTTTCCACAACGTTTACAGTAATAGTGACGTCGGGTTGGCTTGTTGCCTCTGGGTGGTGCTGTTCTTAGTGGCTGAGCATCAATAGCTGAGCCGGTCAGACGAGGGACCTGCTCCTTCGTCTTCTGACCATGAGAATTCTTCTGTCCCATCTTCCTTTCAAAGGATTTCTTCCGCTTCTTGCAGTAACCGCCAGAGGTTGCTCCATCATCATCTCCTTCAGTACTTTCCTTTTCTTTCTCTCTGAGTCAGAGTGGTTGACTCCTGGTATATTGTCCAATAACTGGTGATCCGCACGTAGTACTGGTCAACTGTTTGACTCCCTTGGACCAAGGACTTGATTTCCTGCCTTTTTCTCTGTTTTAGGCCTTCGGGTAGTACTTCTCCCGCAACACTTCTACGAACTCAGTCCATTTAAATTCCGTGTAGCTCTACGGTGGCCCTCAATATCCGCCACCAAATGTCAGCTGCCGCCCTTCATGTTGTATGCAGCGAGGTCGACCTGCTAGTTTTCTGGAACTCCGACAGCCCTGAACGCCTTCTGGTGCTCTGTAATGAACTTCTCCAGTGCGGCGGGGTCCGTTCCCCTGAATAAGTTGGTACTCTTGCGTTTGCAACGCTCCTCAACCAGTTGGTTTCTCGGGCCGCGGCGGGTGGGGTATGGCTCCCGTAAATGGTACTCCTAGTTCCGGCGCGAAAGTTTCCATAGCTGCTGTTAGTTCTTGTACTGTTGGAACATCTGCCGGTGCTGTGCTCGCCACTGCGGGGTCCACTGCTTCTCCTCGTGGTCCTTCGCTGGTCGACATCTAAGATAGTATATTTTATTCTACTCGGTGCTACAACGTATCACATACACAATCACAACATGTAAGAAAGCTAACTACTAACAATAAAAATATCCCTAAGGTTTTCCTTTCTAGGTCACGAATCCTCACGGACGTTTCCCGTAACCCAATATTCCTATGCTCATTGTCCTAGACTCAGTATGTTTCATCAGAGTGGTACTCCGCTCTGATACCACTTTTGTAACACCCCTAATCTTAAACCTGTGATGACGTCATAACTCGTAGCATAATAAATAGCAAATCGCAGCGGAAAATAAAAAATATCTAACCTTGGTGTACACACCGTCACTCACCTTGTGAGTAACAAGCATCCTTACTCTTTCCAACATTACAATTCTAACGCTGTGATGAACAGATACTGAGCACTCTATTTATTACAATCCAAAACAACTAAAGAGCAACTAAATGAATACATTCTCCCTCTTATACAATACAAAATAAAACCGACGGTGTTTGTGGAAACACTTCAGCTACCCCCGTGTCCCACGCTCCGGCTTGAGACTTCTTCAACAACCTGGAATTTTGGCCCACTAAAGGGCTCAGCAATCGAAATGCTGGTATGCTAAATGTGATCTTAAGTCATTCTAGATTCCTTTAGTCGTTTTAGCCATCTTGACATTAGATTCTTTACAGATAATCCGGTTTACAAGAATATCAGAATACTGTATGTAAACACTAAGCAATCACATAACAATTCGCCTGCAACATTTATGATTAATAAATACAATCAAACAATAATCACCACCAACAACCCAAATAAGGGGCACACATTAAACAAACTGTTCTTTGTAACACCCCGTCAAAGCCAATCGTGGTTATCGTAAAAACTCCATACTTAAACACAAACGTCGCAGGATAATTAAACAACTACCGGGACCTTGCCACGGTCTGATCATAGGAAATACCGATCTTAACAACATTCACCACTTAACCAAAATATATTATCCGCCAAAAGCGCCAACCGACCGAGTTTAAGTTCCCAAGTCATATACATAAGCTTACATCAGTTTAAATATAAACAGACGGGAGCACAAGGCGCAACCCGTATACAAAATAATAACCCATCCTAAGTCTAACCACCCCCACTCTCAGGGTGACTCCTCAACGGGCGCTTACCTGCAAAATAAAAAACAGCCCCCAAAGGGGGTCAGCACGAATGCTGGTACACCCTCTCATGGCCCCCAAGCTAACGGGGCTACGACGACTAATTGTCGATAGCATGGAAATTGATTACATACATAAGCATGATATGAAGTGCAATAACCATAAACCACAGATGACAAGATAGTTCACAATCAATGAACGACTCAAGCGCTCCCTTAACAAGGGGGTTAGTAACCCCCTCCTTAGTCCTCATTTCCTTATTCTCAGTTCTTACCTTACCTCATTCTTATCTCAACTTAATCTCATTTACAAACCGTTCCTGGAAGGGAATGGTTGTAGCTTACTTCGAACCTGGGATATAGGTGATCCCACCGCACCATCTTAATGCCACCTACCCTGGACGGGAGTCCAGCGTAGCTGAGCCGGCAACCGCCCTAGGCTACAAGTCCGAAGACAAGTCCTTAAGCGGAGGGCGGACCTGATTCAGATACCGTCCCCCTTTTTCTTAGCATGCATGACCGGAGATCGGTCCCGGGTTTCCTCACTCAAGTTCCAGTTAGTAGAAGTCTTAATCACCATGTGCTAGCTAAGCTTAACGGGCATTAACCAACAACCACCAAAACTTAACTCTTATTCTTAACTCAGTAAGTACTAAACTTGGTTAGTAACAATCTCAAGTCTCGCGGTTAGTGCAAAGATAACACATACACAACGAGAGCAAATATAACCGGTTGCATGCTTTATCTTGTCTTAGTCATAGTAATTAAAAAGATAGCACACAAGCCGAGGGACACCTCGTTAGCAAGCAGGTCACAAGAAGGAATTGTACCGTTCACCGTCGGCCGTTGTTTGTTTAACCTTCGTCGGGGTCCCAATTCTCAAACCTAAAACATCGATTCATTTTTAGGCCGTTAGTTATTTGCACCTTACTTAACTTACTTAGTCCTTAAGATCCCTATTCAATACCTCTTAAGCCATTGCCACTTAACCTTATAAACTTAACTTAAAAACATAGGGTTTACTTAATCTTAACTTAATTGCTTACGTTCTTAGGGTACTAATCATTACTACCCTACTACTGGCATACCTTAATACCAATTAACAACCTTAGAAATAAAATCTTTTTTTTTTTTTTTAGGCTCGACCGGACTTACCGACCGACTTGCCAAGTTCGGTCCGTTCCAGTACCCTTTACCGTTTGAAAATCCTACCCCGACCGGACTTACAAGTCCGGTCCCCAAGGTCGGTCCATTCCCGAGAGTTTTCCTCGTGAAAGTTTTAAGCACGACCGGACTTAACAAGTCCGGTCCCATGTCCGGTCTATTCCAGAAACTAATTCCCGTTCAAAATTTCAGACAGGACCGGACTTACAAGTCCGGTCCCATGTTCGGTCGATTCCAGAGACTTAATTTCTTCGCAAAACACAAGCCCGACCGGGACTTGTAAGTCCGGTCCCCAAGTCCGGTCGGTTCCAGAAACATTTCCCGGTAGTGTAAACTGAGCCCGACCGACCTGGTAAGTCCGGTCCCTAAGGTCGGTCGGCTCCAGACCTTTGTTTTAAATTCTCATTCAACTCAAACTTCTCCCATGTATCCTAGTATGTTCTAACCTCATTTAGGCACCTCAAATACACTTTAAACATTCTCTTAAACACATTAATTCACTCACCAAGATCCACCTAATCATTATGCATTTCCTTGTAATAATGCCAACTCTTATAATGTTTTTCACTAGGTTTCTAGGTGGTGGTTCACACCTAAAGTATCTACTATGCCAAATGTTTCCTCACCACTCTAACATCATCTCCTAAGCATCTTTCACCATCTAAAACTCCTTTATGCATTTACCTAAGACTTCTTCACAAGTTATTCTTTCATCCATCAACACATCATTTCCTTCCTAGTTGTCTACCAACTCTTGCCTAGTCCTAAATACTTCAAGTACATTCTTTTGATTCCTAGACCCTCCATGGTGACGCCTAAATCATTATGACTCATTAAAACACCTTAAGCTCACCCTTTTTCATTAAGACAACTCTAGAACTTCCTAGTACTTCCTTAGTCATGAAATCTCCTTAGAACATCTTAAACTCTTGGTTCTTCATTAAATTTTGCCATGGGTTCTCTAGTATATTGTTACACCAACCACTTGGTTTTTAACCATAAACAACCAAGATCACTCAAATTCTCAATACATTATCTTAACACATAATTTACACCAAAACTACACTACATCACAATATAGTGCTTAAACTTAAATGCTTGGCACTTAGGCCCTTAAATGGCAATAATCTTAACCACTGAATTTCCACATATATTTGCCTTCAACTGTGAATACACACAACAAGGCTCCCATTGAAATGAAATGCTTCTTATAATTCATCTCAACATTGTTTTAACTAACTCTTTTTCTCATTTGCTCCTTAGTCACAAGTTCTCAATGTAATAGTATTCTTTCTCTAAGTTTTATAACTCCTTCCCAATGTAACTCTACACTAAACTTATCATATATCTAAATCTCATTCCCTTAAACAATAAACACCTTAGTAAATAATTTACCTTGTTCTCTCACAAGCTTCACAAGCTTTTCTCCTTAGTTTTCTCTTGGCCCAATCTCGGTCACCAATATAGTTCTCCTTGCCAATGTTCTAAACAATGTCCAATGATTCTAATGAGCACTAAACAACACACTAACCTTAAGGAATAAAACCTAGGTTTAAAAATGTGTTTTAAGGTTTTGAATTGATTGTTTTACCTTAGTTCTCAAGGCAAGCTTGGGTTTGAAGCAAGAAGACCTCCTCTATCCTTTGAAGAGTAGAAACAAGCTAGAACAAGGCATTAAAATGGAGTTCCATGAGCATGTATTTTCGGACATGTGAAGAAAATGGTGGAACCCTAGATTTTCTTGCACTTCCTTTACCTTAAGAGAATGGAGATTCCAATGGAGTCTCCAAGCTTGAGTTTCCTCCCCTAATGGTGGTTTGACTTGGCACCAAAATGAAGCTCTTGAAATTTCGAAAAGATAGAAAGAAGGAGCTTGAGCTAACTAGAAGAATATATATTTGTTTTGGATTTGAGCTAAAATGAGCAAGTTGTGTGCAAAGCTAGATGGAGCTAGCATGGAGGTTGGGTTTACGTGAGGGAAGAAGAAGAGAGGAGCAGCACAAATCGGTGGAGGAGAGAGAATGAAATGAGAAGGTGAGGAGAGAGGTAAGACTAATGAGATATTTGTTGTAAAAGGTGAAAAGTAAATTGTACTTTTCCCTCCCTTATTTTCTAATAATCTTGCTCTCTCTCACATGGTGAGTCACCTCCCTAAGAAACCGGCCCCCATCATGTACAAGGGGTATTTTGGTCCTTGTTTGTCATTAACTCACTTATATTTACTTATGTTACAAACTAGCTTATTAAATCACTATTCACAAAACAAGGCACATTGTTGTGAAATTTTTGATTTCCCATTGATATAGACTTCCAAATGTGATATTAAGTATTACACATATTAGTTAAAGAGTAATGATGGACATTTAGCCATTCAAAACTCATTTACAAGACATTTTTCAAAAACGTGCTTTAAGACTCCTTAAAGCACATTTTGTGTTTTACTCATTTTCGAGCTTGGTTTTCTTGGTAATTAACTTAAAATGACCATTAGAATATTCCTAAGGTCTTAGAACAATATTTGGGTACTCACCCAAGTCTCTCCAAGCTTAGAGCACGTTTTTGCTTAAACCGCTCTTTTGGTGTTTCCTTAAGTTTTCTTGATTAAAACGGTTTCTTAATGTTTCTAGGCATTATTTAGCCTTCTCATATCTTGGTTAATCATTTAAACACCATATCTAAGTTTGGGGTATTTCAATCTACCCCCCTTAAAAGAACTTTGTCCTCAAAGTTCACATATATGCTTAACTGTTCAAGGTACTCAGTTCTCTTAATCTTAACACCATATCTTATATTCACATTCACACATCTCAAGACTCGAGGGTCAAACACAAATACAATACGTAAGTATTATACATAACTCAAACTCACACCAAAGTGTAGCAACTTACACAAATTCGAATCTTAAACAACCAAACAAACGACAAACATGATCGTTTCCTAACTCAAAAGCGAGGAAGCTCTACCCCCCTTAAAAAGGGGTACGCCCCGTACCCTATACAGACGATCTAGTCAGTAAATAAAGAAGGGTACTTCGCCTTCTCTTATCTCTAATCCCACGTGGCCTCTTCGATATCCTGGTTAGACCAGAGAACCTTCACCAGTCGCACTGACTTATGGCGAGTGTCCCTAGTCTTACTGTCCAAGATTCTCTGAGGAGTCTCCACGGATCTCATATTTGGTTCTAAAGTCACCTCTCAGGTTCTAACACATGGGAGGGGTGGTGCATGTATTTCTTTAGTTGCGAAACATGAAAGACATCATGCACTTTACCCAGGTCAGCAGGTAAATTCAACCTGTAAGCAACCGTCCCACCCGCTCCGTAATCTCATAAGGGCCAGCAAATTAGGGCTCAGCTTGCCCTTCTGCCCGAATCTAAACACACCTTCATCGGTGATACCCGCAGAAATACCCGGTCGCCCACTGCGAACTCTAGGTCTCGTCGTCGAACATCAGTATACGACTTCTGCCTATCCTGAGCAGCCTTCATGTTCTCCCTGATTGCTGAACTCAGCCTTAACTTGCTCCAAGTATTCTGGTCCTATGATGACCGTCTCACTCGACTCATCCCAGCAGAGCGGTGTACGACATGGTCTACCGTACAACGCTTGAAAAGGTGCCATCTTGATCGAAGCATGATAGCTGTTTTGTAAGAAAACTCGATCAGATGCAATTTATCGATCCAACTGCCCTGGAAGTCTAAGGCACATGCCCTGAGCATGTCCTCGAGTGTCTGAATAGTACGCTCAGTCTGACCATCTGTCTGAGGATGGAACGCGGTACTCAGCTTCAGCTCTGTTCCCAACGCTTCTCTAGTAGCTCTCCAGTACCTCGAAAGGAATCTGGTATCTCTATCTGACACAATGGTCTTCGGTATCCCGTGATGTCTTATGATTTCTTTCTCAAATAACTCAGCCAATCTGGTCACCTTCCAAGTATCCATCATCGGTATGAATCGGGCTACTTTGGTAAGGCGATCCACCACCACCCATATCATGTTGAGACCTCCCCTAGCAGGTGGGAGTCCAACTACGAAGTCCATGGAGATATCATGGAACTTCCACTCCGAAACTGGCATCGACTGTACCATTCCGCCCGGTCGTCTGTGTTCGAATTTCACCTTCTGGCATGTGAGACACCTCAAGACGAACTCGGTAACATCTGTCTTCATCCCCGACCACCAGAAGTATCTCTTCATGTCCTTATACATCTTAGAGGCTCCGGGTGGATGGAAACTGAAGAACAGTGTGATTCTCTAAGTATACGGTCTTTCAGATCCGCATTGCCCCGTGGTATACACAACCGGCCCTTTAGTCTGATCAGATCATCATCATGAAGTCTGAAGTCATATTTCTGACTCTCAAAGGTGCCATCTATCAGCTTCTGTCTGACTTCTCTCATGTACTCATCTGTCCTCTGAGCCTCTCGCACCTCATCAACCAAGCTGGAGAAGGAAACTAGCGAATGGAGTGAGTGTGCTCGACGGCTCAGGGCGTCTGCTACGACATTGGCCTTCCCTTCTTGTATTGGAGGTCAATGTCATAGTCTTTCAGAAACTCTCTAACCATCTCCTCTGTCTGAGATTGAACTCCTTCTGAGTGAATATATATATTTCAAGCTCTTGTGATCGGTGTAGATCGTCACACTAACCCCGTATACGTAATGGCGCCATATCTTCAAAGCGAAGACTACAGCTCCCAACTCTAAATCATGTGTGGGGTAGTTCTCCTCATGTTTCTTCAACTGGCGTGTGGCATATGCCACCACCTTGCCATGTTGCATGAGCACACAACCCAGCCCTCTGCCGGATGCATCACAATAAACCTCAAAGCCCTCAGTGCCATCTGGAATCGTCAGAACCGGTGCAGTGGTCAGTGAGTCCTTCAAACTCTTAACGATATCTCACAAATCATCCGTCCATACGAACGGTGCATCTTTCTTCATCAGACTGGTCATCGGCTTCGCGACCTTGCTGAAATCCTAAACAAACCTCCGATAGTAACCTGCCAGGCCGAGAAAGCTCCGAATGTCGGTAACAGTCTTCGGTCTGGCCAAGTACGCACGGCATCAATCTTTGCTAGATCCACTGAGATCCCAGCATCTGAGATGACATGACCTAGGAAAGAGACCTGGTCAAGCCCAAACTCGCACTTGGAGAACTTAGCATATAGCTGGTTCTCCCTCATATTTCCAACACTCTTCTCAGTGTTCCTCATGTTCAACCTTAGACTTCGAGTATATCAAAATGTCATCAATAAACACCACCACCGACTTGTCCAGTTGCTCCCGGAACAAGCGGGTTCATCAGATCCATAAACTTCGCTGGTGCGTTCGACAAACCGAACGGCATCACTGTAAACTCGTAGTGGCCGTATCGTGTCCGGAATGCCGTCTTCTCAATATCTCCCTCCTAATGGCTATCTGATGATACCCCGATCTGAGATCAATCTTGGAGAATACAGATGCTCCCTTCAATTGATCGAACAGATCGTCAATGCGGGGTAGGGATACTTATTCTTTACTGTCACTGCATTCAACTCTCTGTAGTCGATGCAGAGGCGGAGACTACCATCCTTCTTCTTCACGAGAAGAGAATGGTGCTCCCATGGTGATACGCTTGGTCTGATAAATCCCTTATCTAACAAATCTTTCAACTGTTCTTTTAGCTCATTCATTTCAGCCGGAGCCATGCGATATGGTGCCTTGGCTATTGGTCCGGTACCAGGTAGCAGCTCGATGGTGAACTCTACCTCCCGAGTGGGTGGCATGCCGGGCAGTTCCCGTGGAAAGAGATCGGGGAACTCCGACACTACCGGAGTCGGGGGTCGAACTCGGGGTCTCTCTCTATGTCCTAGACATAGCAGAGGTATACTTCTTCCTTCCTTCTCAACTCCTTATACATTGCTATGGCGGTGATGATCTTAGTCGAAGGCTCTCTGGGCCTCTGGCGGTACGATATATGGTTACCCCAGACGGACTCCTGAGCAGCAGTCTATGCTCGGCGCAGAGGATACGACCCTTGTGCCGCTCCAACCAGTTCATCCCGAAGATAACATCAAATCCCAACTCTCTGAACTCAAAAAACTGACTGTGGTAGTCTTTCCCTTTAATTCTGACAGTGGCTCCTCGGTAGTAGTGAGTACAACGAACCTTCTCCTTAGACGGGAGCGTGACCGTGAAGTCGGGTAGCTCATCGGCGTCTAACCCAACCTTCTCGCAAAGGATGCCGAGATAAAGGTGTGTGAGGCCCCTGAGTCGAAGAGAACTGATGCCTTAATTCCATTAATCGGAAAGGTGCCGGTGAGGATAGTACCGCTGACATCGGCCTGTGCCTCTGTAAGTATGCTTAGCGCACCTTCCGTACCGAGTCCAAACCTAATTGTATTTCAAGCTTTCATGAGTAACGATGGTATACAAGAGTCGTAACAATTAATATGAACAACACTGTTATTTTATTTATATAACCATCCTGTTTACAACATGTGCTTCCTCTTACACCTCATTCCTTAAATTATACTTACGACACTACATAACTAATATTGTCTAAAGGTTAGGTTTAACCGTCCTGGTTTCATATGTGTCGCATTGATTACTGCTGACGGTGCTGTATTCAGCTTGACTCTCTTAATCCCATGGTACAAACATCCTTGATTCTCCTCCCATAATTAATACATCTCCAGACTTAAGTACTACTTATTTGCACGGTCCGCACGCTTCTGCTCGCCGTATAAAAATTCAGCGTCATCTCCAATGGACCAAGACACTACGGGTATCCCTCTTTCGAGAGACTCGTTGTCTCGTCCTTATCCTGATGTAGTCTGAGTCGCCCGTCCTTCTCGTAGAAGTTCACAATGCAGATGTCTGCTTGTATGTCTGGAATCGGTTCAGCTTCCAACTGCTGAGCGATTTCCACAACTTGTGTAATAACCGGATGGAACTCTTCGGGTATGCCTGGTGGTGAGTCTCCATCGTGTGCTCTAGTGGTTCGGTAATTCTTGGCGTATGGATCCCAGTCCTTGCCTAGGCTCATCATTTTTAACTTCATCCTCGCTCCCCTGGGTATCCGGTGTATAGAAACCTCCCGGTCCCACTCCTAGTTGACTGCATCTCCTGATGATGGCCATTTGTGCTTCTGGTGTCAGGTATCCCTTAATAGAATCATACCTGGGCGGATAACCTGACATTGTTCGGTTGGGAAATCTCGGGTCTTGATGTTGGTCTCTTCCGGGTTAAGTGTGTGAAGGTACTGGGTAGCAAATGTTGAAGTTTCTAATGTGGTAACAGGTATATCTTACTTAAGTTCTAATCTTATCTTATCCTCATCTAACTCATTTATTCACCAAACATGCATGATAATGCGGTAAGCAGGTAGTTTTATTACTAATGGTTATAGCGGTACCTGGCCTCGAGAGGGTTCAGGCTCATCGTCCGGTCCACCATGTGTAGTGTGGGTCCCGACTTCTGGGTCACCTCGGGTTCTTGTCTGCAGCTTGCTGCACCTTCCTCTGACCGTCAGATCCACCTCCCTGATCGTGGTCTTGCCCTTGCCCCTAGTATCGGGCCTGTAGGCTCTGCTAGCAGGGTTCCGGTAACACTCATATGCTCGGTGTCCGTACACCCCACAGAAGTTGCACTCCACCTTGTTCCCCTTGCAGTCGAGCCCGGGGTGGTCCTTGTGTGACACCACCTACAGATGTAGCGTCGCTGGTAGCCCCACTGGCTCCCTTCTCAGTCTCAGACCCCTTTGGCGCCTTAGAGCGCAGGGGTGTAGCTGCGTAGGGCATACGTCAACTTCAATGGCTCTTCCGGAGCCTTCTCCTTTTCCTCCCCTTCCTTTTGGGTTCTGACTTTTCTGGGGCTGAGGCTGGTACTTCGGTTTCTTGTACCCACCTTGCCCTTGATGTTCGGTACTCTTCCCGACGTTCTTCCTCTTGGCATTTCCTCGTCCCTCAGCTGGACGGTTATCTCCACATTAGCAGCGGCATGATAGCACTCCTGCTTTTCACAATATTAGTCACCCTCATTCCTCATAATTAAGTCTTATTCATTTACTTATTCAAAACTCAATCATTCTTATTACCTGTAAGGTAGTGTAACTCGTTGGCCCCATGCCGTAGCAGAGTCGATGGCTAAGCCCGCCATAGAAGCGGTCACCAGGATCTGGTCAGAATATCCCAGACCTGGCAGAAGACGGAGCAAGGCGGTGAACTCTGAGTAATACTCGTCCACCGTCATCTTGTCGGTCTGCTTAAGCGCATCCAACTGCAGGCGCTCTTCGGCTGGACATGGGCCGGGGTAGTACTTTGCTCGTAGCAAGGCGGTGTTGTACTCTCCAGCTGAACTCTGGATTGGCCACATGCCCGGCCCTCACCAGCTTCCACCAATCGCCTGCTGCCCCCTTCAGTAGAACGTAGCTAACGCACCTTGATCCCAGCAGGGACGTCAAGGGTCTCGAAGGCGGTCTCCAGCTCGAGATGTACGCCTCAAGCTTGGCGGGATCAGTTTCCCCTTAAGTGTGCGGGTCGAAGGTCAGCTAGACTCTTCACCCAATTTGGTTCCCGGGGCTGTGGAGGTGGTGCCCCCACACAGGCTGATAGCCCATGTGCCCTAATGCGGCAGCTACGATCTCTGCGATCGTCTGCCCTCCCGGTACCTCATCAGCATCGTCACCTCTTCCACGGCCTCGGCCTCTCCTTCCTGACATCTGAACAATTACAACTCACATTAGATTCTTATCCACTCTATTTCAGTTAACGAATTTATAACGTCCGTAGACGGTAAAGACGATCCACACTTATAGTGGTCATCTGACTCTAACGCTTAAACCTCTCACACCCTTAACCCGTTACTTATATCTTAACTCAAAACTAAACTCGGTGGTTTCTTATGTCCGGTATATCTCGATCAGAGCGTAACTATGCTCTGATACCACTTTTTGTAACACCCCGTCCCAAGCCAATCGTGGTTATCGAAACTCCATACTTAAACACAAACGTCGCAGCGGATTAAACAAAACTACCGGGACCTTGCCACGGTCTGATCATAGGAAAATTACGATCTTAACAACATTCACCACTTAACCAAAATATATTATCCGTCCAAAAGCGCCAACCGACCGACAGTTTAAGTTCCCAGTCATATACATAAGCTTACATCAGTTTAAATATAAACAGACGGGAGCACAGGCGCAACCCGTATACAAAATAATAACCCATCCTAAGTCTAAACCACCCCACTCTCAGGGTGACTCCTCAACGGGCGCTTACCTGCAAAATAAAAACAGCCCCCAAAGGGGTCAGCACGAATGCTGGTAAACCCCTCTCATGGCCCCCAAGCTAACGGGGCTACGACGACTAATTGTCGATAGCATGGAAATTGATTACCTACATAAGCATGATATGAAGTGCAATAACCATAAACCACAGATGAACAAGATAGTTCACAATCAATGAACGACTCAAGCGCTCCCTTAACAAGTGGGTTAGTAACCCCCTCCTTAGTCCTCATTTCCTTAGTCCTCAGTTCTTACCTTACCTCATTCCTTATCTCAACTTAATCTCATTTTACAAACCGTTCCTGGACGGGAATGGTTGTAGCTTACTTCGAACCGGGGATATAGGTGATCCCACCGCACCATCTTAATGCCACCTACCCTGGACGGGAGTCCAGCGTAGCTGATGTAATACTCCGTATTTTTTTCGTTTTTCAGATTTCATGACATTTCAGTATATCGTTGCTTATGATATGTGTTACTTTGGATAGCTGCTGGGACGTCGGAGTCCTTAAACTAAAAGACGAGGGCAAGGAGGTCATTTCCCCTCTCTTTATTTTGGTAAGGCTTAATTAAGGAAGGTTAAGTCAGTTTATTTCTTTTTCCCAATTCACGATCAATTGCAACCGCGCTCTTTCTCTCGACAGTTCCTTCGTTCTTCCTTCCTTCTCCCCCTTGTGTGCTTGGTGAATTCTGGTGTTGGTGTGAATTGTGGCTGGTTCCGGTCGATCTCTGCTGCTGCTTTCTGCTTAGATACTTCTCCTCTGCAAATCAGGTTTGGTTTTCTTTCGATTCGGATGGTTCCGCTCTGTTTTGAGAGGGCAGTTTTGAGGGCAGGTTTGGTTCTGATTTTGGGGCCTTTTCTCTGTAAATCAGTGGTGCTTTGCGCTATCCGGGGTGCTGTGCGTCTGCCTTCCCTCTTTGCAGTCTGGTGCTATCTGCGTTTCGAATTCAGGTAAGTGGGGGATGGAATCGGGGTAGTTTGCTCACCCTCGGGGATGGATTTTAATTTCGTTTCTGTTTTGGAAATGGTGTTGCTTTGTGTGTTTCTTCTTGATTTTGTGTTGTTCATCGCGTGGCTAACCCCCGAGGGTACTGATTTACCATTCCGTGGATTTGTGTGAGTTTGGTATTGATTTTGGTTGGATTTCTGTGCGTTTGTCGCTCTGTTTTTCGTCAGTTTCGCGCTGTCCGAACATCTGTCCGAACTTGGAAGTTCGGACAGTGCATCGGGCGCGTTTTGTTTTTGAAGGTTTTGACGTGTCCGAACGTCGGTCCGAACTTCGAAGTTCGGACCTGACGCGAGGATGGATTTTCGTAAAAGTCTCGATGTGTGTCCGAACTTGCAAGGTCGGACGCAAGTTCGGACACGAAGACGTTCTGGCTTTTAACTCTCGACTTACGTCCGAACTTCGATGTTCGGACGTAAGTTCGGACAGTTGTATCTCCGCGACCTCTGATTCTCGGCCTCTGTCCGACTTGCAAGGTCGGACGCAAGTTCGGACATGCCACCGTTTTGAGCTTAACTTCTCCGTTTAGCTCCGTTTTGAGTTCCGTTTGCGGGGTTGGATTCCCCTATCTGTGTACAAGCTTCCTATGCTGTTTTATGCATTGTTATGAACTTAAGATCTGTTTTGTGAGCTTTTGGTTTTGGGACCTAGTTACTTTGCTTCTGAGCCTTGGATAGTCGGGTCGGGCTGTCCCGTAGCATGCTGCGCAGGAATTCCTTCTGTTTATATTCCTTAGGGTCTCCCTTGGGATGTTATTTGACCGACGGGTCTGTTAGCTGTCTCTACGGCTTCTGTTGTGGGATCCTCGGATCCATAGGACCTTATGTGTGTCCTTCTGTTGTGTTAGCTTGTTTCTAGTGTCCCATCCTTCTGTTCTGTTCTGAAGGTCCGACTGCTGTGATTTGAAATGATATTTCGTTCTGCTCTGCTTCTGTTTTGTGGTTTCTTTCAGTCTGTTTATATTGACTCCGCTATCCTCTCTGTTTATAAGTATTCTTCTGCTTCTGTTTTGAGTAGGCTTCCTTGAGGAAGTCTTCTGCTTGCTGGGCTGTTTAGCTCCACCTTTACTTTGTTGCAGATTGAGCTCGTGGGATCTTCTCTCCTCGTCCCCTTCCGGAGCTGTTTTAGTTTATGTGTCTTTAGTCCTTGTTTCTTGCGCTTTGGACGCTTTAGTTCTTTGTGTAGCCTTTGGGCCTTTCGTTGGTATTTGACTTGTAAGCCTTTGGATCTTGTAAGCTCTTTGGTTTTTATACAAGTTTCTTATTCGGTTTTGGGATTCGTTTGCTTAGAGTTGCGACGTTAGGTAGTAGACTCGCGGCGTGTAACGGCCCTAACTCATAGGCCGGTTTTGGGGTCGTTACATTTGGCATCAGAGCCAGGTTGCTCGTTCTTTGGTGATTGTGGGGTTTGTCTGCATGTGTGAGTGTCTGAAAGGTCTGCTGTTTGATGATTGACGGTTTCTGATCGAATTTGGTGTTTGTATTTTAGTATGCCTCCCCGACGAGTAGGACGTGGTGCAGCTTCAGGCGATGCTCCCCAGGGGGACATTGCAGAGATTGTGCAGCAGGTGTGGTGACCCAGGTGCTGCAGACCGTAGGGGCCACTGCTGGTCAGGCGACTGGAGCCGGTAATGCGGGGGGCAGTAATGTGAAGGCGCTTCAGGGAGTTCCTGAAGCTGAAGCCGCCTTCTTTTGATGCTAGTGGTGACCCACAGGAGGCGAGCCACTGGATTACCGCCATTGAGGATTTGCTGAGAGTCATGGGATGTGAGGAGGACCAGAAGGTCGGGTTCGCTACTTTTATGTTTCAGTCGGAGGCGAAAGAGTGGTGGTGGAAGACGGTCGAAGGGAAGTACCCCCACCCATGGACATGGGAGCAGTCAGGGGCTGCTTCAATCAGCAGTTCTATCCCGATGTCTTCAGGGATCAGAAGATAGTAGAGTATGGGAGGGCTTCGTCAGACGAAGGAGATGTCTGTGGACGACTATGTGGAAGTTTATCTCTCTTCGAAGTTTGTGCCTGAGCCGGATGATAACCGGAAGGCTAGGAAGTTTGAGGCTGGTTTGAGGGGCGACATTCGAGCTGCTGTGGCACCGTTCCGCCACAAGACCTTCAGGGATGTGGCCGATGTGGCGTTAGTGGTGGAGTCTGAGCTGCAGGCTAGGCAGCGGTATGAGAAGAGGGACCAGAGGCCCGATAAGGGCAAGGACCAGAAGAGGAAGGGTCGCGTGGAGGAGCCGAGAGGGCGTGAGCAGACTTCTTCTCAGAAGAAGAAGTATAGAGGAGACCGGGGTTTTTCTTCATCAGCATCCCCTGCTGTGGAGAATGTGTGCCGAGTGTGATCGTTTCCATCCTGGGCGGGAGTGCTACAGGAAGTCCGGGGCATGCTTCAAGTGTGGTTCGCTAGACCATCGCATTGCCCAGTGTCAGGCTAGAGGTGAGCTAGCAGGAGCAGTAGTTGGTTCTGCAGCGGGAGCTAGGTTGAGCGGGAGAGCCGAGGAGGAAGGTCGGTCCGGCAGAAGACTGAGCAGAAGAAGCCCGACCAGGCTCGGTGTACGCTCTAGCTGGTGAGCGAGACCGCGACTCAGGCCGTGTTGTGTCAGGTATTCTTCAGATCTCTTCTCAGCAGTAGTATTCTGTTGGTTTGATTCAGGAGCTACCCACTCCTTTGTGTCTGCTGATTTAGTGGGTAGTCTCGGGTTGTCTGCTGTGCCATGTGATGTGGATCTCTGTATTTCTAGCCCGTTGAGTGGCGTGCCTGCATGGTGCTTGATTCTGTGTGCAAGTCTGTTCTTTAGTGGTCATGGATAGGAACTTGTCTGCTGATTTGATTCCTATGCGTATGTCTTGCTTCGATGTGATTTGGGCATGGACTGGCTAGCAGAGCACCATGCCCATATAGACTGTGCGGCTAGGAGAGTCGTCTTGATAGACCGGGTGAGACCCGTTGCTTTTGTGGGGAATTCCATTCCTTGTGCTCCTGTGTTGGTGTCTGCTATGCAGGCAGTCCGTTCCTTGAGGAAGGGCTGCCAGGGGTTTCTTTGCTTTGTACCTGAGGTTAGGAGGGATCCCGGTTGGGAGGAGATCCCCATTGTGTGTGAGTTTCCTGAGGTGTTCCAGGACGATGTGCCAGGACTACCACTGATCGTGAGGTGGAGTTTTCTATTGAGTTAGCGCCAGGGACTCAGCCTATCTCTAAGGCTCCCTATCGCATGAGTCCGGCAGAGCTTAAGGAGCTGAAGTGCAGCTGCAGGATCTTCTGGATAAGGGCTTCATTCGCCCTAGTGTGTCTCCATGGGGAGCACCCGTGTTGTTCGTGAAGAAGAAGGATGGCTCCTTCAGATTGTGCATCGACTACAGGGAATTGAATAAGGTTACCATCAAGAATCGGTATCCTCTTCCCCGCATTGATGATCTCTTCGACCAGTTAGCGGGAGCGACAGTCTTCTCGAAGATCGACTTGCGTTCTGGATATCACCAGCTGAAGATTAAGGTTGAGGATGTGCCTAAGTCTGCTTTTAGGACCCGGTATGGGCATTATGAGTTCTTGGTCATGCCTTTTGGTTTGACCAATGCCCCGTCGTTCTTCATGGATATGATGAACAGAGTCTTCAAACCTTTCTTGGATTCTTTCGTAGTTGTGTTCATTGACGATATCTTGGTGTACTCCAAGAATGCTGAGGAGCATGAGGAGCATTTGAGGATGGTGCTGCAGACGTTGAAGGAGAAGGAGTTGTATGCTAAATGAAGAAGTGTGAGTTTGGTTGGATAGAGTCGTGTTCCTTGGCCATGTGGGGTGTCGAAGGATGCATATCAGTGGACCCAGAAAAGATTAAGGCAGTTATGGAGTGGGCGAAGCCCACCAGTGTGTCTGAGGTGCGCAGTTTTCTGGGATTGGCTGGGTATTATAGGAAGTTCGTGGAGGGCTTTTCTAAGATCGTATCCCCCTTGACTCGTCTTCTTAGGAAGGATGTCAAGTTTGATTGGAGTGAGGCGTGCCAGGAGAGTTTCCAGGAGTTGAAGAAGAGGTTGACATCGGCTCCGATTTTGACGTTGCCTTCTGGGACAGAGGGCTTCGAGGTGTTCTGTGACGCTTCCCACAGAGGGTTGGGGTGTGTTCTGATGCAGCAGGGAAAGGTGTTGGCATATGGGTCACGACAGTTGAAGCGTATGAGAAGAATTATCCTACTCATGATTTGGAGTTAGCTGCTGTGGTCTTCGCCTTGAAGATTGGCGGCACTATTTGTATGGGGTGACGTAAGGTCTACACGGATCACAAGAGTCTCAAATATCTGTTCACGCAGAAGGAGTTGAATTTGAGACAGCGGCGCTGGTTGGAGCGATTACATGACTACGACCTGGAGATCCTCTACATCCGGGTAGAGCGAATGTGGTGGCTGAGCCTTGAGCCGTAGGGGTGCTCCTGGACTTGCTTGTTCGTTGTCAGGGGTTCAGAGGTCTGCTATTGAGCTTCAGCGTATGGGGATTTGGGTGTTCGGTCGGACCGTGCCGGGATGATTGCTGCGATTCAGGTCCAGTCTACTTTGATTGAGCGGATCAGAGAGGGTCAGAAGGCTGATGTGAGTTGTGTAAGATCCGAGAGAGAAGTTGCCAGATGATCAGGAGCACAGAGTTTTCTGTGTCCAGCGATGATTGTCTACGCTTCAGGGGCAGGGTTGGTGTGCCTAGTGGAGGCGACCTTCGGCGGGAGATTATGCAGGAGGCTCATGGAGCTCCTTATTCTGTGCAACCAGGAGGGGTGAAGATGTACCGGGACCTCAGAGAGTCCTTTTTGGTGGGCGAATATGAAGCGGGAGATTTCCGATTTTGTGGCTCGTTGCCAAACCTGTCAGCAGGTGAAGGCCGAGCATCAGCGACCTGCGGGTCTTCTGCAGCCTCTTCCGTTCCTGAGTGGAAAGGGAGAGCGTTGGCATGGATTTTATTTGGGGTTGCCTAGGACATCTTCTGGGTACGATGCGCTGTGGGTGATTGTAGACCGGTTGACGAAGTCAGCTCATTTCTTGCCTGTGAGGAAGACCTTCAGCCTGGAGCGCCTGGCTCGGCTGTATATTGATGAGATTGTGAGGTTGCACGGTGTGCCGGCGACGATCGTTTCGGACAGAGATCCGAGATTTGTATCCCGCTTCTGGCGGAGCCTGCATAAGGCGTTAGGGACGAATTTGGTTTAGTTCGGCTTATCATCCTCAGACAGATGGGCAGACGGAGAGGACGACCAGATTTTGGAAGATATGTTGAGGGCTTGTGTGCTCGACTTCGGGGGCAGTGGGATCAGCATGTGACATTGATTGAGTTCGCCTACAATAATAGTTTCCAATCGAGCATTGGAATGGCCCCATATGAGGCGTTGTATGGTAGGCGTTTGTAGGTCTCCTATCTGTTGGGATGACCTGCGAGAGAGGGCGATTGTAGGCCCTGAGTTGGTGCAGGAGGTGTGGACAAAGTTAAGACTATCAGGGAGCGTTTGTTGGTTGCCCAGAGCCGGCAGAAGAGTTATGCAGATCAGAGACGCCGTCCGCTTGAGTTTCAGGTGGGAGACCACGTGTACCTGAAGATCTCTCAGTTCGGGGTGTGGTTCGTTTTGGGAAGCGAGGCAAGCTGAGTCCTCGGTTCGTAGGATTTTGGGTGCTTGGGAAGGTTGGCCGGTGGCTTACAGATTGGCATTGCCGCCAGCTCTAGCAGAGTGCATGACGTGTTCCATGTGTCGATGCTCAGGAAGATCTACATGATCTTCGCATGTGATTGACTATGGTCAGCTTCGACTCCGAGATGATTTCACCTATGAGGCAGTTCCGGTTCGTATTTTAGCTCGGGATGTCGTCGGCTCGTAGCAAGACTTTGCCTATGGTTAAGGTGCAGTGGTCTGATCAGTCCGAGCGTGAGGCAACATGGGAACTCGAGGAGGAGTTGCGTGCCAAGTTTCCTTCCCTCTTCGAGCAGTAAGGTATGTTGAATTTCGAGACGAAATTCCTTTTAAGGGGGGAGTGATGTAATACTCTCGTATTATATTTTTTCGTTTTTCAGATTCATGACATTTCAGTTTATATCGTTGCTTATGATATGTGTTACTTTGGATAGCTGCTGGGACGTCGGAGTCTTTAACTAAAAGACGAGGGCAAGGAGGTCATTTCCCTCTCTTTATTTTGGTAAGGCTTAATTAAGGAAGGTTAAGTCAGTTTATTTCTTTTTCCCCAATTCACGATCAATTGCAACGCGCTGTTCTCTCGACAGTTCCTTCGTTCTTCCTTCCTTCTCCCCCTTGTGTGCTTGGTGAATTCTGGTGTGAATTGTGGCTGGTTCCGGTCGATCTCTGCTGCTGCTTCTGCTTAGATACTTCTCCTCTGCAAATCAGGTTTGGTTTCTTTCGATTCGGATGGTTTCCGCCTTTGGTTTGAGAGGGCAGTTTGAGGGCAGGTTTCTGATTTTGGG
The DNA here is from genome assembly GCA_023374045.1 of Limonium bicolor. Classification (NCBI taxonomy): domain Eukaryota; kingdom Viridiplantae; phylum Streptophyta; class Magnoliopsida; order Caryophyllales; family Plumbaginaceae; genus Limonium; species Limonium bicolor. The sequence goes on along the minus strand of CM041782.1, from coordinate 122,656,906 downwards.
GCCTTTTCTCTGTAAATCAGTGGTGCTTTGCGCTATCCGGGGTTGCGTGCGTCTGGCCTCCCTCTGTTGCAGTCTGTCTGGTGCATCTGCGTTTCGAATTCAGGTAAGTGGGGGATGGAATCGGGGTAGTTTGCTCACCCTCGGGATGGATTTAAATTTTTGTCTGTTTTGGAAATGGTGTTGCTTTGTGTGTTTCTTCTTGATTTTGTGTGTTCATCGCGTGGCTAAACCCCCGAGGGTACTGATTTACCATTCGTGGATTTGTGTGAGTTTGGTATTGATTTTGGTTGGATTTCTGTGCGTTTGTTCGCTCTGTTTTCGTCAGTTTCGCGTGTCCGAACATCTGTCCGAACTTGGAAGTTCGGACAGTGCATCGGGCGCGTTTGTTTTTGAAGGTTTTGACGTGTCCGAACGTCGGTCCGAACTTCGAAGTTCGGACTGGAGAGGATGGATTTTCGTAAAAGTCTCGATGTGTGTCCGAACTTGCAAGGTCGGACGCAAGTTCGGACACGAAGACGGTTCTGGCTTTTAACTCTCGACTTACGTCCGAACTTCGATGTTCGGACGTAAGTTCGGACAGTTGTATCTCCGCGAACCTCTGATTCTCGGCCTCTGTCCGAACTTGCAAGGTCGGACGCAAAGTTCGGACATGCCACCGTTTTGAGGCTTAACTTCTCCGTTTTAGCTCCGTTTTGAGTTCCGTTTGCGGGGTTGGATTCCCTATCTGTGTACAGCTTCCTATGCTGGTTTTTATGCATTGTTATGACTTAAGATCTGTTTTGTGAGCTTTTGGTTTTGGGACCTAGTTACTTTGCTTCTGAGCCTTGGATAGTCGGGTCGGGCTGTCCCGTAGCATGCTGCGCAGGAATTCCTTCTGTTTATATCCTTAGGGTCTCCCTTTGGATGTTATTTGACGACGGGTCTGTTAGCTGTCTCTACGGCTTCTGTTGTGGGATCCTCGGATCCATAGGACCTTATGTGTGTCCTTCTGTTGTGTTAGCTTGTTTCTAGTGTCCCATCCTTCTGTCTCGTTCTGAAGGTCCGACTGCGTTTTGAAATGATATTCCGTTTGCTCTGCTTCTGTTTTGTGGTTCTTTCAGTCTGTTTATATTGACTCCGCTATCCTCTCTGTTTATAAGTATTCTTCTGCTTCTGTTTTGAGTAGCTTCCTTGAGGAAGTCTTCTGCTTGCTGGGCTGTTTAGCTCAACCCTTTACTTTGTTGCAGATTGAGCTCGTGGGATCTTCTCTCCTCGTCCCTTCCGGAGCTTGTTTAGTTTATGTGTCTTTAGTCCTTGTTTTCTTGCGCTTTGGACGCTTTAGTTCTTTGTGTAGCCTTGGGCCTTTCGTTTGGTATTTGACTTGTAAGCCTGGATCTTGTAAGCTCTTTTGGTTTTTATACAAGTTTCTTATTCGGTTTGGGATTCGTTTGCTTAGAGCCTTTGCGACGTTAGGTAGTAGACTGCGGCGTGTAACGGCCCTAACTCATAGGCCGGTTTTGGGGTCGTTCCAGCTGAGCCGGCAACCGGCCCTAGGAAAAGTCCGAAGACAAGTCCTTAAGCGGAGGGCGGACCTGATCAGATACGTCCCCTTTTTCCTTAAGATGCATGACCGGAGATCGGTCCCGGTTTCCTCACTCAAGTTCCAGTTAGTAGAAGTCTTAATCACCACGTGCTAGCTAAGCTGTAACGGGCATTAACCAACAACACCAAAACTTAACTCCTATTCTTAACTCAGTAAGTACTAAACTTGGTTAGTAACAATCTCAAGTCTCAGCGGTTAGTGCAAAGATGAACACATACACAACGAGAGCAAATATAACCGGTTGCATGCTTTATCTTGTCTTAGTCATAGTAATTAAACAGATAGCACACAAGCCGAGGGACACCTCGTTAGCAAGCAGGTCACAAGAAGAATTGTACCGTTCACCGTCGACCGTTGTTTGTTTAACCTTCGTCGGGGTCCCAATTCTCAAACCTAAAACATCGATTCATTTTTAGGCCGTTAGTTATTTGCACCTTACTTAACTTACTTAGTCCTTTAAGATCCCTATTCAATACCCTCTTAAGCCATTGCCACTTAACCTTATAAACTTAACTTTAAACATTAGGTTTATACTTAATCTTAACTTAATTGCTTACGTTCTTAGGGTACTAATCATTACTACCTTACTACTGGCATACCTTAATACCAATTAACATCCTTAGAAATTAAAATTTCTTTTTTTTGTTTTTAGGCTCGACCGGACTTACCGACCGAACTTGCCAAGTTCGGTCCGTTCCAGTACCCTTTACCGTTTGAAAATCCTACCCCGACCGGACTTACAAGTCCGGTCCCCAAGGTCGGTCCATTCCCGAGAGTTTTCCTCGTTAAAGTTTTAAGCCCGACCGGACTTACCAAGTCCGGTCCCATGTCCGGTCTATTCCAGAAACTAATTCCCGTTCAAAATTTCAGACAGGACCGGACTTACAAGTCCGGTCCTGTTCGGCGTCGATTCCAGAGACTTAATTTCTTCGCAAAACACAAGCCCGACCGGACTTGTAAGTCCGGTCCCCAAGTCCGGTCGGTTCCAGAAACATTTCCCGGTAGTGTAAACTGAGCCCGACCGACCTTGTAAGTCCGGTCCCTAAGGTCGGTCGGCTCCAGACCTTTGTTTTTAAATTCTCATTCAACTCCAAACTTCTCCCCATGTATCCTAGTATGTTCTAACCTCATTTAGGCACCTCAAATACACTTTAAACATTCCTCTAAACACATTAAATCACTCACCAAGATCCACCTTAATCATTATGCATTTTCCTTGTAATAATGCCAACTCTTATAATGTTTTTCACTAGGTTTCTAGGTGGTGGTTCACACCTAAAGTATCTACTATGCCAAATTTTCCTCACCACTCTAACATCATCTCCTAAGCATCTTTCACCATCTAAAACTCCTTTATGCATTTACCTAAGACTTCTTCACAAGTTATTCTTTCATCCATCAACACATCATTTCCTTCCTAGTTGTCTACCAACTCTTGCCTAGTCCTAAATACTTCAAGTACATTCTTTTGATTCCTAGACCCTCCATGGTGACGCCTAAATCATTATGACTCATTAAAACACCTTAAGCTCACCCTTTTTCATTAAGACAACCTCTAGAACTTCCTAGTACTTCCTTAGTCATGAAATCTCCTTAAAACATCTTAAACTCTTAGGTTCTTCATTAATTTTGCCATGGGTTCTCTATTATATTGTTACACCCAACCACTTGGTTTTTAACCATCAAACAACCAAGATCACTCAAATTCTCAATACATTATCTTAACACATAATTTACCCCAAAACTACACTACATCACAATATAGTGCTTAAACTTAAAATGCTTGGCACTTAGGCCCTTAAATGGCAATAATCTTAACCACTGAATTTCCACATATATTTGCCTTCAACCTGCGAATACACACAACAAGGCTCCCATTGAAATGAAATGCTTCTTATAATTCATCTCAACATTGTTTAACTAACTCTTTTTCTCATTTGCTCCTTAGTCACAAGTTATCAATGTAATAGTATTCTTTCTCCTAAGTTTTATAACTCCTTCCCAATGTAACTCTACACTAAACTTATCATATATCTAAATCTCATTCCCTTAAACAATAAACACCTTAGGTAATAATTTACCTTGTTTCTCTCACAAGCTTCACAAGCTTTTCTCCTTAGTTTTCTCTTGCCCAATCTCGGTCACCATATAGTTCTCCTTGCCAATGTTCTAAACAATGTCCAATGATTCTAATGAGCACTAAACACACACTAACCTTAAGGAATAAAACCTAGGTTAAAAATGTGTTTTAAGGTTTTGAATTGATTGTTTTACCTTAGTTCCTCAAGGCAAGCTTGGGTTTGAAGCAAGAAAACCTCCTCTATCCTTTGAAGAGTAAGAACAAGCTAGAACAAGGCATTAAAATGGAGTTCCATGAGCATGTATTTTCGGACATGTGAAGAAAATGGTGGAACCCTAGATTTTCTTGCACTTCCTTTACCTTAAGAGAATGGAGATTCCAATGGAGTCTCCAAGCTTGAGTTTCCTCCCCTAATGGTGGTTTGACTTGGCACCAAAATGAAGCTCTTGAAATTTCAAAAAGATAGAAAGAAGGAGCTTGAGCTAACTAAGAAGAATATATATTTTGTTTGGATTTGGAGCTAAAATGAGCAAGTTGTGTGCAAAGCTAGATGGAGCTAGCATGGAGGTTGGGTTTACGTGAGGAAGAAGAAGAGAGGAGCAGCACAAATCGGTGGAGAGAGAATGAAAAATGAGAAGGTGAGGAGAGAGGTAAGACTAATGAGATATTTGTTGTAAAAGGTGAAAAGTAAATTGTACTTTTCCCTCCCTTATTTTCTAATAATCTTGCTCTCTCTCACATGGTGAGTCACCTCCCTTAGAAACCGGCCCCCATCATGTACAAGGGGTATTTTTTGTCCTTGTTTGTCAATTAACTCACTTATATTTACTTATGTTACAAACTAGCTTAATTAAATCACTATTCACAAAACAAGGCACATTGTTGTGAAATTTTTGATTTCCCATTGATATAGACTTCCAAATGTGATATTAAGTAGTACACATATTAGTTAAAGAGTAATGATGGACATTTAGCCAGTCAAAACTCATTTACAAGACAAATTTTCAAAAAGTGCTTTAAGACTCCTTAAAGCACATTTTGTGTGTTTAACTCATTTTCGAGCTTGGTTTTCTTTGGTAATTAACTTAAAATGACCATTAGAATATTCCTAAGGTCTTAGAACAATATTTGGGTACTCACCCAAGTCTCTCCAAGCTTAGAGCACGTTTTTGCTTAAACCGCTCTTTTGGTGTTTCCTTAAGTTTTCTTTGATTAAAACGGTTTCTTAATGTTTCTAGGCATTATTTAGCCTTCTCATATCTTGGTTAATCATTTAAACACCATATCTAAGTTTGGGGTATTTCATTCTTGTTAGTAGGTCACATGACCCTTATCCTTTTAAACCAACCACTTAACCTTTCCAATTAATTTTACCTCAGGCGTCATGTCAAGACAACCCTTAATAACCTGTGAAAATGGACAATGTGTCCCACTGGGTTCCAAAGGAACCGTTACCAGCTGACCTTATGGCCCTGGATAAATATATACTTTGACCGATCCGGTCGAAACTGTGCACCAACGGCAGTGCATTCCGCCATCCCCGAATGTGGCTGATGGATTTAGAGTGACTCCCTTCTTGAGTCTCTCATAGTGATCACAATGCGCAACCAGAAAGTCGAAACAATCCGGATTCCTCTCTTTATAAGTTAGCCCTTTTTGTCAATGACATAATAACCAATACTTGGAATGAGACTATAACAATAGACCCTTGTTAGGTTCGATAATACCTAAAGGTCAGTTAGTCTCCTTTTTTTTTCAGTTTAGATGTAAAAACTTTTAGTCATAAGACATTCGCGTATAAAACACAACGCAACAGTTTAAGCAGAACCATATACAATATCAATCACATAAATCATAGATATCCTTCTTAAACATTTAATCACACAAAATGCCTGGACCTTAGGATAATCCTTAGGACATTCAGACCACACAATTAACATACCGTTCACCGTGACAACAGCTAGCTTGACGGTTCACGCTCTAGTAACCTTTCCCGTACGCTGTTATTTATACATACAATAACGGGTAATATTAATACGACTATCCACTAAATATTACAGTATTGTCTCTGTATAGTTTATTCTCGTCGTATAATAACTCTGTATGTTATTTATTTTCCCCTGTTATTTTAACAGTGGTTCTAGATAACCAACCAGTTCATTATTTTATGTGAAACTCACATGTGATAATGAATTATCATTTATACGGTATATCTTTACCTCATTAATTATATACTTATAATTATTTCCACCTATCATTTATATATATCCCTTGGTCATTTTATTATTACCAAAATTATTTTATAAACTTTATATATATTCCTTAATATACCATAATACATTATACTACATAGTTTACCTCCTTTCCTTATTAAATTACAAAACCAATCTTAATATTTCGGTATTTATATATTATACCCAACACTTAATAAATTACTAAACAACCACATATAAATTTCCGGTAATCATATTTGATCCCATTAACTTTTACAACTTACCAAATAACCATATATCTTTATAATTTACTAAATTCCCATATCAATTTCGGAAATTGCAAAACATAATATTATCTTCTATAATTGCCAAATAACCTTATACCTTTTATAATTCACTATTTACCCACATTAACCTTGGTAAATATTAATTAACCACCTTACTTTTACAAATCACCAAATACTTTTATTATTTCGGTAATTACAAATTAATACCACCAATTTTTCTAGATTACCAATTAAGCCCATAAGCTCTTCGGTTTAATCATATAATTTTCTACATTCATACTTTTATCCCCAAAATTTATATAAGTTACATATTAACTTATAAAATATAGTTTAAATATTTTATTTCTTTAAATAACCTAAGTAACCCATATCTTTCCTTAAATTACATATCCGCCCATATTAAATTCTATTCTTCATATATACTTCCATAAATTACATATTCACCCCAAAACTTTTATAAACTTAATATTTTATGTCATAATCATTTTATCCAAGTTTTTGGTCAACACTTTGACCAAGACTTAATTTCATAATTAATACTTTAATATGCCCATAAATCATATGTAATTCGGTTTCACTCCCAAACTTCTTAATAATTATAAAATAGTTCCAAAACTTTATAAATTGCTATTTAAACACACTAAACACTTATTTAAATTCACCAAAATTCATAATATTAATCCCTACCTTATATTATATTATAATTATAACCAAACAACTCCTTAAGTTCTCGGTTTTTATTATTGGTACTCCAAACTTTTCAAAATTTACATATTAGCCACATAACTTTATAAACTAGCCATTTAAATACTTGTAGCTATTTTTGATATTCCCAAAATTTATAATATAAGTTAATACACCTTTATATTTCGAAAATCACATTTAACTCATTTAATCCTCAGCTTTAATATGATTTTACCATATAGTTTCCAAAACTTGATTTAAACCTTATGATAAATACTTATAATTGTATATAAGCCATATAACACTTCTAAAAATTATGCTAACGACTTAGAATGTTTATAAACTCAAAATAGGACATTTAATTCTCAAATATTTCGGTTTGAATATATATGCATCTTAATTAATTTTTGTGACACATATTTATACCTTAAGGTAATAATCTTACCTTATATGTTATAAATTATTTTCCTTGACATTATAATCCTTATATATTCGGCCTTAATTATTTAGAGGTCATTCATAATTTTTTTATACCAAAGTTTGAAGCTTAAAATCAGGCTTAAACTTACTAATAACTTAATAAACCTTAAGTATATACTTACTCCCTTAAATCAAGACAATTCTTGCACTTGCTTTTCTCCTTGAATTCCAAGCTCTCCAAATGCTATCTTGATGAATAATTTTCGTCCTCCTTATGCATATTTAGGAGATCTATTTGTTAGACTTCTAACAAAATTATAAATAAGCTTTGGAGTATTTTTTTACAGAGTTTACCTTAGGAATTTATCAAGGTATTTTTGATACACCTTGTGATGATTGAAAATCCAAGTTTCCTTCATGAAATAATGAAGAGAACATAGGTTTAGAAACTCTAAAATTCGGCACTAATTATAGACACCAAATGGTGGAAGATAGGGATCACCATATCTTACCGAAATTTCCAGATTGCGCACTCTCTTGCGTTTTAGTCACCCAGAACTGAAATGACCACGAAAATTAATGATCCTTATATTTCTGGAAATCTAATTCAAAGAGGAACAACTTTGGTGTTGAGAAATATTTGAGAAAACTTACAGAAAATTCAGAATAACTCCCGAGATGAGACCTATTGAACAGATTTTCTGCTGTGAACCACTTCGCCTTTTTTTGTTCACCCAGAACGGAATACACCATGAAAATTAATGATCTTTTATGTATGGAAAGCTAATTCGAATATGAACAAGTTTGATGTTGGTAAGATTTCGAGATAACTTACTGAAAATACATAATTGCTCCCGAAGTCAGACCTCTTGAACAGATCTGCTACTTGATTCTTGTTTTGTAGAATTAGCTAGGAATTTTGACATAAAATGAAGTTAGAACTTAAACCTCCATTGTTGGAGCTTGAAGCTAGGAAAGAGGAAGAAAAGAGAGGAAAGAAAGCTTACCCAATTCGGTGGAATGAAGGCAAATGAAGAATGAAGCCTACGTAGGAAGATAAGGAGGAAATGGAAAGGTATAATTATTTTGACAATAATTGCCAATTGTTTATTCCTTGCTTTGTTAATTATTTTGGTTCCATAATGACTACAAAAGTCTTCCATTTACACAAGACTCACGGCTGCTATATAAGGAGATGATGGAGCTTATTTTGATAATAGCAAGAAGAAGACAAGGAGTAGTATAGGTAGGTATTTCTTTTGATTTTTCTAATACAATTATATGTCATTTGTTGTCTTCTTGCTTAATCACTCACGGTTGTATAATGTGTAGATGCCCACTGATTTTGTTTGATTTGAGACAAGATAATATGGCTAGGTAGCTAGGTATTTTCCTTTGAATTTTACAAAGGTAATTAAAGTCTCCTTTTGCTTGTTGAAATCGGCACCAAAGTTGCTACAAGACAATTTATTCTTGTCTATCTTTGACCATGTATTATGCTTAATTTGGTATGTGTTTTATTGACTACTTTACAGCAATGACTCTCCCTTTCTTATGTAGTAAATCGGCAGCCCCATGCTTGGTCACATGGGTTGTTTTATTTGATTTCATTACATTAGTCTAAAGTAGATCTAGGCTTTGTTATCTTATGTAATTTAATTCTTTTAATTTTGTTTAACTAATGTGTTCTTGATTCTTGCAGGTCACACGTAAATGAAGGCTCCAATGACTACAATTATTTGTTACTTCATCATAAATATGCTAGGTGAGTTATATTAGCTTAAGACAATTTTTGAAACAAAACTAGTCCAAATGGGACCTTAAATCTCGCCCTCATTGATGGTCAAATGGGATTGATTTTTCATTTGATTTTTGTTACACTATATTGTACTAAGATCATACTAATATGTGTAATAGGTTCCAGCATTTAATTGGTACATTTTTATTATGGTAAAAGGTGAAAGTTTTAAGGTAAAAATGTTGATTTTAGATACCTTTTGTCCTAAAAATCGCCCCCATTTATACTATGAGTTTAGTACTGCCATCAATTGATTTATATGGTCATTTTCCACTTTTAAGTTTATCAACTCGTGGCTCTCAAAAGCTTCAAGGCAATTGCGTAAACACATTTTTGTGACAACCGAAGTGCGTTTTTGTGCTTTAAGGATTTTTCTGGGAATTAATTAGTCGCTATGACTTCCAAGTGTTTATTGACATTATCTATAGTCAATATAATATTTTAAGGTGTTACCTTGATTATATGGGGTTATAACCACTCAGAACACAACTCCCGGCTAAATGGGTAAAAAAGGGGCGTTAAGAAATTCGTCCGAGCATTTGTTTATTTTTAGGAAGTAGCTCGTGCATTCACTTTATAATATTAAATAATGATGTTTGGTTAACTTCATGTGAAGTTTATAGCTTATATAACTTGTTTAACTTAAGGCCGGGCTTTAACGCACGTTTTTGACCTTAAGGAGTTTAGGTGCGTTTTTAACGCCCAGTGTTTTTATATATTTTCTTAGGGTTTCATAACCCCCAAAATAATATTTAAGATTCACAAATAATATTTATTTACTTATATTTAATTATTTAAATGTTAGGGGTATTCATAGCCTGACGCTGGAGTCACATCCGGCTCTGCTGTCACCCGGACGCCTTAGCCGAACGCGTGTGTTTTATGTCTAGAATTTCTATTTAAGCAAGCGAAGTGAGGCATATAATACATCATCTGAGACACAACAAAATACAATACCACACTCTGTTCTTCTTCTCATGGTACAATCGTGCAACCCTAGCTTACAACAGGGGATCTCCTTCACCGGTTCCATCTCTGCTCAACCTCTCGCTCTACAAATTCTACTTCTGGATAAACAATAATTCAGGAGTTCTTTCTTCTCTCTATGATGAATTATGAATTGTTTTTCTCTGTCAATTTCTTAAAAATGTCTGGCAAAGAGGATTTTACTCTAGGGAATGGTTGTTGTAATCTAGATACAATTTAGTTTTATATTTTGCAGTTTAAATTTGAGTTATATGGATTGTTTTAAATTAAAAGTTATTCTTTGCGCTATTTGATTAATCTCATGAATTAATTGAGTAGCTTTATGAATCCTTCTATGAACTGATCGGTGAGTATTAGGAAGGTCTTTTTAATCTAAAAATTTGTGGAGAATCATATCGGATAGATTAGGTTTTCTTCAGATGCTAAGAATTCTTTGCGCGTAATCCACCTATTCGTGTTTTGCCTGATTCTAGATTAGAACTGGCAAGTTGTGTTAGGTGTGCTTTTCGGTGGCTAGGATTTAGTCTTGAGAAGAAAATTAATCCATATCTCGAATTAAACTGTACAATTTACTAAATCTATCGAGGAAGAAATAACTTGAACCCAGGGTTCCGCCTTAATTGTTTAATTTAATCACTTAATTTGCTCGTCATTTACTTGTTTTTGCATTAGTTTATTTATAAAATAACAAGAATAACCCCCCTTAATTTCCTGTTTACTAGGATTTACTTTTCTTTACCAAGCCCTCTGGTTTGATTTTTGGTTACTTAATAAGATTTACTACTACGACCGGGATTTTTTACATCCCGTAGGCTTTTTAATTATTAGTTTTCTAGGTATATTTCTTAGTTTTTAGTATATCAAAATCTTTATTTTCAATCATGCAATCCTGCTAAAGCTGGTGGCAATGCCAAGCGGTAAGCCGCCGATCTGATCCTCTCAAGAACCTCAAATGGACCAACAAAACACAAACTGAGCTTGCCACTCTTCCCAAATTTGACCACTCCTCTGACATGCGAAACCTGAGGTAGAAATGATCTCCAACCTGAAACTCAAGCGGTCGATGCCTCTGATATGCATAGCTCTTCTGCCGGCTCTGAGCAACCAACAAGTGCTCTAGAATGGTTTGGATCTTATCCACTGCACCCCACCAGATCCGGACCCACCAACACTCTCTCCTTCAAGTCATCCCAACAGATGGGAGACCTGCACGTCCTACCTTACAACGCTTCAAATAGAGCCATGTCGATACTAGACTAGAAGCTCTTGTTGTAGGCGAACTCAATCAAAGTGGCATGCTGATCCTATCTGCCACCAAAGTCCAGAACACACGCCCTCAACATATCCTTGAGAACTTGATTAGTCCTCTCTATCTAACCATCTGATTAAGGATGGTACGCCGAACTGAAGGTTAATCTCTTCCTCAAAGCCTCTTGTAGACTACGCTAGAAGCGGGACACAAACCTCGGATCTCTATCTGAAACTATGGTCGTCAAAACTCCGTGCAACCTCACAATCTCATCAATATACAGCCGAGCAAGGCGCTTCAGGCTGAAGGTCTTCCTGACCGGCAGAAAGTGAGCAGACTTTGTAAGCCTATCAACAATCACCCACACAGCGTCAAACCCAGACGAAGTCCTAGGGAGGCCCATCACAAAATCCATCTCTACACTCTCCCACTTCCATTCAGGAACAGGAAGAGGATGAAGAAGACTAGCACAAACTCCGAGATCTCCCTTTTCATATTACTCCACCAGAACGACTCTCTGAGATCCCAGACACCACCTGGATGTACCGAGTACAGGGCTCCATGTGCCTCATGCATAATCTCTTGCCATAAAGCAGTATCACTCGGCACACATACCCTACCCGTGAACCGTTGTAACACCTCTACTCCTAATCTCGTAATATTCGAAAACTCGTAGCATAATAAAGGCAGTTTGCAGCGGAAAATAACTAACTTCTCTAACGCGGGTGCTACACGCCGTCACTCACCTATGTGAGTAACAAGGCTTCCACTTACTAACTAACATAACCACAGTGATGACTAGGTAGTTGAACCAATATTAACATCAAATCCAAAATCCAAAAATCTAGAACAAGTGAGCTACTACATAATCCCAAAGTATACAACCATAATATAATACATATGAGGTATAAAGGTGCGGTAATCAAAGTAAATATCGACTACCCACAACTCCCGCACTCCGGCTTCAAGTCTCAATCAATGACATGTGATATGTTGCCGTATAGGTTCATCCAACGCTGAATATGCCAAAGTGTAATCCTAGATCCTTTATATCACTTATGTTATTTAGCCATCTGAACATGAGATTCATATCATGCTATTCCGGTTTACAGTTAAAAAATGAAAGTTGTAAATGCTATAAGTAAACACTCAGTAGTTCAACCAATATCAATCACGACATTTACACAAGTAATCATTCACACAAAAGCAACAATAGCGAGTAAAAATGATGAAATACGAAGTCATAGTCTGAGAATGGTACTCTTTATACAGCCTTCAAGTCCCCTTCTTTATATCCATGCCTACGGGCATATTGATGTCTCGTATTAACTTGTAATTATTGTGTGTTTTACTCATTTACTCAACCTTTATTTCGTTAATCCTTGACGGCGTCATGTTAGACAATCTGTCCATATGCTTATTCAGTTCTTACCAGATTGCATTCCATGCTTCTGGTACTAAGCGGACAGACACATCTGACGGGATCTTCTCCCGTATCAGACAGTTTGGGTAACCGCTGGACCAACGCGCTATCTGAACTTGTTGGATATTAATCCTCACCAGAAGGCATTCCATGCCTCTGATGGTAAGCGGACTGACACATCCGATGGGATCTTCTCCCGCATCAGACAGTTTGGGTAACCATGAACCAACGTGTTAGAAGAACTCGTAGGATATTTTTATCCTATGTGCCAACAGCAGGTACCATCTGACCAACAATCCTATCGGGATTGTCGGATTTTTCAAGAGCAGACCCGATCCGGGTTTCCTACTCTAGTGATCACTATGCACAACAGCTAGTCCGTGACTACACTAGTTTTCCTCCTCATATACCAATCCTTCATCATGTGATTAAGTAACTCAATCGATTTCATAAGGTCAATGCCTAGATTATGGAGAATACATTTCTGTTTAGTTGCCTTGTAGGTCTTACACAATTCCTAGAAGTCATCTAGGTCATATTCATGTTCGAGTATAAATGCTCTAGAGATTGGTAATACCGAATCTCGTCCCTAAGTCTTTTACTCAGGTTGATTAGGAATGTATAGCAGTCAACAACTTTAATTAGTAACGTTATTTCCGATCTTGCTCGTATTTTAAGTCGGGTGATTATTGGTATCACCTTAGTCCGATAGACGCCCGCGCACAATTAAATATCGCGTGAAAGACGAGCAGTAAAGCACATAAACTCATGCATTTTCCAAGCATATCGCTCTTAACAATTAAGGCACACAAACATGTCTGAACCCAAGGAAAACCTCAGGACGTTCAGACCACACAGTAACATACCTTACACCGATGAACAATGCTAGTGTGACATATCACGCTCGTCCTTTACTCTCGTATAGCTCATAACTCGTAAATCCTAGCTCGTATCTCTGGAATATACAGCTAAGTATTAATCTACTATAGTTAAACTAACTCGGTATTCCATATCACCACTAATCCCCCTCTGTATTAACCCCGTGATGTATTCATTGTTGTTACTCGGGTTTTAAATGTATTAGGGATTAGTTTAAACCTACTTTATTTATGTTATAATTAATACGTAGTATTAGCTTACTACTTACGATTTTAACCCACTTAATATCCCACTTAATTATTGGTTACAACTCTTGTATATACATGTACGTATTTATATACATAACAATATAGTTTGTTACTATATGTTATAACTGGCCATATAGTTATTAAACTTTTAACTCTCATTTAGGTTATAAGTGGGTCAACTTGACCCTCTTTGGTCAATTAAGTTGAATTGGTCAATTTGGTTTGACTTGGTCAATGTATACAAGTCAACAAGTCTATATAATTTGTATCATAATCTTTGAATTACATAGTCCATTTGTTTGTTCAAACTTTTACAATTTGACATTAGTTGTCATATTTAATGTTGCGTAATTAAATGCTCCATCTTATATCATACTTTATCCTTCTCTACAATTACTATATGTTATAATTACCTACACCTCACATACTCATATATGTTTATATGAATTATAAAACTCATTGTATAATGATATCCCTTACCGTCTCAAGCGTAGCATTTAATTCTCTCATATGTGTTATCCTTCACCTCTCAATATTTAGACTATGATCTTAATGTCATATGATGTTATATAAGATATTATTTCAAACTCCAAGGTTTATATGAATTATAACACTCTTATATAATTGTTATTCTTTATCATTTCATGTGAGACCCTTAATTCTTTTATTTGTGTTACTCCCCACGATTAAATACTAGACCATCCTCTCAACCTTTGTAATGTCATATAACATACTATATTTAAATTCCTAACTTTATTTAATTTTTCAACTAACCTTATGATTCCTATTTCTCAAAATATTCCCATTACTTTATGCAAATATATAACTCCTCATCTTATGTTTATCTCCTCCTTTAATAGCATTTGAACTTTATATAAGTGTAACATTTATAACACTCTCAACCACATGTTAAACATCATCTCTCAATCTATTACATTCTCGCAACAGCCCCTATATTTCCGTTAATTACAATCTTCCACACTAGATATCTAATATTACAATTTTACCCCTTATGTCTTATGTTATAATATTTCTACTCTTAACTAATTTTAACCTATAGTTTTTAATCTTATTTTATTAGAACAAAAAACCCCTTGTTGTTATAGCTTTATTCTCCTTATTATCTAACTCTTCTTTATTTACCATTTGACCCACTTTATTTTACAAATCTTATAATGTCATCCTTAAGCTATATATTATACAATCTTATCAATCAAATTCAAACTTAACTCTAAAAATTCCAATAAATTCCCTACAGCCCCTGGACTGTTTCGAAATGTCGTTTCTGCCCCCAATTTTCTAGATTTTACATTTTGGCCGCACAAGTATTATAAACCTTACATTTTATTCCAAAACTTCATTAAATTCCTCATTTGATTATTCTTCTCATCCAACTTGGTCAACACCCTAAGTATAGTCAAGGTTGACCACCAACCTACTACCTTGACCATAACTTTTACATAATTATGAATTTGACCCTAATTTTTCCTAGAATTTCCATTTTGCCCTTAACTTTTCAAAAGCTTATATTTTTCATCTAATTTCCAATTAAGGCCTAGTTTTCGGTCATATACTATTTTGACACCTATATTTAACTTATTTATACTTAATCACCCATATTTTACCCTTTTATACATTACAACAATACTTAAGTTTATAATCACTTGAAACTTAATTTTAACCTTATACTTTAACAAATCTCCACTCAAATTCGTAGGTATTTTTCCCTTGAAATTTCAGGTGATTTTAACTTAACAAACAACCCATTATCACCAGGTTTTCTCACCAAACTTTATACTAACCAAATACATAATTTTAAAGCATAAAAAGTACTAAATAATATAAAATGGCCTAAACACTTGGCCTTATTACAAAAATTTACAATATAATAATTTAATGACATAAAATGATATTATAGCAGTATAGTCACAGATTTTTACCCTATATAAACCATAAACTTGATTTTTTGCCATTTTAACCCCTTTAATTCATTTTATGACATGATAAGTCATCATTTATCAAAGTAACTTAGCTAAACAAGTTACCATAGTTTTTAACCACATTAATTAGTCAAAACCACCCATATATCATACTAAATTCTTGACCTTAATTATTTATAGGGAAAATTACATCACCCACCCATGACGTTTGGCGAAATTACACAGCCCACCCATGAGGTTTCAAAAATTACTTTGCCCACCCATGTGGTTTCCACAATTTTACATCCAGCAACTTTTCTAATATTTGATCAACTTAAAAGATGGTTAAATGATATCCAAATTTGATGAAACTTTACATGGACGATATTAAAGTGTTATATTTTGGTAAAACGTGAAATCCAATGCTTTTTAAGCTCATATATGATCCGTGGGACCCGATGAACGTGTCTCACGTTTCATTGGGCCCCACAGGTCATATATGACCTTCAAAAACTTTGGATTTGGCATTGAACAAAAATATAACACCTTAACATCGTCCATGTAAAGTTTCATCAATTTTGAACAACATTTAGCCATCTTTTAAGTTGATCAAATATTTAAAAAGTTGCTGGATGTAAAATTGTGGAAACCACATGGGTGGGCTGTGTAATTTTTGAAACCACGTGGGTGGGCTATGTAATTTCGCCAAACATCATGGGTGGGCGATGTAATTTTCCCTTTACAACATAAAATATCTTAAGACTTAAAAATGTGTTTTAAGTAAACTTACTTGTTTTAAGGCTCCAATAATCCCTTAAATCTTCTCCCCTTTTCAGCACTAAATATAAGATAGGCCTATGTTATTTTTTTACCTTAAACACAAGCTTAAACCATGACCTAAAGGTCTTAAAACTTAGTTAAGGTTCTTACCTTATCAATGTTGATTTTTAGCCTTGGTACGACCCCCCTTGCTCAGGGCCACTTATAGATTTCCAAGGGCCATTTCAGCCATGTTTAGGAAAGTAAAATGAGTATAAGTTAGAGTCTTATATCTTCTTAAACCAAATCACAAGTTTAAGGCACAAAATGTGAATTAAGGAGGGGGGTTTTACCTTGACTTTCCAATGGAGATTTTCCCTTAAACTTTCAGTAAAATCTAGGTTAATATGTAGGTAGTTAGACCTTGTGTAGATCTCCAAATGATAGGAAGTTGAGATGACTCAAAAACAAGATTTATGACTTACTTTAGGAGGTTTCTTTGAGGATTTTTCTCTCCTGATTTTTGGTCATGGTTGGATGTGGATGGAGCTTCATTTAAGTGTGAGAAAATTGAAGAAAAATGGTGAAAGAGATGGTGGATTTTTGGACATAAATTAACCCATGGAAGAGATGCACATTTCACCTTGTTTTGTTGTTGAACTTGCCTAGCTTCTTCCCCATGGTTTTAGTACTGTTTTTGAGCTCCAAAACTTGATTTTTTCGAACATAGAAGAGAGGGAGTGAGTGGTTGGAGTTCTAGCTTTTAAAATGAAAGAATGAAGGAGTTTAAGGTGTTTTTCTTTCCTTATCTTGCAAGAACTTGAGCTAGCTCTTCACCATGGTTTCAAAACGTTTTTCTTGGCCCATGCCTAGGCACTTTCAAACAGTAATGGAGGGGAAGAGGTTGGTGGTGTTTTTGAGCAAGAAAATGGAGATTTGAGTCAAAAGGAGTGAAGGTAAGTTAGATCACCATTGGAGCTTGCTTGGAGCTTGAAGAGGGATGAAGATGGTGAGGGAGGAGTTGCTGGTCCGTTGAGAGAAGGGAGAAGAGGCTGCTGTACGAGAATGGCATGGGCAAGGAGGGAAGGAATGAGTGTGAGGGAGTATTAGTAAAAGGAAAAGTCTTGGTTAGGTAATAGGCGTGTAAGGATAGTATGTACTTGTTGTCTTATTTTATGTTCTTCTTACTTTTGTCTCTTCTATTTCCAGCTTGCAGCCGGTCAGCTCCTGATTTTGGAGGGATAAGTTTAAAATTTCAAGACTTAATATTGTGACATTAAAGTTGTACACTTATGACTATGATTATGTGCTAGGTTGTGACATATGTTATTGTCTTGTTCTAGTATATATATAAGTGGTTATTGCATTTATAATTTGGTTTGAATATGTAAAATAACTTATATAATCTTATCACATTGTTTGTGATATTAGTACATGTATTAATGTGTTACATGTTGTATTAATTTTAGGAGTTATTTTCTCCTTGCTAATGTAATTTCCTTAGTTTATAATTCCATGTGTAGTTTGATGTCCATCTTGGACTATACATATTTATTTATGTATATATGTTTTAAGATTGTAACATTTCTTAATGAATATTGCTCCTTAACTGTTGGTATTTTATTATCATTTATTGTAATTATATGAAGTATACCATATAATTTTATCACATGATTGTGATCTTATATTATGTATAATGCACTATATGTTACATTAATTTTAGGAGTTGTCTCCTCCTTTTAAGTGCTTCCTCTTTAGTCCATTATTTTATGTGAGACTTGGTGCTCATTTTGGACTTTACATACTTGTTTATATCTGTATGTTTATAGGGGATAAACTCCTTAATGAAATAAGGTTCATCCTTCTTAGTTATCCCTTGATTAAATCATTTCCTTTAATTAATTCATGATCAATTAGTGTAATTAAGGTTTGAGGCATTTCAGCCGTAGGCAACCATCGGCGGACACACTGAAGTCTGAGTCATGATCAGCAGACAATCTCTCTCACATCCTGCACAACTCTGCATCCACCTCTTGACCAGCCTTGATCCGATCGACCAAGGTAGACTGAACCTGAAGAACAGACAACAACCTAGCACGATCGGAGCCAACAATCCATATACCCAGACGCTGCAGCTCAAGCACAAACCTCTGAACCCCAGACAAGGCACAAGCAAGACCCAGAGCACCTCTATGACTCAACGCATCAACCAATACATTCGCTCTACCAAGATGGTAGAGGATCTTTAAATCATAGTCATGAAGCAACTCCAACCACCTCCATTGTCTCAAGTCTAGCTCCTTCTGAGTGAACAGATACTTGAGTCTCTTATGGTCCGTTATACCTTATTACACGATGCACCATAGAGATAGTGCCTCTACATTTTTAGAGCAAACACCACAACCACTAACTCAAGATCATGGGTTCGATAGTTCTTCTTGTATGGCTTAAGTTGACAAAACCCATACACAACCACCTTCCCATGCTGCATCAGAACACAACCTAAGCCTCGATACAACGAATCACAAGACACCTTCAAACCATCAGTCCTAGATGGCAAAGTCAGAATAGAAGTGGACGTCAATCTCCTCTTCAGCTCCTAGAAGCTCTTCTCGCAAGCCTCGCTCCATTTATACAGAACATCCTTCCTCAGAAGGTGGGTCAAAGGAGAGACTATCTTCGAGAAGCCCTCCACAAACTTCCTATAATAACCCGCTAAGTCCAAGAAACTACGAGTCTCTACTACATTCGTGGGCCTCGCCCACTCCATGTCCGCCTTAATCTTTTATGAATCCATAGACTTGCCATCCTTCAAAACCGCATGACCAAGAAGACCACACGATCTAACCAAAGCTCACACTTATTCAACTTAGCGTACAACTTACGCTCCCTCAAAGTCCGTAGGACTATCCTTAAATACTCCTCATGCTCTTCATCACTCTTGGAATACACCAAGATATCATCAATAAACATGACAAAAATTGATCCAAATAAGGCTTGAACACTTGGTTCATCATGTCCATAAATACCGAGGAAGCATTCATCAACCCGAACGGCATCATAAAGAACTCGTAGTGACCATAATGAGTCATGAAAGCATACTTAGGCACGTCATCGGCCTTAATCCTCAACTGATGATACCCAGAATGAAGATCGATCTTCGATAACACGGTCACACCAGCTAACTAATCAAAGAGATCATTGATACGGCGAAGCAGACCTATTCTTGATAGGAATATTATTCAGCTTCCGGTTGTCGATGCACAGTCTGAATGTGCCGTCCATATTCTTCACAAACAGGACCGACGCTCCCCAAGGAGATACACTAGGGAAAGTGAAGCCCTTATCCAACAAAACCTGCAACTAGATCTTCAAATTCTTAAGCTCTGCCAGACTCATGCGATAGGGAGCCTTCAAGATCGGCTGAGTCCCTGGCGCTAACTCAATAGAGAGCCCCACCTCACGATCTAGCGGAAGTCCTAACATATCATCCTGAAATACCTTAGGGAACTCGCGAACCACGAAAATATCTTCCAAGAGGGGTCCCTCTCTAACCTCGAGGACATAACAGAAGTACCTCTGGCAGCCTTTCCTCAAGAAGCGATATGCCTACATCGCCGAGATAAGTACTGGCGAGCAGGGGACTGAATTCCCAACAAACACAAAGCAAGGTCTACTCGGCTCCTCAAATACAACTCTCCTAGCTGCACAATCTATATGGGCATGGTGCTCTGCCAGCCAATCCATGCCCAAGATCACATCAAAACATGTCATCCGCATAGGGTTGAGGTCAGCACACAAAACTCTATCCTGAACTACTACGGGACAGGCTCTACAAACACAATCAAGTATAAAAGGGGCAACACCACTCAGAGGACTCGTCACTCACAACTCAGTGCCTCTCGGCTCAACAGTCAGACCAAGACTACCCACTAAATCAACATACACAAAGGAGTGGGTAGCTCCAGAATCAAACAAACAGAATGCTGGTTGATTAGATAACAGAAGGATACCTAAAACAACACGGTCAGCAGCGTGGCCCTTCTCACTAGTCATAGCATACACTTGAGCTTGAGTTTGAGGCTTCTTCTTCTCGGTTTTCGGTCTTCATCTTGAACTGGCGCCTTTGCTCCCTGAGCTACCACTGCCACCTCTAGCGTGTGGACACTGGGCGATGTGATGGTCCATTGACTCGCACTTGAAGCATGCCCTGAACATCTTGTAGCACTCTCAATTGGGATGGAAGTGGCCACAATTGTCACACTTAGCTCTAGAGGATGATGAAGAAAAAGCTCTATGATCTCCTCGATACTTCTTCTTCTGAGAAGAAGCATGCTCATGTCTTCCAGACTCCTCAACTCTCTACTTCCTCTTATGCTCTTTCCCTTGCTCCTTATTCTGCTCCTTCTTCCTAGCTCACTGTCTCACCAACAACTCGCTCTCAACAACCAACGCCACGTCGACCACATCTTTGAATGTCTTGTGGCAGAAAGGAGCCACAACATCCCTGATATCAGCTCTCAAACCATTCTCAAACTTCCTCGCCTTCTGGTTCTCATCTGGCTCAGACATACACTTAGAAAAGGAAATAAATTTCCTTACATAATCATCCACCGACATCTCTCCTTCGGCTGGCGGAGTCTCCCATAACCCACAATCTTCCGATCCCGGAAGACATAGGGATAGAACTGCTGGTTGAAGAAAGCACAGAACTGCTCCCACGACCATGGATGGAGGGTACTTCCCCTCAACATACTTCCACCACTCCTTTGCCTCCGCCTGAAACATGAAGGTGGCAAAGCCTACCTTTTGCTCCTCCTTGCAGCCCATAACTCGAAGGAGTTCCTCTATGGTGGTAATCTAGTGGCTAGCCTTCTATGGATCACCACTGGCATTGAAGAAGGATGACTTTAACTTCAGAAACTTCTGCAACACCTTCACGTTGATGCCACCACTACTACCAGCTCCAAACGTTGGCCCCACAGCAGTACCCACGGTCTGAATCACCTGGGTGACCACCTACTGCACTATGCTGACGATGTCTCTCCGTGGAGGCTCACCCTGAGGGATAGCTCTATGTGGTGACATACAAAGAAAATAAACACCAAATTGATTAGATACCATCAAGAACTCAGAATAACAGATATCATAGAAGCCCATTCATGCGGACATACCCTTACATTCCAGAAAAGCCAAACATGGCTCTGATACCTCTAACTGTAATGACTTCAAAAGGGCTAGCTCTTAGACCATTACACGCCACACACTCACTACCTAAGATACGTTAGGCTACCGAACTCTTATTCAGAAACAAAAACGGATGCTTGCATTAAACTTTTGAAAGGTTTACAATCACATAAATCTAAAGTAAATACATAACCGTAGCAAAGGCCCGTAAGCTACAAAGTTGTCAAAAGCGTCTAACGCTAAATAAATAAGAAACTCAAAAGAACAATAAAACTAAAGCTTTGACAAAAGCGAGACCCATCGCTAGTCAATCTACAATGAAATGTATATGGAAGAGGGTGAGCAACCACAACTCAGTAAGTAGCAAACTTCATTAATGAAGTATGCTCAAAATATTTGGAAACAGAATATGAAACATAATCAAATTTAAAGCAAAGCCTAGTTTCATAATCAGAGTTTTTATGCAAGGCTGACAAGTCCAAACAAAACAGAAGTGTTGTTCTAAATCACTCATAACCAAGCTTTCAGAATCACAACACAAGTGGAACACTAGTAGCCAACTAACACATCAGAAGGGAAACATAAACCCTTGGATTAGAAGATCCACAACCGAAGCAGTTGAGACCGCTATAAGACCCGTCGGTCATTAAACATCCTACGAAAACCCGCAAAACAACAAAAAACAGACGGACATCCTATGCAGCATGCTACATGATAGTGATAAGTCTCAGACATATCATATTTTATGTGCTAGATTTAGTATTATATTTATCTAAATAAGATTATATATATGTTATTTATGTTATATTTACGTATTAAAGTGTATTATTTGTTCAGTCTTATGTTTTATGTGTTTTCTATGCAAGGAACGAATCTCTAGGAAAAAGTTCAAGTGATGCCGGATTCAATGCCGAATTAATCCTGCACGGCACGAGCATAGATTAGAAAAGAGGCTTCACCAGATACAAAGCCGGGTGGATTCCATCCGGCATAAATGAAGAGTCGCCACGGTTGACCAAAACGATAGCAGTTATTGACCGTTGGTGATTTGGATGGTACCGGGTATGATGCTAGGCATATCCTGTCCGGCATATACACTGTTTCGCATGAAATTGGTTAGACCTGGCAATTTGGGTCACTGGGTCGGGTTGATATCAGCCCTAACCCAACCCATTTAAAATATCATCAACCCATGCCCAACCCAAAAACGGATGGGTCAGAAAATCATGACCCTAACCCAACCCGTTTAAAATCCTTCAACCCTAACCCAACCCACCCAACCCATTTTTTAAGCATACAATAATTTAGACGGATTAGGAGTAGGCTTTAATAAAAAAATCAAAAAACATCCAGTGCTAACTAATTAGGATGAAACAAAAGGAAGAGAAGTAATCTTGCTTGATCGACCTAACTTTAAACGAATTTCATGTTATGCAAAGACTGTAAAAGTACTACATCAATTTCCCATGAATAGAATAACGCGTACTTTTTCCATAGGTTTATATTTATCAATCTGAGCATAAAGCTCTACCATGCTGGGGAGAAATCCTATCTAGATATGCACATGATCCTATTCCTAGTGCTCTTAATAAAGAGGGAACGAAAATGAAATCTTCATTATGCATTAGAGAAATATACTAAAGACAAATCTTCTAAAGTTAGAAATAATTTATAAACTGAGAGCTCAAAGCCTCAAACTATGACTAATAGTTTTAAAAATAATTACACCTGTAAAATGAGTGCTCATGCCTGAGAAAAGTAAAATCACAATCACTTAATCGTAACCAACAGTTGAGGAACTTCTATGTAGCACGATATGCGTATTGTTGGCTTCAGATTCACTAAGAGGTCTATAATCAAGATCCTACTTACAAAAAATACATATCACCTACTTTTGTTCACCGTTCTAGAAAATCCAAACATACATATATTCTCAAGAACAACTATGGCAGTGAGAATAAGAAAAACAAACCTTAGGCAGAGATGAAGAGCGGCATAGACATGAACAACGACGTAGAAAAGAAAAATGGATGTGAGTCTACAAGACGAGAGTATTTGAGTTTTCAACATTATGTTAAGGTCTATTTGGGCCCTTTGTTTGATATGCAGCTGGTTAGGCCGTTTGTGTAGTTAAAAGTATGTGATATTATTAAAGGTGGGATAGTCCAACTGCACTTGGGCTTAAGACTAAGGTATAGTTTCATCTGAAAATATTATATATAATTGTGAATTAATTATCAACAAATTATTTCGGGTTTCGGGTTGGGTCATGGGTTATGATCTCTACCCTAACCCAACCCACAAAATTAGCTTATTACCCTAACCCAACCCAAAAAATAGATGGGTCAATAATCAAGACCCTAACCCACAAAAATATGGGTTGGGTTCGGGTTGGGTTTCGGGTTGGGTCAAAATTGCCAGGTCTAAAATTGGTAGTTTTGACCGTTAACAGTTGGACACATTTTCCACATGTGCCGGCTACTGATGATCTGACACGATGACCGACAAGAGACATACTGAAGCCCTATAAATAGGCCGAGAGTCTACATCATTTGTTACAATTCAACATCACATTATACTCCATTCACACACTAAATTCCGCCCCATTCCATTGTTGGTGTCCAAGGCATTTCTACGGAGCCATCCACGAAGAAGAAGAGAAGATTTCCTTTTTCGGGTTAAGGATATGATCAATCTCCTTCTCCCTTATGTTTTCTTCTTTATTTGAGTGGATGGTGAAGTAGGAATCCTTGTTAGGTCTTTGGTTAGGATTGGTTTTCCTTGTAAGAATCTCTTATGGATATTAATAAAATTGCAAGTTTCAAAACTACGATTCTGGTCTTTGTGAAGTAGAATAAGTTCGCTACTTATTCTTCTTTCTTCTAAATCCTATTTGAGGTTCAAAAGACAAAAATGGGATTGGTTGAGGAATCTAGTTGGTCTTTAACGTTGTCTTCTGCGCCTCAGCGGGAGCAAGACTTAAGATTTGAATTGGTCTATCTTTCTTCCATTATCCAGTTCGTTTCACACGTGAAATATTTGTGATTCGATGATAGATAATGAGTTCATGTTGTTAGACCCGAAACATGGAAGTGTCCTTCACAATTTGACTACGTCGGGTGTACTGCCGGATGGGAGATGTCCGACACATTCAAAGTTCTTGACTATACCGGGAATCCAAGATCCGGCATGACAGCCGACACGTTCATTTTTGGCAAGATTAAATTCGAGACTTTGCAGTTTGACTTATGACTGTACTTGTTCTTACTTTGGTTATCATTTCGAGTCAAAGTTAGTTTATTTTATTTAGTTTAGAATCAATGTTTATTTCCCCCCTTGTTATAGAATAGGTTATTACCGGGATTAGGACTAGTTTTCTATAAGTCCCTTGGGTTCGATACTCTCGGTCGTAATATCTTTACACTATACTCCGACCGGGTTTTATTTACTACCCGTAGTAGAGTTGTAGGATTAGTTTATATTTTATTCATTTTGTATATAGTTTTATCCCTACAAATTTCCGTTTAGCAAATTGGCGTCGTTGCAGGGGACTTGGAATTAGTCCAAGTCTTAAATTCGGTAAAACGGCCTATTCTTTATTCCTTATTCTTTGATTCTTTAATTTAATATGTTCATTTTGTTTTTTCGGTTGAATATGCCGGGTATCCGGTACCCGGCACATTCAACAACACTTATTTACTAACTCTTTTATTCATTGTTGATTTCATAGGTTGATCATGCCGTACTAATTACCGGGTCTCCTACGTCCGGCACCTTGGAGGGAGTCCTACGTCGGATAGGATTTACCCGGCTCACAATCCGGCACATTCAGCCTCTAACCTCTATTCTTATTTTGTCTTCAAAGTTAGAGTTGTTTGTAAATATTCCTTTCTATGGCACTCATGTTATCCTTCCCTTGTCCTTCCCGTTGTTTTTATTTTTCTCTTCTCGATTTTTTTGAACAGGCCGGGCATCAGGCCGGGTAAATTCGACCCGACATTAGTGGAGGAAGTCCACTGCCGGATATAACATGCCCGACACCATGTCCGACACGTTCAAAATTTTGTTTCTCTTTTAATTTTCGTATTTTTAATTATTTCATTGCCTTATTATTTATTACTACGAAATATTATAAATTGTTGTTTTGCTCCTCATGAATATTTAAAAGGTGAATGCTTCTTCGGTCAACGAGTACTCTTGAAAATTTAGCCAACTTTGATCCGGAGATCGAGAGAACCCTGCTTCGTACTTTAAGGCAACAACGAACCCTACAAGAAGCAGTTCCTACACAAATGGCAGCACCAACCGTCCGAAATATAAACCGGCCTTCCACCTAAGGCCAGAAACCAGCAATCGACCTCCCTCACCTTGCACAAAATGAATACAATGAGTGGCAAAAACTCAAGCCATATCATCAGATTAGATGCATAAAGGAGTTAGGTATGTTTGACGGTACAAACCCGGACGATGCTTTGCTCCACATCACCAAATTCTTGCAACACACAAATAGCCTAACCTCCACAAACAATGTCCTCCAATACGCCAGACTTGCGCTCTTCTCCCATAGCCTTACGGGGATTGCCAGCAAGTGGTACCACAGTCTGACCCCTAGTACCATTACCACATAGGAGGACATGGCAACCAAGTTTTATGATAAGTTCATGCCTCCAAGTCGCACCCTGGAGATGATCGCTGAGATTTACAATTTCAGACAACCTAGCTCGGAGAACATCTGTGAGGCTTGGGACAGATTCAAGGGGTTGATGCGCACATGTCCACACCACAGCCTCACCAAGGAACAACTATCTCAATTTTTCTACAAAGAATTGGTCAATCAATGCAAGACGATGATCTTATCCTCCCTTGGTGCAGACATATTGAAAAAGCCCGGAGATCAATTCCTCAGTGGGGTTGAATCTCTTTGCGAAGAAATTAGAGATTGGGCCACAGGTGGAACCAGGGGTAGTACCGTTGGTTTATATCAAGTGGGCGAGGGCGACGCTAAATTTGACAAACTAATGCAAAGTCATGAGCAATTGTTGGAAAGCAATGCTCAAACGTCCACGAAGGTTAGCCCTCTACAGAAGGTGGTGGAGCAAATAGCGATGAATCAACTTCCTCAACAGGCGAACGTGGTTAGTGCACGACCACACGCTCCGAGCCCTAACATATCAGACTTTCAGAGTGTTGAGGAAGTCAATTATGTGAGTAACCAAGGGTATCGGCAGCCATGGAAATAGGGGAACCAACCCCCTCACAACTTCTAGAGTCAAGCCGGCTACCAGGGAGGTCAGAGGCAATACTGACCATCCCACCCTGCATCATCATCAGAGGCTGAAATGGCTGAACTTCGTGACATGATGTCAGCCCTGATGAACAAAACCCAAGACGCTTACAACGAGATCTCGACCATTCGCAAGGAGCACAAAACGTTGCAGTTGCAGTTGTAGCAACTTCTGACGCAACCACGACAACACGGTCAACTCACGTCCCAAACTCAGACTAATTCACGGGAGCATGCGAATTTGGTCACCATTCTGCCAAGGATCTCAGATAATGCCAAGTAGCCTAAAAGGCTAAGTGTAGGGCGGGTCCTCCTCACGCATTCATTCTCAAACAGGGGAGCCATCCTTTCTTTCCCTTTAATCTTTCTCTTTTATTTTATGTTGTTATATTTGTTATTTGATGTATGGTAAATGCTTTCATTATGTTTTTTTTCTGATTTCTTAAAAAAAAAATTGCACTTTTTCTTTCGTCTTTTGAACACTGGGGGCAGTGTTCCTGCCAAGTGTAGGGCAGGGACCCCCCGTAAAAAAAATAAGTTTTTTTATAATATGCATAAGTTGTGAGTTTTATTCAATGTTTTACTAAACTTTTTGCATGTTTTTGATTGAGATGAGATTAGGAATGAATAAATGCTTGTTCTCTCAAGAGGTAAGCTTTCTAATGACATGTAGATTCTTGTTCTTAACTTCTTGATTGTTTTTTATTTAACATGGGTATATGATCTTTCTCCTAATTCTTTCCTTTATTTACTTCTGGGTATTATTTTCTTCCTTTTCAAACTATGAAAAATCTTTTGGGTGAAAATCTTAAAAAGGGTTTTGTGAAAAAGAAAGAAGAAGAAGAAGAAAAAGAAAAAAAATAATAGAGTAGAAATCTTCTTCCAAAAGGAAAAGCATTATATTCCTTGAGGTTGCAAAAGGTGCCTCAAAATAAAAGTAAGAAACGAGAGTTTTTCCTTTTGTTTTTCTCCTAAATTCCATGTTCTTTAATGAAAAAAATCATGGTTGATTCAGAACCCTTGCAAAATAGGGCTGAATATAAAAACCATCGATGAGTGTCTTGGCCACATTAAAAAACTCTTGAAAAACAGAGCTGAATGATGGAAATCGGAAAAAGGAGAGAATACAAATCCCTTATGCAAATAGCCCAAAAGTTTTTGATCAGTTTTTGAAATTCTTTTTTTGTACCCATTAGTATGTTGGATAGATAGGGATGATTTAAGGGATACTTGTGAAATAGAGTCAAATAGTTGAGAATAGTTATCTAATTGTCATTCTAAAGTTTATCTGTTTTGTGCATAAGTAATTACTCCTTTCTAATCTAATTTTGCTCGAGGAGTAGCAAAAGGTAAGTGTAGGGCCTTGATAAGCCGCAGACTTATCATATTTTATGTGTTAGATTTAGTATTATATATATATAAATAAGATTATATATATGTTATTTATGTTATATTTACGTATTAAAGTGTATTATTTGTTCAGTCTTATGTTTTATGTGTTTTCTATGCAAGGAACGAATCTCTAGGCAAAAGTTCAAGTGATGCCGGATTCAATGCCGGATTAATTCTGCACGGCACGAGCATATATCAGAAAAGAGGCTTCACCGGATACAAAGCCGGGTGGATTCCATCCGGCATAAGTGAAGAGTCACCACGGTTGACCAAAACGATAGCAGTTATTGACCGTTGGTGATTTGAATGGTGCCGGGTATGATGCCGGGCATATCCTGTTCGGCATATACACTGTTTCGCACGAAATTGGCGGTTTTCACCGTTAACAGTTGGGCACATTTTCCATATGTGCCGGCTACTGATGATCCGGCACGACGTCCGGCAAGAGACATATTGAAGCCCTATAAATAGGCTAAGAGTCTACATCATTTGTTACACTTCAACATCACATTATACTCCATTCACACACTAAATTCCGCCCCATTCCATTGTTAGTGTCCACGACATTTCTACGGAGCCATCCACGAAGAAGAAGAGAAGATTTACTTTTTCGGGTTAAGGCTATGATCAATCTCCTTCTCCCTTATGTATTTCTTCTTTATTTGAGTGGATGGTGAAGTAGGAATCCTTGTTAGGTTTTTGGTTAGGATTGGTTTTCCTTGTAAGAATCTCTTATGGTTATTAATAAAATTGCAAGTTTCAAAACTACGATTCTGGTCTTTGTGAAATAGAATAAGTTCGCTACTTATTCTTCTTTCTTCCAAATCCTATTTGAGGTTCAAAAGACAAAAATGGGATTGGTTGAGGAATCTAGTTGGTCTTTAACGTTGTCTTCTGCGCCTCAGCGGGAGCAAGACTTAAGATTTGAATTGGTCTATCTTTCTTCCATTATCCTGTTCATTTCACACGTGAAATATTTGTGATTCGATGATAGATAATGAGTTCCTGTTGTCAGACCCGAAACATGGAAGTGTCCTTCACAATTTGACTACGCCGGATGTAATGCCGGATGAGAGATGTCTGGCACATTCAAAGTTCATGACTATGCCGGGAATCCGAGATCCGGCATGACAGCCGACACGTTCATTTTTGGCAAGATTAAATTCGAGACTTTGCAGTTTGACTTATGACTGTACGTGTTCTTACTTCGGTTATCATTTCGAGTCAAAGTTAGTTTATTTTATTTAGTTTAGAATCAATGTTTATTTTCCCCCTTGTTATAGAATAGGTTATTACCGGGATTAGGACTAGTTTTTTATGGGTTCGATACTCTCGGTCGTAATATATTTACACTATACTCCGACCGGGTTTTATTTGCTACCCGTAGTAGAGTTGTAGGATTAGTTTATTATTTTATTCATTTTGTATATAGTTTTATCCCTACAAATTTCCGTTTAGCAGATAGCCAGACCCGACCATCCACAACTCAGAAGCTATGTAACTAGGTCTCAAAATGAAATAATTAAACTCACTAAACAGAAGTGCATAAATATGCATAAAACATGGCTGAATCTCTTATTCACACTTAGGGGGATCATAACCCTGCAAATAGAGTCGTGTTAGGACATGTGTTCGGGCTTACATGTCCGGACACATGCCGAAAGCAAAAACAAAAATGTCCGAACTTACATCCGGGCTTACAATTCTAGACAAAAATCTGACAAATTATACACAGTGAAGTTCGGACATGTGTTCGGGCTTGGAAGTCCGAACACATGCCAAGAGTTAAAACAGAAGGTGCCTAGCTTGCAAGTCCGAACACAGGCCGAGACTTGAAACCCAGAACTCGTCCTCACACTCCGTCCAGACATACAAGTCCGGACAAAAGTTCGGACACGTTCAACATCGGAAAATCAGTGAGCGCCAGACGCACTGTCCAGACATGCAAGTGCGGACAGACGTCCGGACACAGCAAAATCAAAAATTCAGAAACAACTGAAACTTCTCAAGTCAGAACCAAATTCCACGATAAAAACCAAAACAAAATCACGAGGAACCATTAGGGTTTTGCGACTCATAACCATAACAGTTCAGAAGAGGAATTCACACAAAACAATACAATTTGCAACAATCGGAAACTCAATTTCGGAAGTACCCCATGGGTGAAGATAATCCATCGAATCCATTCACCACCTACCTCAATCGACGAGCTGAAATCAAAGTGCAACCCAGCAACCACGCAGACCAGAACGAAGGAATCAACCACTAAATTCGCAATTCCAAACCAAACCACAATCAACAACCAAAGTACAAAACTGAAAACCAAAACCCACCAACACAACAACAACCAACCTAAAACAAACAAAGAAGCAACACTGCAGGAGAGACTTGCAAACGCACCACACCAGCAACAATTCACCAAGGCAAGAACTAGGAGATGAAGAAATGGAGGAAGAAGAGTGCTCATGGAACTGGCAGGAAATAACATAGATCGGGAAAACAAAATAACTCCTCATTCCCAATAAATTCCTTACCTTAGATATTAAATGACCAAAAAACCTCCTTGCTCTTCCCTTCCCCTTTAATCCACCAAATAGCCAAAATGTCATAAGTCCTTGAAGTAAGATAATGACATGAAATAGAAAATTTGGATTATAACAATATATTAATACTTATATTGAATATATATATATATTTGAGTGGAGAACATGCAGGGACGGACCCAATGTAGAGCGTAGTGTGTTAATTGACACTCATGCAATTCATAATAAAGCTAAAGTTTATTTATATACTACAACTAATCATGTTTAGTTTGGTGGTTTAACGCTCATGTGTTGATAAATATGAGTTGAGTTCAAATATGGTTAATATAATTTGTTTATTTCATTACAAAATATCATCTAATATATGTAAAGTAAATTGAGTTCAAGACTAAAGAATGACCTTAGTAATAGTTGTATTTCACTTTGTAAATTACTCTTCATGTGTGTATTTTATATTTTGCTTTAGCTTTATTCTAGCCCTTATATATTTTAATTGCATCTTTCTTTCCTCACCTAATATTGTTTATTTTCTCTAATATTGTTGTTTAACATTTGCTACTTGTCAACCTAAATTTATTCTTCTAGTTTGTTCATGAATGATGCAAACTAACTTTGATTGAGAACAGTTCTTTTACCGTTTTTAAGAATATAATTAAAATTTATTTTACTGTAGACCTTATACTAGTAGTATCTATTGTCAACATGATCACAACTTCAATATAACATTCTATAAAAGCTTATTGTTAATTTTAAAAATATGAATTTATAAGTTCAACACACCTAATTTAAAAGTCTGGGTCCACTGAGAACATGATAAAATTATTTATTTTATCATTCAGATTTGTTTCTAAAACTGAAATATTTTTTTTAACCGTGATTTATTTAATTAAAATCTATCTTATAATTTGATCAAAAAAAAAAATCTATCTTATAAAATTTAAAGTAAAATATAAAATTTTAAAAATAGAATTTGCCCACTTTACTATCTTTAGTCAAACGGGTCATTGACCGATGGTTTACTTCTTTCGCAAAAACCGAAGTGAGTAACAGACATGCTTTTTTTTTTTAAACTTCTTAAAGATACGGCACGGTCCCGGAATCGAGACGCGACATTCTCAGCTGAATTTGATAATAAATTCCTAAAATCCGTAGTGAGTGGCACTCTCTATTCCCCCAAGTGGCCTGGTGAAAGCTTCGGGAGAAGACAAAAGAATACAAAAACAACTATAACGTTACGATCCCCCTTGTGAGTAACTTCAATCTCCGGTGCAGGTGTACGCATTCCTCTCTGTTTATTGCTCCAAGTGATGCGAGAGGGTTTGAGGACGGTAACCGGAAAGAGCAATGGAGAGACTATTGGGATTGGTCTTCGGTGCTTTCCTTTCTTTCGCACTCATAGGTTTCTTCAAGCTCTTTTATCTTTTCCTCTCTCTAGTTATCTATGCACTTCCATCTGTTCAATCGTGCTGCATGAGCATTTTTATGTCTGCACTGCATATATGAAACTAATGCAGAATGCCTTGCTCTCCATTTTGACCGAATTCGTTTTTGGCTATGTTTAGCGACCAATTTATGGTTCATCGATGAATATCACGAAAGAAGAGAAAGATTCTTTTGTTTTTGGCATACCCAGGTAGATTTTGGTAGCCATTTGTCGATGCTTGAAGTCTTGAGAAATCTTAAGAAGGGTATCTTCAAAAGCATTTTCTCTGGCCCATTCTTGCTCTTCTACAGAAAGCATTTAATGAAATTTAAATGGTGGTAGGTGTAGCAGATGGTGGTTAGTTGAGTGATTTGCATTATTCTTAGTGTCTATTGTCTGCCCTATTTGGTTTCTTGTTTCTCTGTGGTGGATTCATCTAGTATACTGTAGTACTCTTGGTGCATGTAATTTTCAGATGCTTCTAACAATAACTGCACCGATTCATCCTACGTTGCTGATCCATATGCTCCCATACGATTTTCTTTTGCTGTTGCTCGCTAAACGATGGTAATTGATCTCCTGGCATATTGCTGACGTAATAATTTTATCTCAAACAGATGTTTGCAGAGGAAACAGCATTGGTGTTTGCTACGGCCGAAGTGCAGATGATCTGCCTACCCCAGACAAGGTAGTCAGGCTGGTACAAAAGCACAACATCAAATCTATTCGGATTTATGACTCTAATGTCCAAGTTCTGAAAGCCTTCTCAAACACGGGGATTGAGCTCATGATAGGCGTCCCAAATTTAGACCTCTTATCCTTCGCCCAGTTTCAATCTAATGCTGATTCCTGGCTCAAAAACAACATCCTTCCATACTACCCATCCACCAAGATCACCTACATCACAGTTGGTGCCGAAGTCACCGAGGATCGAAACAATGCGTCTGCCTTGGTAATCCCTGCAATGAAAAACATCTTTTCAGCCCTTAAGAAAGCTGGTCTGCACAAGAAGATCAAGGTGTCAAGCACACATTCTCTTGGAATTCTATCTCGTTCTTACCCACCCTCAGCAGGTGCATTCAACAGCCGCTATGCCTCCTTCTTGAAGCCAATGTTGGATTTTCTGGCGGATAATCAGTCCCCCTTTATGGTTGACATATACCCTTACTTTGCCTATGGCGATTCACCCAGCAATGTCTCCCTGGACTACGCCCTGTTCCAGTCCAAGAATGAAGTGGTTGATCCGAACACGGGGTTGCTCTACACGAACATGCTGGATGCTCAAATTGACGCCATCTATTTCGCATTGATGGCTCTGAATTTTAAGACCATAAAGGTGATGGTGACTGAAACCGGCTGGCCTTCCAAGGGAACAACTCATGAGAAGGCTGCTACACCGGATAATGCTGAGACATTCAATCAGAACTTAATTGGTCGTGTTGTCAACAATAACGGCACACCAGCAAAGCCAGGCGAGAAGCTTGATGTGTATATATTCTCGTTATTTAATGAGAATAGGAAACCGGGCATGATGTCTGAGAGGAACTGGGGGCTCTTTTACCCTGATGAGACTAGTGTGTATAATCTAGACTTCTCAGGGAAGGTGGCAGATGGGCTGGGCAGTGGTGGAAATTCCAGCTCCAACTCAACCGGTGGTGGTGTGGGGGCTGCTGCTGCCTGGTGTGTTGCTTCGTCATCAGCTTCTCAGGCAGACTTGCAGAATGCGCTGGATTGGGCATGTGGGCCTGGAAATGTGGATTGCACTGCTATCCAACCTAGTCAGCCCTGTTTTCAGCCCGATAATACAGTCTCTCATGCGTCTTATGCATTCAACAGTTATTATCAACAAAATGGGGCTAAAGATATGGCTTGCACCTTTGGCGGTGCTGGTGTTAGAGTAACAAAAAACCCAAGTAAGTTACTTACCATATCTGATAGAATACTTGATATACTCATTTGAGTTTTTATGGATTTTTGAATCCTTAGTTTACTGAAGTCAAAGGATCATGTATGGTCTGATTTGCATTGTCTTACTTTGATTTTGCTGGTGCTAGCTAAGGAAAGACTGACTGCTGTCTAAATGTGTGTTCTGAATCTTTGCAGGCTATGACAAGTGCATATATATGACCGCAGGGTAATTAATCAAATGCAGTTCGTTTTTATTCAATTAACGACTGCTGTTTTCTCGCAGAATTGTTATATGCTTGCTGATATATCTGCATTTATATCTTGCAGAAGCAACTTGACCACAGTGAACAATGCAACCGCAGCTGCTGATTCCGTCTCATTCTCCACTAAGAACGGAATGGTTGTTTGGGTTAATTTATGGGGGCTCTTTATCTTGCTTCTCTCGTTTTTTCTTGATGTTATTGTAGGCTAGAAAAGAAAAGCGCAACTGTAACCTTGTGTTGCTGTCTTGTACAAGGATAATTTGTCCACTAGTCACAGTGTTAGGGGGAAAACGTCGTCCTCACCCCTAGTTTTGGCATGTAGATTCAGTGATGCAAAGAAAGATATGAGAGGATTAGCTAGGGTGGCGAGCTGCTCTTGCAAGTTGCACATATAGCTTCTAGCAACCCAGATTATAGGTTTAGACTTTTGTTCAGATTATGCCTGTGTAACGAACGAAATGGTCAGAATCTTGTGCACTTCGAACCTTCACGCTGCAACAATTAAGAAGCAACTGCTTAAAGAACTGCCTTTTGTTTTTGTACCTCCCTTTGATAGATGACTGTATTGCATTTTATGTTACAACGAAGTCAACCAACCGAGGACGAGACAGAATTTTGCACAAAGTGAAGCAGGGATTATGGTTAAGGGATTGTGGTTCTGTTTGTGTTGACATATTATAACCACACATGATTCTAGTTTCAAGATATCTCCCTTTTGAGAAATATGAAGAAAAGAGCAATCCATCCGACGCGCATGAATTGAAGTTTACACAGCAGTTCACAATCTTAGCTTAGTGGCACGCCTGTCTGTTAAGTGACCAATTCGATGGTGATGACGTGATCCATGGGCTTGTAAAACCACCGGAGGTTGGATTCTTCCCCCTTGTACGAGGCTTGGTTCTTTCCGACCGGGTTGTGCCTGGTAGGACTGCTGTGCTAGGCGTATCATTTGTCATGGCTGTTGTGGACTTGTGGTTGTTGCTGTAGAAGATGTTGTCGGCGTGAATGTTGTTGTAACCTTTCCCTCCCTTTGTTGGATTTTTTGCTCCAACCCGCTGTTAGTATATATATAAGATTAGTAATTACCTAGTCAGTTTGTTTAGCGGCATGTTCTATCAGTGTATATATATATATATATATACATTGCTCCTGTATCTGTAATCTACTAATCAAATATTTTGTAATACAACATGGTATTACTTTCTGCGTTTCATCTTTTCTCTTTGTTGACTTTTTTTTTTTCTTTCGTTACTTTCCAGCTTCAAGAAAATTTCTTTTCCTTTTCTTTCGTTCTTCTTGCTAAACTATCTGCTCCATGTTTGAGCAGAGGAGGAATCTACCGTAATGGAATCACATAAGAGGAGGTGCAAGTACCCAGAAAGGGAACTATTGCGGCGAAGCCGCAAGTTCAGATCCATTCTATCTCCACTCCTCTGATGGATCGAGCATGTCGCTCACTACCACCCAATTAAATGGGATGAATTTTGGATTGTGGAAGCGTTTGGTGTCTCTTTCCTTGTGTGCCAAGAACAAGTATGTGTTTGTGGATGGGTCTTTGCAGCGACCACTTGAGTCTTTTCTAGAGTGAGATGTGAGAAAATGTAATGATAATTGCTTGAGTTTACAACTAGTAAAGCCTGTATTTATACAGTCCTAATAACGTTACTATTGTTGTTCAGATCCTAAATGTTAGGACAGTTGAGAAGTGGAGGGGGGTTGTTGTGGTTGTTAGCTTAAAATCAGAAACTAATTACAAATAAAATAATTATGTAATGATGGAGATAATTATGTGGGTATTTCCTTAATATGCCCCCGCAAGCTGGACGGTGGGGAAGAGAGTCCGAGCTTGGATACGTTGTTGTCAAACTGAGCACGAGGTAGAGATTTGGTGAGTACATCAGCGAGTTGGTCTTTGGTGGAGATGTGATGAACACGCAACACCCCTTGTTGAACCTGTTGACGCACAAAGTGATAGGCAATGGCTACATGCTTCATACGAGAGTGGAAAACTGGATTGGATGAGAGGAAAGTGGCACCCATATTGTCACAATGAAGGACTGGTTGGCTGACTCGATGGTTGAGCTCCGTGAGGAGAGATAAGAGCCATAGAATTTCAGAAGCTGTGTCAGCAAGGGCACGATACTCGGCTTCAGTGGAGGAGCGAGCAACAGCACGTTGTTTGCGAGAACTCCACGAGACGGGAGTGGATCCAAGATAGACAATGTAACCAGTGGTGGAGACGTAGTCATCATGGTCACCGGCCCAATCAGCGTCCGAGAAGGCGTTAATGGAGGTAGCGGGAGACGGGCGGATAGCAAGACCAAGATGAAGGGTACCCGCTAGATACCTAAGGAGGCGTTTGAGTGCAGTCCAGTGATGAGTTGTTGGAGCCTGCATGAACTGAGACAGACGATTGACGGTGAACGCAATGTCAGGGCGAGTGAGACCAAGATATTGAAGGCTGCCGACAAGGGCCCGATATGTAGTTGGTGTGTCGAGGAGGTCGCCAGAGTGCTTAAGGAGCGGAGCGGTTGATGAAATCGGTGTCGGGGTGGAGCTGCAATCCACCATACCAGCTTTTTGAAGTAAATCGGTGATGTATTTTCGCTGGGAAAGAAAGAGGCCGCCCGAGCATGGAAGAACTTCAACACCAAGGAAGTATGACAAGGGGCCAAGATCTTTGAGAGAGAATCGTTTGGCGAGGTTACAGAGAAGGTGATTGACTGAAGAGGGATGATTACCAGTGACAATGATGTCGTCGACATACACGAGAACTAGGAGGGTGGAGCCGCCTTGGTGGGAGATGAACAAGGAGGCATCAGATTGAGACGGACGGAAGCCATGATGAGTAAGGAACGTTTTGAGCTCAGTGTACCAGGCACGCGGGGCTTGTCGAAGGCCATATAAGGCTTTGTGGAGACGACAGACGTAGTCGGGATGAGTGGTATCAAGAAAGCCAGGGGGTTGACGAACGTAGACTTCCTCATGCAGAGAGCCTTGAAGGAAGGCATTATTGATATCCAACTGGCGTAGAGGCCAGCCATTGGTGACGGCTAAAGTGAGGATGACACGGACAGTGACTGGCTTGACCACGGGACTAAATGTCTCATGAAAATCCCAACCAGGACGCTGGGTGAAGCCTTGGGCAACAAGACGGGCTTTGAAACGATCAACGGTGCCATCTGGGTTATACTTGATACGGTAAATCCATTTGGTGCCGACAAGATTTTGAGACGAAGAGGGTGGAACTAGGGTCCAAGTCTTATTTTTTATTAGAGCATCATACTCAAGTTGCATGGCAGCGCGCCAGGAGGGATGTTTAAGGGCTTGAGAGATGGTTCGTGGTTCAGAGGGTGAGGTGGCAGATGCAGTGAGGTTTAATTTGTGGATGGGCTTGATAATACCGTGTTGAGAGCGGGTGATGACAGTGCGGGGGGGTATAGTTTGTGCGGGTGGGGGAGTGGTACAAGGGTGGGAGGAGGATGGTGTGGATGTGGGTGGTGGCGGAAGGAGAGAGGGCAGACAGGGTGTGGTGGGAGTAGAGGAGGTAGATTGTGACGGCGGTGAAGGTGAAGGAGAGTCGGATGGAGCCGATGGAGAAGCTGGTGGTGGAGCCGAGGGAAGATGGATGTCGGTCCAAGCGGAGGGTGGGATATCAGAAGCATGGGGAGATGTGGGAGATGGCCGCAGTTTGGAATATGGGAAGACATCTTCGACAAAGCGAACATGGCGAGAGACATATATGCGGTGAGTGAGCGGATCGAGGCAGTAGTAAGCATGTTGAGTGGTTGAGTAACCTGCGAAAACACACGGAATGGACTTGGGGTCCAGTTTGTTAGTGGCATAAGGCCGAAGCCAAGGATAACACAAGCAACCGAAACTTCGCAAGTTAACATAATCTGCAGGTTTATGAAACACACGAGTATAGGGGGAATCGAAATGAAGGGTTGGAGTAGGTAAACGATTAATGAGATAGACAGCTGTAAGCATCGCATGCGGCCAAAGAATGGACGGTAAACCCGACTGAGAGAGAAGAGCAAGACCGGTTTCGACGATATGACGATGTTTGCGTTCAGAGATGCCGTTGTGTTCAGGGGTGTGAGGAGGGGAGGTGAAGTGACTGATTCCGTGGGAGTGTAAATAAGGTCGTAATGCGAGAAATTCGCCACCGTTATCGGAATATAGAACTTTGAGCGCTTTGTCAAAATATGTTGTCACAAGTTTGTGAAATTGTGGGAAGATGTGTGCAACCTCACTCTTGCGTTTGAGGGGATAGAGCCATGTATATCGCGTATAGTGATCAACAAAGACGACATAGTATTTATATCCATTATAAGAGTGAATAGGAGAGGTCCAGACGTCACTGAATATTACTTCGAGAAAGCGAGTTGAGTGCAACGTGGACGTGGCAAATGGCAGTTTGTGGCTCTTGTTTATTTGACAATGAGTACATTCAGATTGATGGAACAATGGATTACAAAAACGGAGTTTATTATGGAGATATTGAAAAATAGAAGTAGATGGATGGCCTAGACGATGGTGCCAAGTATTATTGGTGGGTGGCAGCGCAGCGACATTCGCAGTGGGACGGGGAGATGTCCAAATATAGACTCCGTCAACACAGGGACCGGATGCGAGAAGATCACCGCTCTTTCGATGCTTCACAGAAAATGAAGTAGGTGAGAATGTGATATGGCAATCATGTTCAGAAGCAAGTTTAGAGACAGATATTATGTTCTTTTGCATAGAAGGAACACAAAGAGTATTGGAGAGTGGTAATAAGGATGCAGACATATTAAGAGGCAAAGTTCCAGAGTGCGTTATTTTCAAACCTTCGCCACTGCCCATGAAAAGTTCGTCTGGGCCGGAGTAGGGGTATGCAGCCTGAAGTGTGGCAGGGTCATTAACGACATGATGTGAGGCGCCGCTATCGACTAAGAAATCCGGCTGTCGGGAATGAGTGGTGGTGGCATTCAGTTGAGGTGCAGACGCAGACGGTGGTGGTGGAGGATGAGCGTTGGGGTACTGGCGCCGGAATTCGGGGCAAGCGGCGATGACATGTCCCACAACTCGGCACCACTGACATTTACCGAGAAATGGACGAGGGTTCGGTTTACCGCGATTGGGTGAATACGGTTGGCCGGTGGTGGGATTGTGGGGAGAGGTGCGCATCCGCGCATTGCGGGACTTCGTCTGAGCAGTGAGGGCTGTGGCAGGGGCGGCGGCAGATGTGGCAGCAGAGGCGAGCTCGAGTTCCCGAACAAGAAGCTTGTCATGGAGTTCAGCGACCTGGATTGTAGAGTCACGAGCTTTAATGGCATCAACGATGGCAGAATAGGTGTCATTCAACCCATGCATGATGTAGGAGACTAGATCATCTGAGTCTACAGGTTTCCCGAGTTCAGCGAGCAGGTCGGCTGTCGCGACCATAGTCTGAAGATAGTCAGAGACGGATTGCGTGCCTTGAATGTTGAGCGTAGTCGGTCCTTCAACTGATTGACCCGACCCTTAGAGGGATTGGCATAGGTTTTTGCAAGGATGTCCCACGCATCCTTGGTTGTAGCAGCACGAGTCACTAACGGAGCCACGGCGGGAGTTAATGTGCCCACGAGAGCACCAAATAAGAGGCGATCTTGGCGCAACCATGTAGTGTAGGCTGAGTTCGGGTTGCCGTCAGCGAGGGTTTTTGCCGGCGCTGCCTCAGTGCCGTCGACGAACCGGAGAAGGTCATATCCGGTGAGAATTGCAGTGAGCTGGAGTTTCCAGGTAATGTAATTTTGGGGATTGAGTTTGAGAACATTAGCAAAATTGACAAGCACAAAAGGCTTGTCTGTATCGCTAGGATTGGTGATGGTGGTGGATAGTTGAGCCATTTCGTCGAGGGAAAGGACGGAGACACGGCCGGAAGCAAAAACAAAATGAATAAAGAAAGAATTATGAAAGGAAAACACACGCAGTGGGTGGGATGAAGGGAAAAAAATAATAATAAAAAATTGGAAGTGAAAAGGGAGTGGAAAGAAGAATAGATGGATGGGAGTGGGGACTGTTGCAAACGTGCACTGGGAGAGTACGTGGGAATTATATTGTGGGTGAGAGAGAGAGAGGAATTGCCGAGCTCGGAGGTGCGACCTGAGATGGGCAGGTTCGTCGGAGCAGTGTTGCTGACGAGAGGTTGGACAGCAGGCGAACGACTGGGTTTTGGTGTGGTGGTGCTGGCGATGAGAGACAACAGCAAGTAGTAGCGGCAGTGGTGGGGGTTGGGTGGATGACGCTAGTAGGGGTTTTGGTGTGATGGTGCTGGCGATGAGAGACAGCAGCAAGCAGTAGGCGGCAGTGGTGGGGGTTGGCCGGCCAGAAAAAAAAATAATTTCGTTACAGGAAGAATCTTTTAGGCTCAGATACCATGAGAGAATGTAATGATAATTGCTTGAGTTTACAACTAGTAAAGCCTGTATTTATACAGTCCTAATAACGTTACTATTGTTGTTCAGATCCTAAATGTTAGGACAGTTGAGAAGTGGAGGGGGGTTGTTGTGGTTGTTAGCTTAAAATCAGAAACTAATTACAAATAAAATAATTATGTAATGATGGAGATAATTATGTGGGTATTTCCTTAATAAGATGCCTGGAACAGATGCAACATGTCGGTCATAGTCTGGTTGCTCAACACCATCAACAAGAAAATCGCCAACACTGTCATCTTCTCTCGAACCGCGAAGCAAATTTAGGATCAGCTACATCAGCGGTATGGAAGGCCAAATGGGGTTCGATTTCTTGAGCTTAAAAGAAGCATCGTGTGGTCCAGTCAGGGGACAGAGTCAATTAGTAGTTTCTATTCAAAATTTAAGGTTTTTTGGGATGAATTAGACGATGTCGATGAACTACTGAGTGTCAGTGTCTTTCTGGCAACAGCTTGATGGCTTATTGTGCTTGGGAAAGGCAAATGCAATTTTCGATGGGGCTAAATGGGACGTTTTGGCTAGCTTGTGGTTCAATTTTGAGGATGTCGCCCTTACCCAGTGTCCACCAAGCTTTCTCCATCCTCGAGCAAGAAGAAAATTAGTGACAGGCTCGTGTGGCGCAACCTGTTTCTGGCTCCTTTTCCGTCAATTCCAATATGAATGTTTCAAGAAGTGGAGAGAATACTGGGAGAAAGACCATTTGTGATTTTGTGGAAAAGTTGGTCATGTTTCGGCAAATTGCTACAAGAATGGTTTTCCGCCTAACTTTACGGCAAAGGGGCGCAAGGCTGTTGCGAATTTGATAGAAGTCACTGCTCCACAAAACTTGGTTTCTTCAAAACCTGGAGTTTCAGTCGAATAGTACCATGCGATGTTAAGTTTTTTTTTTTTGACCAATTCTTCTTCTGTGGCTTAGACCACACCAAACGCCGGCTGGTAACACAGTCTCTTCATTTTACAAATTGAAATTACCCGTGTGCTATTCTTTGACGTGTTTAGAGGATTCTTGGATTCTAGATAGCAGTGTTGCGCATCATGCATGTTTCAATGCTAATTGGTTTGTGAATTTCTACTCTGGTGTCAATGGTGTTAACATAGAATTGCCAGATGGTAGTTTGAAGTATGTTAGTACTATGGGTGATGTCAAGATTGGTGACTCTTTTGTACTAAAACATGATTTGTATATCCCTCAATTTAAGTACAACCTTCTGTCTGTTAGT
Source organism: Limonium bicolor (assembly GCA_023374045.1). Taxonomy (NCBI): domain Eukaryota; kingdom Viridiplantae; phylum Streptophyta; class Magnoliopsida; order Caryophyllales; family Plumbaginaceae; genus Limonium; species Limonium bicolor. Next base: position 122,614,697 of record CM041782.1, on the reverse strand, counting down.
TGGATTGCGAAACAGTTGAGAGGAATTATCTCGTTTAAGCAACATGTTTGTGTTTATCAGGACCTTTTTCTAAAGAGGCCAAGGGAGATTGGTCAAGAGGTTAATGGGATATATGTGTTGCACAAGAAAGCTTTGGACAATTTGTGCTCTGTGAGCAAATAGAATGCTAAGTGTTCTTCTGTTTAGGTCAATGTTAGTAATAATATGGATGTTTCTGATGTTCCTAGGGTTAGTAATACCGGTTTTATTCATGTTTCTAGTTTGAGCAAGCTAGAGCTTTGGCATATGTGGTTGGGTCATTTGTCATTAGACAAAACTAGAAAGATTGGAAATAGTGCTTGTTCTAATAAAGTGGTTTTGTCTGTGAGATTTGTATAAGGGCCAAACAGGCCAAGCTGCCTTTTAATAAATCTGTTTCCAAGTCCAATGTTGTTTTTGATTTAGTCCATGGTGATGTTTGGGGACCTTATAGTGTTATTACTCATGATGGGTATCGTTACTTTTTAACTCTAGTAGATGATTATTCAAGGGCCACGCGGGTTTATTTGCTTACTGCTAAGGCTTTTATGTGTATTAAAAGCTTTATTAAAGCTGTTAAAAGGAAATGTAGTACCAAAGTTAAAACTTTATTGTAACACCCCCGAATAAACATTCAACAGTACAAAACCAACTCCGGTCATATTGCATGATAACTAAGCAGCGGATTCTCGATATCATCCGGGTGCTACAGATGCCAACCACCCACGTGGTTGACAGACCACCCTACCAATACTAAGTTACGGTCTGCATGACTGGAACATCCCTCAACCAAAACTTTCATACAATATAAGATACAACTCTGAATACCGAGTGTCTACAACAAGATTACCAAATCATAAACTAAGAATTACATCTCGGGTTTAGTGTCAACCCATATATTACATGTGCTACTACAAACTTAAAGGTCGTGCCCCGATGGACTACCCCCATGGTAGTCCCCCTGCCTACGCTCCGTCGCGATCCAGATGATCACCTGTAAAAATAAAGGACTCAGCAAAACTATGCCGAGTATGAACGTGTGAAGCCCGCATGTTACCGGGCTACACGACTACTTGGTCGAATATTATTAAGTCCAATTTACATGCCATGAATAAGCAGTAACACACAACATGAAATGGAAACACACCAATTCACAACACGCTGAGCACAGAGACAGGCACAAGCACATCATCACAATCACAAATAGAGTGTGTCATAGAGTACAAGTGATGACGATCCTCACAGCGGGATCATATAAGCGTTGTGTGTTTTCATTTCTTTTCCTTGTTTCCATAATGTGTATTCTCGTTCTCTTTCCCTGTTTCCATAATGTGTATTTTCGTTCCCTTCCCTTGTTTTCATAATGTGTATTTTCATTCTCTTTCCTTGTTTCCATAATGTGTATTCTCATTCTCTTTCCTTGTTTTCATAATGTGTATTTTCATTCTCTTTCCTTGCACCCGGTCTAGGGATATAGTTTAGATCCCGTGACCATATAGTGTGGGTACTCATCTTTCCCTGTTTCTCATAGATTAACGGTGTATTCTTCTGTTACCGCACGTTGGAGGACGTCTCCTCCTTAGTTCATACCTTTGTTCATACCTTAGTTCATACCATAGTTCATATCTCCATTCTCGGCGTCGTACGTCGAGAAAGAGGGTTCGTCTTTTAGACCCCAGATTATGCTCTTCAATTAGCTGATCCTCCAATCCCGACGTCAGGTCGAGACAGAGGGGTCATCTCTTGACCCCAGGTCATGCTTCCCAAAATTGCCAATCTTCCAATCCCGGCGTCGTTCGTCGAGAAAGAGGGTTCGTCTTTTAGACCCCAAGATGCATTCCACAATAGTCGGTCGAAGGATCTGATGCAGATACCAACTCCCGATCATCCATACCGCGCGGCCCGAGATGTTGTCTTCCCGGGTTATTCTCATGTTCCACCAGTTGATATTTACTTATTATAAGTCTTTTCTCTTTGTTCAGCTTGACACCATTGTGGGTGTCGATAGCAGTCCCCAATAGAGCATTCACTTATCGTAAATAATTTGACACCATAGTGGGCGTCCTTGGGAGTCCTCCATGGTTAAAGAGGAGTTTTCCTTTATATAAGTAGTTTCCTTATTCGTTTGTATTATTCATTAAGTTTTGTCCCGTAGTTTACATAAACGGGGAGTGACTAAGTTACTGTGTGCACGCAAGTAAGGTATAATAGGTATAGAGCAATCAATACCACAATTTAAATGAATAGTCTGTTTCATAATTCACACAAGCACACCGCAAGCAAATAAGCAAGACAAACAATCCATTTTCATGCTTTAGTCTTGAAGTCATTGGCAAACAAGGCACACAGCACACAAGCCGTGTAACACGGTAACATACGAATCACACATGTCCATACCTTTTCGAAAGTACGAGTCGTCTCACACTCGGAGTCCCGGTCGGAGCTCGCTACGGCCCTAGCGTTAATTAAAACAATGGGTCAGTCTATTATTTTATGTGATGACACTTTATATCGTACGTTTTTCCCCTGGTATGTTGTTACATGCTTAGTTTAGATTGACTCTTAGAATTTCATATGCATTAATCCTAGGCTTAACTTAATCCTAGGATAGTTCATATCTTTATTTACATGTTAACTAAGCCCTTTTCCCTTAGGTAATGTTTTAGGGCGTTTTAAAAAGCAGTTATGTAACAAGTTGTATAATATAGATGTGACTTATCCAATGGGTATTCTTTCCTTGGATAAGTAGGTGAGTAACATCTTAACCTTTGTCTAATGATAATATAGATCATATAATACTCCTAACACCCATTTATACAGAAGCCCAAGAATTTACAAATCTGAAACACAATTCCCATGTAATACCTTATCTAACTTCACTTTTAATGTAGTAATTGGTGTTTAACCTTCTCCACATGTTTCGCTACCCTAACTATATCCATTAGCTATGATTTGGGTTTATTATTAAGCTAACAGCACACTCACAATACCCCCGGTAACCAGTTATACAGAAACACAACTCAGAGAAAACCGAACACCAACTTCAAGCATACCTCATTCAGTTTCTCTTTGCACTGCGTTAAGTTGCTTTCCTATCTTTCACAAGTGTTTACAACCTAGGTAAGTGTATTAGCTAGGTCTTAAGTTTGTTAGCAAGCCATTTCAACCCACTTATGCTTACTGTGTGACAGTTATACAGAGGCACAACTATGGAAAAACTGAAACCTACTCTGCTTGTTTCTTCCTCACTCTTTCCTTTAGTAGATCGTCAATTGATTCCTAGACTCTCACATGAGTATACCAACTTAGTTCACCTCTTCAGAAATGTTTTGAGTTCATTCTAAAACCACCACCTCACTCTTCATACTCCTGTAAGTTGAGTATACTGAACACAAGTTTCAGGAAAAGAAACTGAAACACTCATAACCTGCGCACTCCCTTTTCTTCTCAGTTTCTAAAGATCAGCTGACTCCTAAATCATCCCCAAAGTGCTTATGACTTTACTCAAGAGTACTGGATGTGTTTAGGTTCATTAACTACTCAATACCTCATTCTCACACCATCAGTACTTTAGTTCAAGTTTTCAGAAACTCCTGAAACGGAAAGATCAGAACAGGTATTCTCTCTTTTCTTTCTTTTCTGTTTGTTCACCAATCTGATTCTCAATTTTTCCCATATTACCTAGCTACTTAGTTAATAGTCTTAATAAGGTTTCAATCTTCAAGACCGACCCTAGGCATCAGACAAAGCTACTGAGATGTCCCAAGCTGAATCAAACAGAATCTGAAATTACAAACTGATATATCCTCTTATGTGTTCTCTGTTCACGAGTTGATTTTCAATTCTCCCCAAACTGCCTGCCCACTTAGCTAGGTGTTTAATCAAGTTTTTAAATTCAACACAAGCCCCAAACAACCTGACCTACCCCTCTGAAACACTTTACACAGAAACTAGGCAAACTGGAAAAAAAACCGAAACACAACTAGTGTCTCCTCTGGTATCTTCCTTTCTGTTTTTTTTTTGTTGCTTATTAAACAGGCTTCTATTTCCCTCAATTGTTTAGCTCCTGCATTAAGAGTCTTAACATAGCTTCCCTATTAACCTCAGAAACAGACCCAAGATAGCTTGCTACAGCTACTGCCACTGCCTAATTCTGAAACTGGGCAGAACTTACAAGAAAACTGAAACTGCAAGAAAACAGGAACTCTTGAATTGATGCATTTCTTGTCTATTATTTCCTTTCTGCTCCCTTATCTGTTTTCTGTTTTTCCCCATCTTATTTACATGTAGGTTTATATGTTAGCATGAGTTCAGACTCATTTCCACGACAATACAACCATTAGAAGGCCTTCTTATACTGAAACATAAGATTGCAGAAAAACTGAAACTAAGTTTCTGCACACTCCCACTTCTTCTTCCCCTTTTTCATGTGTTATCTAGTTTCAGTTTTTTTTTTTTTGTTCAATTAAGCAGGCTTGTAACCTTCCCGAAGTGTATACCACTTAGGCACGTGTACTAGAAATATTTCAGGACCATTAACAATTCAATACCACACCATCTAATCCTTCTGCGAAGTGTTTTGTACAAAACCTGCAAACTGAGACCGAAACTATGAACTGATGCATGCTTGTCTTCCGTTTCTTTCCCTTTTTTTTTTCCTCTGCATTCATTGATCTGGTTCTAACTACCCAAGTTGTTCTCTCATTTAGACAAATGGTTTACCACGGTTTAAATACATTCTTGACCCCATACTATCATTACACTACTTCGGAGAAATTAGCATGCAGAACACAATATTTTTAGAACTGAAACACTAACCCTGTACTCTTATGTTTCTTACTGCTGTTTTTTTTTTCCACATTCCCAAACTGCCTTCCAACTTAGTTAAGGGCTTAGTTGTGTTTTAAGTTCGTTAATCAAACCAATACCTCTATCATAACATCTCTGGAAATTGGGTATACAGGGAACAACAGTTATAGTTGGGTAGCTTACTACCTTGAGTTTTTTGTTGTTGTTTGGAAGCTGGTCCTTCCTGGTCGAGTCTTGGCATAATGTGGAACCCTCAGGGCCTTGCACTTGTGGCCTCAGCTGGAATGATTTCTCGGGGATCAGATTAAAGCAAACCAGGGAGAAGATGGCTGGAGTAATTAAAAGGTTTTGCAAGGCTTTACCTTCAGGTCGAGTTCCAATGAAAGGGTTGAGCCGTTTTTCGTTGTGCAGACGTTTTACAACCAAAGCCTAGTAGGCTGCATGGGGAGTTTACTCGTGCAAGGAAAACAAGGGAGCGTTGAGTGCATGGTCTGTACTAGTAGAAGACATTCCAGAACACAGAGGGGAAAAAGATAGCAAACACACAGTTTGGGAGCATCACCTATAATGACTGTCGAGCAGCAGGGTAGCTGACTGCATGGGTAACTCCGGTGCACTCTTTGAAGAAATATTCAGTGGAGTAGATGCATGAAGATGAGACAGAACTCAGTAGTCATGCATTAGAATTTTCGGGTAGAAAAAAAACAGAACAGGGAAGGAGAACAAGAGAATAGAGAGCTCACCAGTACCCGAAGCTGCAAAGAATTAGGGAGTCCTGCTCTGGACTTGCACAGAACGTGGGGCAGGTGAAGGAGATGGCGTGGGTCTGATAACCAGTAACATATACACATGAAGGACAGAATACACGATACTGGTGCAAGAGGTGTGGGAGATCTCGTGTCCTACAGAGGGTGTTTAGCATGCAGGGGACACCACATGAGAGTTAGTGAAAGCAGATTTAGTGGAGAAAAATCTCTGGTGGTTTGTGGTTTGGATGAATGCACGCCTGAGCAGGAATCAAGCGCAGAGATTTTTTTGTGGTTCAGAACTTATTGTGTATTAGTCAAATGCTGTTATATATTTAACTCGTGTAGTGCCTTGAATTGAACGAAGAGCACTGCTCTCTGATTCCTGTCGCATAAACTGCTGCTCAACTCCTGGTGTTAGATAATGGTGTGGGTTAGAGAAAGTTAACCTTTCCCGTGGGGCATGCATGGGTGGACGAGATTGCGTGGGAATTACAGGTAAGGAAATTCTGTGCCCTAAAATAAACAGACGTGAGAGCTGCTATGAAGTCATAGTGCTCTGTTGTTGTTGGAACCAGCACACAGAGGAGAAAAAAAAGTAATAACTGGCGCCCGGAATGGAGAAGTGCCATGTTGAGGGCTGGCACATGTGGGTTGTTCTGTTGGTATCTAGAACCGGTACAAGGTTTTGCTAATCATGTCTCGGAATTATGCTACTGGTAATGGAAAAACAAGAAAACATGGTGGGGCATTATATTTGTACCTAACCAATCGTTTACTTTAGTAGGTAAACTGGTAGTGTAATTTATCTAATGATGTGTACCCTTACATTTGTACCTAGAGGTGCGAATTTGGTACTAGATACGCGTTCAGCTCAATCGGTTAAGATGTTCAGGACAGGTACGAGAGGTATGGGGTTCGAATCTCAAGGGGAGCACATTTGCTCCCTTTTCCTCTCCTTTTTTTTGTATTAGCTATATGCATGTTTACTTATATATATATAAGTGACTATATAATATGTCACATTATTAATTTTATATGTTACTGGTCATTTATACGTACATGTATATTCATATACGCCCCCTTTTCATTTTGTCGTGTTTTAGTTATATGTCACTATGCGACATTATTATTTATCATATACGACGTTGTAATGTTGTAACGTTTCGTATATGTGTTTTTATAAACGTACATATATAAGTACGTGACCGTATTAATACATAACGTTACATGTATATACCGAATTTAACTGTTGGTACACGTTTATGATTTTATGCGTTTAATTCGTTTAGGGGTGTTTCATTTATGGACTGATAATGCCTTTGATTTGGGTTCCTTTGCAGAAGGTATACAGTTTTTTTAGTGAGACAGGAATTATGCATCAAGTTTCTTGTCCCTATACCCCATAGCAGAACAGTATTGTGGAAAGGAAACATAGACACTTGTTGGAAACAGCCAGGTCCCTTCTGTTTTAGTCTTGTTTGCCTAAGGCCTATTGGGGTGAGTGTTTGCTCACTACTTTTCATCTGAACAATCGCTGTCCCAGTAAGGTTCTTCAGGGTAAGTCTCCTTATTTTATGCTTTATAATAAGGAACCTAATCTATCTGACCTTAGAGTGTTTGGTTGCTTGTGTTTCTGTCATAATAATGTGATTCGTGATAAATTTCAAGATAAAATATCACCTTGTTGTTTTATTGGGTATCCTTCTGGTTCTAAAGGATACAAAGTTCTTGATTTGCAATCTGGACAGGTTAAGATAAGTAGACATGTTAGCTTTATAGAACATGCTTTCCTTTTGATAAAATTAATCATTCTGATGATTCTCCTAGTTTTTCTGTTCAGCCAGAGGAACATTTGTAGTATTCTGTTCATTCTCTTGAACAACACACTGGTGCTCCTTCTAATAATGAAAACACCACTACTACAAGATCAGGAAGACAGGTTAAAGTTCCTACAAACCTGCGAGACTATATATGCTCTTCTATTTCTGTTAGTGTTGTGTGTAGTCATACACTGTAATCTTTGCTTGATACTTAGAATGCTCCTATTTTAACACTGCACGTTCTTAGTCATATGCAGAACATGGAGGCCTATTATGATCCAGTGACCTTTGAGGATGCTAATCATTTTAGTCATTGGCAGAAAGCAATGTAGAAAAATTTCAGGCTTTAGATTTGAATAAGACATGGGAGATAGTTGATTTACCCCCCAAGAAAAAGCCCATAGGCTGTGAATGGGTGTTTAAAGTTAAGACTAAAGTTGATGGTAGCGTAGAACGGTATAAAGCAAGGCTTGTAGTAAAGGGTAGTACACAGAATGAAGGTATCGATTATTTAGAAACATTATCCTCTGTTGTTAAGCTCACAACCATTAAAGTTCTGTTTTCTGTTACTGTTAAGAGGCAGTGGAATATTTATCAGATTGACATTAACAATGTGTTTTTGCATAACAATTTGAATGAACAGATTTATATGTAATTACCTAAAGGTTAAGTTACTAATAAACCTAATCAAGTGTGCATATTGAAGAAGTCCTTGTATGGATTGAAGCAAGCTTCGCGGCAGGGGAGTGCAAAACTGAACATCACTCTGAGGGCAGAGGTTACATCCAATCCAAAAATGATTACTCACTGTTTTACAAACTACAAGGTGATCTATGTAGATCACATTGCGGTTACTAGTAATGATATTGAAGAAATTAAATCTCTTAAAGTTATCCGCATGATACATTCATAATTAAAGACTTGGGCCTCATTAATCTGTTCTTAGGAATTCAGTTTCTCAAAGTTTGTGAAGGTCTAATTTTGAATTAGAAGAGGTTCACTGACTATTTATTGAAAGAGTTTGATTCAGGCAATATCAAAGAAAACACATGTCCTCTTATTAGCATATATAATATAGAATGCATTCTATAAGCATATATAATATAGAAGAGAATTTTCACCAAATATCACTGAGTTTTACTTAATTCACGTTATACCACTGTGTTTTTAAAATTACACAGGATAACATTAAGTTTAGACTTATTTCACCAGATAACACTCTCTCATATTTTGTTAAATGCTCCATTAATATCCCTAAAAAAAGACTAAACTACCCATATATATAGTTAAATAAAGGTGGTGTCTTATGAAATTTATCTGTATGACGAATTACTTTCAAGTTGTTAATTAATAACAGGGGTAGTTTAGTCATTTTCCTGAAATATTAACTGAACATTTAATAAGATAGAGTGTTATTCAATGAAATAAGTAAAAACTTACTATTATCCTGTGTAATTTTAAAAACATAGTGGTGTATCATGAATTAAGCAAAAACTCAGTGGTATTTGGTGAAATTTCCCAATATAGAATGTATTGCTAGTCTCATCCCTAGTCTGTCCGCTCTGTTCCCGTTCCGTATATTTAAGTGAAAATATATACTTGTATACAGATTGTAATAACTATGATATATAACACATCATTGTATTCTCCTTGATATTCAACAACAGAGGTTTTCTTTCTTCTTCCTCAATACTCTTTCGTTGCTCTCACCTCGCTTAACATGGTATCAGATCAAGATTAAGCGAGCTAATCAAACACCACACTCATGGCAGATATGCAGAATGAATAAATTGAACATGAAGCACAAACGGAAGAAAACTCTCAACAAGAACAAGAATCAGAGATACAAGATGAAACCCTAATCAAGACTGATTTCAACGACCCCCTGTATTTGCATCCATCAGACAATACTTCGCTCAGTTTGGGGGTCAAATACAAGGAAGGGGATAACTTCGATTCATGGAAAAGGGCGGCGACGATCGTTCTCAAAGCCAAGAATAAATTCGGACTGGTAAATGGCCAAGTCGAAGAGCCGCCTATTTCCTCGGAGCGCTACCCCACATGGGAATGTTGTAACCACACAGTCATGGCGTGGATCGTGAATTCAGTCGACAAAGAAATTACCGAGAGTATAGTGCATCGTTCCAACGCGCATCAGATGTGGTCTAGCCTTCTCAAAAGATACAAGCTTACAAATGGACCTGAGATCTATGCCATCCAGAAAGAGATCAATCAGCTACAACAACAAGGAGAAAGCGTTATTTCGTATTTCACGAAGCTCAAGAAGTTGTGGGACCGACTAGATTCGGCAAGAAGAACACCCAGGGGCACTTGCGGATGCAAATGCGGCGGGACAAAGCCATCCAGACCAACAAGTAGGAGGATCAATTGATGAAATTTCTTGATGGGTTGAACGAAGACTTCAAACATGCAAAGGGCACGATTCTCCTTATGAAGCCTCTTTCAGATCTGGAAAATTCTTTATTTCTCAAGATCACAAACAGCGCCAGCTTTCAGAAAATCGGGCGAATGAAAATGAAGAATCTATCGCCCTAATTAGCAGAACTCAAGCTGGCAACAGAAGGTTCAGTGGGAAAGGAAATTACAAGAAAGGAGCGACTCAAGTCCAAACTACAGCTAGGAGAAATCAACAGAACCAAGTTAAATGCTCTAATTGTGCAAAATTAGGGCACTCTAGAGCAGAGTGCTGGTGGATCGTGGGCTTTCCCGACGCTCAAACCACACAACAAAAAAGTCAACACCTTGCGGGTCCTATCATTGAGTAGAGTTCGAAGAAGGATAAGAAGAAAAACCAGACTTCTCCTGTTACGGGTTTCATGGTCGAGCAAATTGACCAGTTAGCAAAGTATATGGAACAAAGGAACTCCATCACAAGAGAAAATCAATCAAATCTTTTGGAAGTTTTTCCGGTAACCCTCTTGAATTCCCTATTTATCAACTACGTAGTATGAATGGTTGTTTGCCTGATAATCTGATTTCCTTGTGGATTCTTGACTCTGGTGCTTCAGAGCACGTAACTGGAAATGAAAACATGTTTAATGAATTTAATTATCAAACTATGAATAGAGTCATTACTCTGCCTGATGGAAAAAAGGAATTCGCTGATACAACTGGAAAAATCCGCATCTGTGACAATCTGATTTTGGATGATGTTCTTTTAGTTCCAACTTTTCAGTTCAATCTTATATATGTGAACAAGTTGACTAAGAAACTGAATCTGGTTGCTATCTTTGCGGACAATTGTTGTATTCTGCTGGATAAAAGGACTCATTCACAGGCTGAAATTGCATTTCAAAAATTTGGTTTGTATTTTCTGGATGTATGTGCTTTGAGAATGTTTCTGAAGGAATTAAGAAATCCCCCAAGTAGTGCCTTAGTTTCTGATTGTACCACTATAAATACTCATTCTGTTAAGGAATTCTTGTTGTGGCATTGTAAACTTGGTCATATTTCACCAAGGAAACTAAAAGGAATGACAATTGCAAAGAATTTACCTAGTCTTGATGTTGTTCCCTGCACTGTCTATTTTAAGGCCAAAGGCAAAAGACTTCAATTTAGTTACTCTGAAACAAGCAGTAATAACCCCTTTGATTTAGTCCATGTCGATATATGTGGCCCTATGAGAGTGCAAACTGTTCGTGACCATTGTTACTTTATAACCTTTGTCGAAGACTTTTCCCGTTCCACATGGGTTAAGCTTATTAAGTATAAATCAGAGGGGATGACTGTCATAAAAGATTTTGTTTGCCTGGTTGAAAAACAGTTCAATAGGCACATTAAATCCTTAGAAGTGACAACACAAAGGAATTAGGCAGGTCACAAGAAGGAGTTGTTTTCTTTCGTTCAAAAGGCATTGTTCATCAAACAAGTTGCCCTTACACACCCCAGCAAAATGGGGTTGTGGAAAGGAAACAAGGGCACTTGATGCAAGTCATACGATCTTTCCTATTCCAATCCTGGTCTAGACTTTAAGTATTGGGGTTATTCCTTAGAACATGCAGCATTTATCATCAATAGGACCCACCGAAGCAATAGGCAACATATCCCCCTTCCAGAAACTTTACAATGAACTTCCAGATTACAACCAAATCAAAAACTTTGGGTGCCTCTGTTTTGTCACTGATATCAACCCAAATAGAAGCATCCTTTGTAGTCTTTTTTCCCACAGGGTTTTGGCTACAGAGGTTTTAACGAGGCAATCACTGGGTATAAGGTGACAGTATGAGTATCTGACATTCTGTTTTGAATCGTCCTGGGATGTAATAGTTTTGAACCAGTTTTGATTCTATGAATAAAGAACTTAATTATAAAAAAAATAGAAGCAAATTAGCCCCTAGATCCTATCCTTCGGTATATTTAGGGAATGCCAACAACATCAAGGGCCACAACGTGCTAAATCTTGAAACCACTGAAATACAAGTTAGCAGGGATGTGATTTTCTTTGAAGATATATACCCTATGCTTGACAAAGATTGGAATAATTTCTTGAACGACAAACACAACATAACAAAAACTAATAATTTTGATTTCACTCATGATCTTTTTCCTACTCAAAGACCCCAGAAAACACAAAACAACCAGAATCTTGCTCCTGAAAACCCACAAGAACCAGACCCAATATGTTTGAACAGAAAACCTCACTTCTGACCTCACAGTCCTTGACAGTACAGTCCACAACCACTAGTACAAACATCAACAGAGAATTCAGATCCCAACAAGTTCCTCATCTCTGACCAGACCAACACAGACACAAAACTCCACTCAAATCTTAGAAGGTCTAGCAGAACATACAAAGCTCCAGCAAAACTTGCTGATTATGTCTGCACAACAACTAGCAACAACTCTGACCACTTTTTAGAAATTCTATCACAAAGATTACACAACCAGAGACACGAAAACACTAACCTTCTCCCTTTGGAAACCCTCACAGACATCATTCACAATAGTAACATCCCCTCATTTTCTCTCTCTGCTGCATCTAATAAAACCTTAGACCAGATTATCTCTTTACAAGAACCTATTTCCTACAACCAAGCTAGTAAGGACCCAAGGTGGGTAAAAGCTATGAAATAAGAATTTTAAGCACTTAAAGACAATGAAACATGGTCTTTAGTTGACTTACCTAAGGGAAAGAAACCCATCAGCTACAAATGGGTTTATAAAACTAAACTCAAAGCTAATGGGAGTTTAAAATGCTTCAAAGTTAGGCTTGTGGTTAGAGGATTCACTCAGAGATATGATCTAGATTATGAAAAAACTTTCTCCCCGGTCATTAAAATCACAACAGTTAGAGCCTTGATTATCTTTGGAATAAAGAGGGGCTAGGTCATTGACTAACTAGATGTTAATAACGCCTTTTTACATGGTGAGCTAAAAGAAGATGTTTACATGACCATACCATAAGGCTTAGAAGTTGTTGAGACCAATAAGGTTTGTAAACACAAATCCTTATATGGTCTCCAACAAGCCTCTAGGCAATGATATGACAAATTAGGAAATTGTTTAAAAAAAAACTTGGCTATAGGCAGTCCACAAACGACTATTCCCTATTTTTAAAGAAACAAAATGGAAAAACCACCTTTCTTGGCATCTATGTAGATGACATTCTTGTCACTGGAAATGATAAAAAGGAAATTCAGACTCAAACTGAAACTGAATGATGTTTTTAAAATAAAAGATCTTGGCAGAATTAGCTTCTTTCTTGGTATGGAGTTTGTGGAGACACGTGACAGGTTGGTAATGTCCCAACAGAAGTATATATTTCAAATGCTCTTTGATTATAACATGCTAGATTGTCGGGCTTCAGTCTCTCAATTGCAGTTGCATCAGAAACTCTACAAAGACACGGGACAACTCCTTGAAGATCCCACTCAGTATCGCAAGTTAATAGGGAAGTTAAATTTCTTGACTAATACTAGACCTGACTTATCTTACACTATTCAGCATCTAAGCCAGTTCTTACAACAAACGATTGATGCACACTTATCTGTATCATACACTCTCCTACCAGAAAGGAATAATCGGGTTTGGTCTTTCATTTAACAAAACAACTTCGTATAATTTGTTAGCTTTTTGCGATTCTGACTGGGCTTCATGTCCCATGACCAAGTTATCCATCTTAGGTTACTTTATACTCCTTGGTGGATCACCACTCAGCTGGAAATCAAAGAAGCAAGCTGTTGTAGCCCTTTCCTCAGCAGCAGCCGAGTATCGTGCGCTGAGACAAACCACCAGTGAGCTGAGTTGGCTCACACGACTGCTGACTGAACTTGACGTCCCCAACATTGAACCAGTTCCTCTACGGTGTGACAACCTCTCTGCCATCCATATTGCCAAAAATCCGATTGCTCATGAACAGACAAAACATATTGAGCTGGATCGCCATTTCGTCTGTGACCAACTGCAAGCCGGATTGATCCAGATTCAATATATTCCAAGTTCCAACCAGTTGGATGATATGCTAACCAAATCTTTAACAAGGAAAGAATACAAAGCCACCTTACCTCAAATGGGCATGAACTCAGCTGATGATCCCTGACAGCAAGACTCAAAACTTCAGCAGTTTCAACTCTTGGGGGGGGGGGGGGGTATTAGCTTATATAATATAGAATGCATTCCATAAGCATATATAATATAGAATGTATTGCTAGTATCGTCCCTACTCTGTCCGCTATGTTCCCATTTTGTATACTTAAGTGTATATATATACTTGTATACAAATTGTAATAACTACGATATATAACACATCATTGTATTCTCCCTTAATATTCAATAACTAAGTTTTTCTTTCTTCTTCCTCAATACTTTTTCACTGTTCTCACCTCACTTAACACCTCTACCTTCTGTTGAAAATGTTATATCTGACAGTAAAGTCCTAGATGATCCCACTATATACAGGAAAATAGTTAGTAAACTAATTTCCTGTGTCACACACGCCCTGATATTGCTTTTTCTGTTCAATTTCTGAGTCAGTTTCAGCATGATACAACAGAGGCAGTCTTCATCGTGCTTTTTACACTCTTGGATTCAAAAATCTACTTCAGGGTTTGGTTTACTTCTTAAGAAGAATGAAGACTACAAGTAGGAAGCATTTTGCGATGCGGACTGGGCGGGTTGCCAACTCACTAGGAGATCCATTAGTGGCTTTATCATCCACTTTTGAGGAAGCTTGATTTCCTGGAAATCCAAGAAGCAGTTGACAGTCTCCCTCTCTTCTGCTGAAGTGGAGTACTGATCAATGAGAGCAGTCTACACCGAAATAGCCTAGCTCACACGTCTGCTTGCTGAACTTGGAGTTCACTGTGCCACACCTGTTTCGATTAAATCAGATAGTCACGTTGCGGTGCACATAGCGAGAACCAAATAGATCATCAAAGGACCAAACATATTGATATAGATGTCCATTACATTCGTGATCGTCTACAAGAAGGAACCGTCACAGTCAATTACATTCCTACACATCTTCAAGCAGTTGATATCCTCACAAAGTCTCTTAACAGACAACAACATAAAGAAGGATTAGACAAGTTAAAAGTGATTTCAAATCCCTCTCAACTTGAGGGGGAGGGGGGTGTTAGTATATATATAAGTATATATAAGATAGTAATTACCTAGTCAGATTGTTTAGTCATATGATCTATCAGTGTATATATATACACATTGCTCTTGTATTTGTAAAACTACTAATCAAATACTCTGTAATACAACACCCGCATCTACAAAGAAATGATGAGCTGTCTTTGCTTTTTTGCTGGAGCTGGACATCCTTCTCTCCTTTGATGAAGTTCTTTGTCCGGGTGATGAACTATTGATAGGACTTAGGAGTTTTGATGGTTATTTCCTGGATGATTCATCTTGGTCAGCCCAAAGTGGTAGATATACATGAATATCGAGTCTTTATTTTCATCTATTTTGGGACTGCTTTGTGTACCCATTGACATTATTATCCAGCTTCTGCCCCATGTCGATGAGGTTAAAAGAAGTCTTCTTAATTTTTTGTTCCACCGTGTAGTGATCCAGGTTAGGTGGGTGAGCTTTCCGAAGCTCTAAATTGATATGTTGGGCCACCAGGTGAACCACGTGAAGGTGTGACCCATGAGAAGGTGAGGAAAAGATGAAATATGATGTGACCATTAAATTAGGTGACACACATGGTGAACATAAACCGTGTGAGGTGTTCTACTGGGTTGTCAGAGCCATTGTATACCGTGATAACTTTTGTTGAGTTTTCTTGGAGTTACGCTTGGTTGATATCCTTAGAAAAGGTATCATGGTCCTCCAGCTTTTTATGGTTAGAGTTCAAGGCAGTTTACGGGCGGGTGAACCAATCTACAAGGTCTGACATTTGGCGTTACAGAAGTAGAAAGTTCTCTATGAAAACAGTCTGGTGGTTGTGATGGGTGGTCTTGAAGAGTCTCATAGTCATTACAGAACTAAAGTTCAGGGTCCCTAGCTTTGTTCTGACTGGTCAACATGATGGTGCTTCTGGTACATAGGTGTGGACACCAAAAATCTCACCTCATAAAATAAAATTCAGAAAGATAAATATAAAAGAGTCATCGCATTCCTTTTTCAAAACGTATTGATGTGTGAGCTAAAATGAAGCCACTGTTTTTATTTAAAACCAATTTTTAGAAAATTTGAGGGAAAACTTAAATCTCGAATAATGAACTTCTAAACAATAATCAAGTTTCAAACATTCCCTCTATTTATTTATGTCTTGTCTTTTCAAAAGAAATAACTTTCATTTTCTCTGATAAAACGTTTTTGTATCACTATGTGTTTTCGTTAGCATTTTTGGGAAATGTACTCAGAGTGAGCTATGACTTATCTATTTTTTCTCACATTTATATATTGAGGTTAGTTAATAGTGCAATTGGTTAGTGTATGTGGGTAGGAGATAGAAGGTCTTGAGTTTGAGTCTTAGGACGGGCTTTGGGACATTTTGTTTCTTTTTTTTCCTCGTTGTCCCTTTTCCCATCTAGTAACCAAACAAGGTCTATCTTCACCCATTCTACTCTATAAAACAAAGAAAATTTTGATTCACAATTCTAGTCAAGTTCCTTCACAAAAATACCAAGCACCTTGTGACGAAAATGCTAAAAACCTCTCTCAAAATTCTTTAAAAATCTACTACTTATTCCAAAAACTAAAAAAGAAATCATTTAAAAATAAAAAATCATTTCAAAAATCCAAAAATCATTTCACAATCCTAAAGTTTATTTAAAAATTTCAAAACAATTTTATCAATATTCAAAACTTCTCCTTACAGAAAAATCTTCTCAAAATTATAGAAAATTCTTCATCAATATTGCAGAAAATCTTTCTAAATATTTACAGAAAACTCTTCTTAACATTGTAGAAAGTTCTTCTCAACATTGCAGAAAATTCTTCTAAAAAATTCAAAACATTCCTTGCCCACAAATCCAAACAAAACCCGAAATTCCTTTTAAACAACTTTTCAGACATCACTTTTCAAACAAGGGATCTTTTCAAACAACTTTGCAACATGGATTTTAACATCGTCTATTTCCCTTCAACTCGATTTTACATTTTTGGTTTTCAATGTTTAAAACCTGGAAGTTAGAGACATTTTTGGGATTTAATACAGAACATCTGGCTTAATGACATTCCTCCACAAACTCGAATCTTTGGCGTAAGTGCATTGTCCCCTCTTTCGTGCCTAGGCACTTATCATTAATTAAGTGACTAGTTCGAGGGGTACATAAGTGATCTCTCGCGATCATCCACCTCTATTAAAAAAAATCTATTTTGGAAACTTTAGAGAGACGGGTTTGAAGAGAATTCCTTTCAATAAGTCAACCCGCCTCCTTCTTGCATTCAAATCCTGAGCCGACTTAACTACCATGACTCTTCTCATTTATGAACTCTTCCTTCGGGTCTTTCAAACAGCCCTAAGTTTCAAGGTGACTCAAGTATGTCAACTAGATTAAGCTTCTCAACAGACTCGGAGTCAAACTCATCAAAGGACTAAAAGCATCTCAGCGAACTTAGAAGACTCGGTTTCTCATCTTCTAGAAACCTCATGAAGACTCCAAATCCTAAGAAGCCTTACTCCATGGAATTCGTAGCTTCTTTAAAATCCTTATTGCTTAGAACCTCGAGAGTCTCTAAAATCCCAATTGCTTAGAACCATGGCTCCTCTAAAATCCTAATTGCTTAGAGCCTCGAACTTCTCAAATATCTCATTTGCTTAGAAAACTCTTCAAAGGCCTCAATCGTTGTGACTCCCAAACTCTTCAAAACCCCTAAGCTTCTTGGAGTCCCGAATTCCTTCAAAACTCAAAATTCAAAACAAACCCAATCATCCATCAAACACCACAAGATGATGAGAGTACCCTTGATACTCACAATTGCCTCAAACAATCTCAAACATCCCCGACTCCCAATCACTTCAAGGACCAATTCTTTCAAAAACCGAACATCACAAAATGAATTTTAGCTTCACTCAAAAGATCTAAATACCTTTGGCTCTACCCTCCTCAATAACCAAATCATTTAAAACCCTCTACAAGCAATTCGAGCACCCTTTAAGGTAATCAAAACCCCTTTCAAGCTCTAAGATGACACCACACCTCTTAAGGAGCATTCAAACCACTTTTAACTGCCATAAACCCCATCAATGGACTTCATACACCCCACAATCTTGAGTAGCAGACTAAATATTCAGTTATCAGGTGCAACGACGGGTGGTCAGTGCATCCACAAAAGGAATCTAATTGAACCCTAGATTCATGTGAAGACTAAGGAGGCTAGTGCAGATTCCATTGTGGAAGAAATGATAAGTTAAGCCCTAGATTATATCTGTGATGATGGAAAGAAAGCATCCTTAAGCAAGAAGTTTATAATAGAGGAAGTGGAAATGATGTAATGAAATGAATTCTTAAACTCCAATGGGCATATATGATATGTGTTAGAAGAAGTTTGATGGGTAGTCGATAAGGAACCTCTTTGAAGATCCAGAATTCCCTAATTTTTTAGATAAGTGGGGCCGATCAAGGGTGTGATCAAGAGGAAGATGGCATAGAAATGACAATAATGAAGCCTTGATGGAAGAGGAAACGAAAGTGAAAGAAAATGTAAGACAAACTCTAATTATGGCAAAAGGAGTTAAGGGTTAGGATAATCAATGAAAAATGAGTTTCGGCTAACTACAAGGAATTGATCTTGAAACCATAAAGAAATCCTTCACCAGAAGTCAAAATAATAAATTGGAAGAAGATAGCTACAAAAGATATATATATAGCCCAAATTCAAACCCTGATAGAAAGGGAGGAAAAGACCAAATGGCTAGACCGTGTCAACAAATTCTAAGAACTCCTTAGATACGTATAGGAAAGTTAAATACAATAAGAGGAATGGAAATAAAAGAGATTGATGTAAGTAAAAAAGATATCATGATATGTTTTTCTTTTAATTGAAGGTTATCCGCCAAGTTTTTACATATATGTGTTTCAACAACTAACAAATAAAGAGAAAATTTTCATTTTCTATCTCTCTTTCCGAATTTATCTTACCTTTGAAATTTCATTGTTTTTGTCTGCTTCATGTCCTATCATTGTCCCTATGAATCTTCCTAATAGATCAGGGATACATACCAAACTCTAGCACTAGTTTCTTTCTAATATGTTTTAGCTTATGGATGGGGGCAACATAGGCAAGAGAGTAAGCAAATAAAATTATCGTAATTGGTAAGATGTTATTATATTGTTGTACTTTTTTATAGCATGACATAGTAACTTCAACTTTGGCCACATTAAATAAAAATGCATTACTATATTATAGCATGGCTTAGCAACTTCAAATTCGGTCATAAATTGTTAAATGTCGATTCAGTGTTTGGTTTTGTTGTGCGCTATTGATGGATTCAATGGAACAGTAATACGCAAAACAGATAGAAGAAAGAGAGAGAACGACGAATTTCAGTCTGCTTCTTATTAGTAATGTTGCGTATATCAAATGACAAGGTAGAAGCTAACAAGTATATAAAGGATAGGAAAACAACAATAGCAAGTCCAACTCAGCAAAAGTAAGAACATCTAAGCAAAAACAGAAAATATAACCGTAACACCCCCCCCCCCACACAAGACATGGATGGTGGAACCAGACAAGTCTTGGAGATCATGGTGTAGATAATCCCATAGGAATGAACTGGGACTAATAGGTCTTGCCCAGAAGATTCTTGGTGACGTTATTCGCCAACTGGAGTGAATTGGGAATATGAGAGACAGAAATGAGGCCTTGTTGGAGCTGTTCCCGAACATAGTGACAATCGATTTCGATATGCTTTGTTCGTTCATGGAGAACTGGGTTACGAGCTATGAACACAGCCGCTCTGTTGTCACAACGTAAAGAGATGGCTTCATTATTAGAAATGCCTAATTCATGGAGAAGGCGACTAAGCCAAGCGAGCTCAACAGTGACTTTGCGCATCGTGCAATATTCCGTCTCCGTGGAAGAAAGGGAGACACACGCCTCTTTCTTACTCTTCCAAGACACTGGAGAACCACCCAATTGTATATAATAGCCATTGACAGAACGGCGAGAGATGAGGCAAGAAGCCCAGTTGGAATCGCAGTAAGTGACCAACCTTAGAGACAGATTATTGTTCATTAGAATCCATAAATCAGCCGTGCCTTTGACATAACGAAGAACATGAATCGCTGCCTGATAAAGTGGGTGTCTTGGACAATTGAATACTGAAGCATAGATCAGGGCGACTGTTTGTAAGATAATTAAGTTTACCGATGAGACGTCGATAGAGTTCGACATCTCAAACAGATCGCCTTGATCAGGTAAAAGCTTGATTGTAGAATCAAGAGGACCAACGACAGGAGTGCCATCCACATTGACTTCATGTAAAAGCTCATGAACATATTTACATTGAGTAACAACAAACCCCTTTACAGTTGGTAGGAATTCCATACCCAGAAAGTACCGAAGAGGACCCAGGTTCTTAACTTTGAACTCACTGTCTAATCGAAGTTTAAGATGATGTATTTCTTCAAGATCATCACCACACACCAATAAATCATCCACATAAACTCCAATATGAACAACCTGATCACCGATATGCTTAGAGAACAGAGAATAGTCATTATAAGAGCTTTGATAACCATGAGTTTTGAGAAAGTTGGCTAACCCAGCATACCACTGGCGCGAGGCCTGTTTGAGCCCATAAAGGGAACGTTTGAGATGACAGACTTTATTGTTCCCATCAATATGCAAGCTAGGAGGAACCTTCATGTAAATATTCTCATACAAATCCCCATGGAGAAAGACATTATTCACATACAGCTGGCTAAGGCTCCATCCTTTCTAAATAGAGACAACAATGAGACTTCGACAATAGTCATTTTAATGAAGGGTGAGAAAGTTACGGAGTAATCAACTCCATATTTCTGTGTAAAACCATGAACAACAAGACGTGCTTTATACCTTTCCAAAGACCCGTCTGATTTGAGCTTGATTTTGTACACCAATTTGCATCTTATGTTTTTTTTACCTTTTGGAAGAGTGACTATATCCCATGTATGATTCTATTTTAAGGCATCAAGCTATAGATCCATGGCCTTTCTCCATTCAAGACTAAAACTTGCTTCAGTATATGATCGTGGTTCAGTGAGTGAGAGAGTTGGGCTAGAAATATTTCACACTGTAAGAGAGTAAGAAGGGTTGGAAACTTCTGTAAGAGTGGGTGTATTGAGTTTATTTGATGTGGAGTGGGAGGACAGCTCAATCGAGCAGTTAACAGATCAGTAACAACTTCCTACTCTGGGGTTGTGACAGTGGAGAGGCCAACAAAGTAATCTTTGAGCTTGGATGATGATTGATAAGTGTGAGAAGATCGTCTGAGTGCAACAATTGGTACAGTTGCAGGAACAGAAAGATATATCTCCTGAATCAGTGGAAATGATGGTGGGACTGTGAGGGCTAGTATTTTGAGCAGTAGGAGATAAGGGTGGTGACAGGGTATTGGTAGTGTTGTCAAAAGAAACAGTAGGTGAAGAAATGTCAAAGGACTTTGAGGGTTGAGTATGTTGTGGAGCTGGTATGACAGGAGAAGCAACATTATCATCAAACTCATCATTCTGGAAAAGGGAATCATCAAAATGAGATACTGAAATGGTAGTATCTGTAGTGTTTGTAGATGTGGTATGAAAAGGGAAGGAGAATTCAAGAATTTCACATCCCTGTTATGGATGATCTTTGAATCAGAGAGTCAAAGAAGTTTGTGACCCTTGCTTTGTGAACTAGGTCCCAAATAGACACACTTAATGGCTCTTTCTCCGAACTTCTGTTTATGAGGTTTGACATTAGCAGCATAGGCTAGGCATCCAAAGGTGCGAAGCTGATCAAAAGATGGAGTATGACCATATAAAATCTCAAAGAGGGTCTTTCCACCATTTACAACAGACGGTAATATGTTGATAACATAAGTAGCATACATGACAGATTCACCCCAATATTTCATATGTTTTCCACTGTGGAAAAATATTGCACGAGCTATTTTAAGAATATAGCGATGCTTACGTTCAACAACACCGTTTTGCTGCGGCGTGTATGGACAAGAGCGCTGATGTATGATTCCTTTAGACATAAGGAAAGACATGCCTTCTTTAGATACTCCCAATTCATAAGCATTGTCGGACCTTATAACTTTGACTTGTTTGGAAAATTGTCGCTCAACCATGGCTATAAAATCTTTAATGCATAAGAAAGCATCAGATTTATTTTTCAGAAGTTTTACCCACAAACAGCGACTCTTATCATCCACTATGCTTAGAAAATATTTATATCCATCATAATTAGTAATTAAACATGGGCCCCAAAAATCTATATGAATTATATCAAAACAGTTCTGACTTCTAGTGTTTGAATCAGGAAAAGAAAGTTTGTGCCCTTTTGCTCTATTGCAGACATCACAAACGAAATCTGAGGGAACTTCAGACTGTTGTAAAATGCCTAAGCTTATTAACTTGCTAAAAGGAACATGAGCAAGTCTATGATGCCAATACAAGGCTTTATTCTGAGTAGGAAAAGCTCAAACCAAACTATCATGGTTTCTGAAATTTCCCTTTTCTCTGAAGAATTATGCAACAACTGCGCTGTCAAGAATGTATAGCCCTTTCTCTTCTCTTCCAATGACTTTCTCAAATTTCGATGCTGGGTCCTGTATCACACAAGATCTGTTGTCAAATAGCATTGTACATCTCGTTTGAGCAACAAGTTTGCTAACAGAGAGCAAATTGTATTTAAAGCTGGGCACTAAAAGAACATTTCTGATAGAAAAATGTCTATCTAGAAATATCTTTCCCATAGTACTAACAGCTTGTATTCGCTCATCTGGTAGATAAACAGTATGAATCTCACCAAGTTCAACGATATCATGAAAAAGATTTTTTTTCCATTTAAGTGATCTGTTGCTCCGGTATCTATGATCTAATTTTCACCGATGGAGTTACTACAAACACTTAAAGAGTAGTAGTAACGATCAACATAATTACCTGCAAATTAAATTACAACTTGAACTCCCCCTTTTTTCTATAACATTCATGTTCTATAAACAACTGATCAGGAGGCCAAGCTGTTCCTGAGAAATTCCACCGACAGAATCATTCTTCCCTTTCATGTTCCTATCATCGCAGAATTCATAAACTGCATTAGCCATGACCTTTTTATTCTTCCCAAACTTCCAACCAGCAGGAAAACCATGTTTGACATAGCAAGTTTTCTCTGTATGTCCATATTTTTCATAGTGGCTGCAAAGAGGCCTGGTGGAACCAGGGAATCCATGCTTCGAATAGCAATTGTCTTCACTGTGACCAGACTTCTCACAGTAAATACAAACATCTTTCCCTCGTCTAACTTTCTTGTTTCTTGTGCTATTATTCTACCACTTGAGATATTGATGTGGTTTATGATTACTGTTAATCACATTAGCAAAACGTTCAACATCAGAATCTCCCTTTTGATTCTTTCCACTATCACTTTGTGTTTCCTCAGAGAGGATTAAAGAGTAAGTAGTCTCAAGGTTGGGAAGAGGCTTAATCATGAGTATGTTGCCCCTTATGTTGACGTATTTGTCACTCAATCCCATCAAAAACTCCAGAACCTGATCTTCCTCAAGCATCTTTACAACTTTCTCATTGTGTCCACACTTACAACATTTGCAAGTGCTCAGAGTAACTACAGAGGAAAGCTCATCCCAAATGATTTTAAATTTCGTAAAATAAAGACTCACCGAGTCCTCTCCTTGCTCAAGGCGACCAAAATCCTTTTTCAGATTGATCTTCGAGCACCGTCCACTTGATCGAATCGCGAAATGAGACTCTTCCACACGTCTTTCGCGATGGAGCAGAAATTAGACTCTCACATATATCCTTCTCGAGAGCATTCAAGATCCAGGCCATGACTAATCCGTTGTAGCGATCCCATGAAGCTCTCTTAGGATTGCCTTCTTCAGGTCTCTCGACTCTCCCGTCGATGAAACCTAACTTATTTTTGGACATCAGGGATATAAGCACTATTTGTTTCCAAGTCTGGAAGCCCGATCTGTTGAATTTTGATGCTATTGTTATCCCTGGATGTTCAGAATTGTGAGCGTACATCGGATCAGATGTGAGATCTGTCGCCGCTTTGTTCTGACCTAAAGATTGTATCAATCTCTCCAGCATGTCTAAATTTCCTTCCGTCATGGTCTCAGCCATTTCCGATATAAGATAAAATGAAGAATAGGATAATCTGATTCAGGCAATCAAGATCGACTGCTCTGATACCATGTTAAATGTCGATTCAGTGTTTGGTTTTGTTGTGCGCCATTGATGGATTCAATGGAACAGTAATACGCAAAACAAATAGAAGAAAGAGAGAGAACGAAGAATTTCAGTCCGCTTCTTATTCATAATGTTGCGTATATCAAATGACAAGATAGCAGCTAACAAGTATATAAAGGATAGGGAAACAACAATACCAAGTCCAGCTCAGCAAAAACATAAAATATAACCGTAACACAAACTCTAAAAAGATGCAGTCGATCTTTCTGCTAGTTTCAACCTAGTAACCTCCTCACTGTAGCTTGAACTTTGATTCATGGTCTAATTCTTTATCAAGTTCCGTGCATCATGACCTATCTCGTTCAAACTTAAACCTGAAGGATATTCGAATTCCTCGGACTACTTTACACTTCGCGTCTGGAATCCGCATTTGTTCTTTTTCCATCGTATCCCTCCTGTGGTTTTTTCTCGGTAGATATCTACCGTGCCCCTTGAAACAAGCGTCTTGCTTTCCAACTTCCCTCGGTGTGTGGTTCCAATTCCACAGGTGTTGATTAGGCATGTTCTTGAAGGTCATCGTCTCTCGTGCTGTTTTACGGATAATTTTGTGGTTGTAAGATTGATTAAATCAAAATGTACCAGTACTATTTACTCACATGATAAGATGTGGCTGTAGTTGCATACGTCAAATTGTAATAATGTTGGGTATGCTGTGTTCCTTTCTAATCTAGTCGACAGATTGCACATGTAGCAGCTAGCAATTACTACAAATGGAAGACTGAATTTCTATACCAGATCCGATACGCAACATTAATTGAAAAAGAATAATTACAAATCCACTTAGTCGATAGATCAGTCACCAGCCAGCACCACAGTGTGATGTTCAAAAAAAAAAAAAGTCAAGGCTTAGGGTCAACTAGGTCTAAGGGTTTGAAGTTGACCCAGCACCACCAAGCAACGACCCAAGCAGAGAAGAACAAACGAGAGGTCTGGCCGTGGGAACCCTCAAACAACTCAACCCACCGCCAGGGATAACCGAGCACTCCGGCTGCGGTCTCTGTAAACCAATGCCGGGTATACAATTCAACGAGAAATCAAACCCAACACTCCTCATCAACAGACCCTCACACCCTTCACTAAACCCAGAGAAGAAATTATACGCAACAGTGAGATTCGCCAGACTTCTCAACGAACAAACCGAATCGGGCAACTCGCCGGATAGCTTGTTGTGAGCTAGATTCAACACCTCGATTCCTCGAGACAGGAGATCGAATCAGGGAGATGACCCATTAAGGAGTTGAAGCTGACATCCAGCACTTGCATGTCGGAGAACAGGCCGAGAGCTTGTGGGATACACCCAGAGAGTAGGTTGTTGAGGAAGAGAATCTCTTTCAGAGCTGAATTGGTGTATCCCAAACTGATCGGGATGGACCCGGTGAACCTGTTGTTGGCTAGATTGATGACGGAGGCTGGGGAGTTGCCCAGATTCTGGGGGAGTTCGCCTTCGAACTGGTTGTTGTTGAGGAAAATGGCGTCGAGTCCCTTGTTGAAAAGCTGATCCGGGATGGGACCAAAGAAGTTGTTGAATCTAAGATCTAAATACTTCAGATTCGGGATCAGGAGGGTTGAGGTGGGGAATGTGCCGGTGAATTGGTTGTTGCTGAGGTCTAATTCGGTGATAGAGATGAGATTTCTGAAGGAATCGGGGACTTGACCCGAGAATCTGTTGGTGTTGAGGTGGAGAATGGAGAGGCTGGAGAGGAGTGAGAGTTCCGTCACTAGTGTACCCTTGAGATTTGCACGGTTGAGATCTATGGCAGACACGAAGGGGCCGGTGGTAACTGGGGGAGAGGAGTAGACGCCGGCACCGACGCTTACAGTACCGCCATCTTCAGTTTCTGGGTTAGTGCAAAAGACACCTCTGTAGGTGCACACGTTGGGACCGACCCATGAGGTTAGGATTTTGGATGGGTCTTCTGTGATGGCGGATTTCCATGCTTGAGGGCTGTGTAGGCTTGAGTTAGGTCCGGGTTTGATGGGTTTTGCAGTGAGGGTGGGTTGTTGTCTGGACCTCCTCCACTACCGCCCCCAACCCAAACTGCTCCTCCACCGGCGTCGCCGACACCAACGCCTACGCCAACACCACCACCGACGGTGAAATCAGGGACGACGGAAGGGACAATGAGGAGGAATGTGAGTAGAGAAGGAAGCAAGCTCCCATAATTAGTCGCTCTCTACTAGTTGCTTGCTTTGACTCCCTGCCAATTGTCCAAGTCTAACTAGGAAGAAGAAGAATGTTAAAAGAAGGGCGTCTTCTCCATTTGCAAAAAGAAAGCTAGGATTTTTAGGTAGGTTTGTTCAGTCTGATGATGATGAAGAAGCGGAGGAAGAGAGGTGGGAGTAGTTAATTAAAAAAAGGCTTTTAATTTGCATTGGGTGACAAGCTTGCTTTTGTAGTGCATAGAAGTGAAGAGAATGGATGGCATTGGAGAGAGTGGAGACAGACAGTTGGTAACTGGTAGCCTGGTAGGGTAGGCTCTGTTTGCTTTCAATGCTCTGCTTATTACTATTGAATAAGGTGAAAAAAAAAGGTCATAAAATGTCTTGCTCTACTATCATTGACTCAATTGAAGAAAACAAATACAAAAACCCTATTATAAAAAATCATAAAATTCATAAAAAATTTAAAATACTATAAAATATAGATAATTATAAAAAGATATTCGAAATATTATTTTAAAAATAAAAAATTAAGAAAAAATATTAAAATACATAAAATATTAAAAAAGTAATTATCTTTCATAGTTTTTTTTTAAAATTTAGTACTATAAAAAAGAAGATAGTTTTTAAAAACATAATTTATGTCAAGTTGTTTACTAGTTGATACCACTAAGTACCATAATTTATACCATTTAAGTACTATAATTTATACCATAATTATTTTTTTCTACAATTAAAAAAAAATTTATACTTTACCTAATATTTCAAGATTTTAATTTTTTAAAATTTATAATTCTAATTTATAGATAACTTTAGAACATAACATTTTCTTAGATAACAACAAAAATATTATGCCATAAATTATATGGAAAATAAACACATATTATAAAAAAGGAAAAATTACAGTGCCCACCCACGTGGTTTCGGGGTTTAACACTGCCCACCCATGTACTTTGAGAATTACACTGCCCACCCATCAACTTATACAAGTTTTACTTCCGTCACCCTTTTATCAACTTTCTGTCCACTTGTGACTGGGGTTGACCAGTTCACTTATATTGACCAAACAGTATCCCTTTCTTATTTCCCACTTCGTTCATTTCACGATTTCACTTCGACATTCTTCCGACTCTTTAGCGTCGACATCTTCATTGTGAAATCAGGGAAATCGATCACGCGTTCTGATTGAGGTAAGGAAATTTGATTTCCTTTTGCAAATTCTCGGTCCCGGTATCGCTTTGTACTCCATCTTCAATTTAGGGTTTTCAAATTGGGGAAATTTGTACTCTCTATCTTCGATTTCAAGGTTCTGAAATTGGGGAAATTTGGCCCCGACATTGTTGTTGTGCGAGCTTGTGGCATTGTTGCTCACGATGATTTTCGCCACTCTTCCACTGATTTAATACGTTTTGATACAGGTTCTGAATTTGGGGACAAAATTGCCCTATTCGATCTTCGATTTTAGGGTTCTTAAATTGGGGAATTTTCACCCGATGTTGTTTGCTGTGTGCAGTCTTCGATTTTCGGGTTCTTAAATTGGGGAAATCTCACCCGATTGTTGTCCCGCTGATTGAGCTTCTGGGTCTGTTCTCTGGCGTATATTTTCGCCTCTGTTCCTCTTGTTTATTCACGTTTTGATACAGATTTTGTTCACTTCGATTTTACGGTTATGAAATTGGGGAAATCTCACCCGATTGTTGTCCCGTTGATTGAGCTTCTGGTCTGTTCTCTGGCGTATATTTTCGCCTATGTTCCTCCTTGTTTATTCACGTTTTGATACAGAATTTGTTCACTTTGTTGCCTTATTCCGTATATTTTCGCCTTTGACCATCCTTCTTGGTGGACTATCAGTTCAGAACTATAAAATCGGGGTAATTACACCCACGACTGTCCACGGTTCTGAAATTGTGGCTTGTTGTATGTTGTTTATTTTGGCCACTCTTCCTCTGGTTTATTCATCTGGCGAATCGTGGCTCTGAATTTGGGCAGAAAAAACTGATTGGAACCTTATTTTGTCTGCTGTAAAGACAAGTTACATTGTTGCCTTATTGATGTGTTATGACTATCCTTCTTGGTGGACTATCAGTTCAGAAATTAATGCTCTATTGCTCATGTTATCTGTTGTTCTCTGGAACATCTGTTGTCTGTTGTTCTCTGGAACATATGTTAGCTGCTGTTCTCTGGAACATCTATTATGATGAGTTCTAATATGTGAAGCAATGATTTTGTTTAGTTAAATGGCCTTTTATGTGTGGCTATGCCTTTATGTGTACTTATATGTGTAGAAGCGGCCCTTCATGAAATTGCTCCGCTTGAACGCGTTGAAGCGGTTTATGTATGTGTTGCTCCATCTATAAGGCATGTAAAGTATCATAACCCACTTATGAAGCGATGATGGCCATAAGGACCAATCTGAGCTCTCTTGTTGCGATACACTTGAGTTTGCATTTTTGTTTGATTGTCCATGCAGAATGTCGTCCTCAAGTGGGCACAATTTCAATTCAACCCCCATGAGGGAAGTGAAATGCCACTGCTTGAAGTGAAGAACCAAAATGTATGCCTACTAAATAAATTGGAGGAGATGCAAAAGGCCAGATTGGATGAGGTTAAGGCAACGAATGATGGTTATATGAAGATAGTGTTTTCATAGTAATAGCAGTATTTTTCTTTCGGGTTTCTATTATGTAATGACTTATGGTCTTGTAATGACTTTTAATGGAATCTTTTGTAATGACTTTTAATGTAATCTTTTGTAATGACCTTTAATGAGATATGTTGTAATGACTTCCATTGAGATCTCTTATGACAAGATTTAATCAGTTTCCTCACGTCAGCTTCTGTATGTACTGTATTGACCAACAACAGAATGTTCATGTGTTACAAGTTTGTATGTTGAATTTTATGTTTCAAAGAACTGAAATTGTGATAAGTTATATATCACCTCTGTCTTAATATAACAAGTGCTTCGTCCAGCAATTTCCAGCAATCCACGTCTCAAATAATTCCAATAATTCTTTACAAAACCATGTGTCAAAGACGTCTACAACTGTTCATTACATCATACTTGTGAAAGCGCTACAATAATGTCAGCAACAGTACTTGTGTCCAGCCAATACTTCAGTACTTGTCAAAAAACAGCAGCTCAAATGCATCAAAGAACCTGCAATTAAACCAACAAAAGAGAAGCATATTACAATAAAATTACACACACAGGGAGAATCTGTATGACCGATAGTGATGTAACGAGCAACATCTAGCAGCAGGCTCAGCAACAGTACTTGTGTGCAGCAAATACTTCACTACTTGTCAAAAAATCAGCAGCTCAAATGCATCAAAGAACCTGCAATTAAACCAACAAAAGAGAAGCATATTACAAAGACACAGTGAATCAGATACAGAGCTTTCAAAAATTACA
This sequence comes from Limonium bicolor, assembly GCA_023374045.1. Taxonomy (NCBI): domain Eukaryota; kingdom Viridiplantae; phylum Streptophyta; class Magnoliopsida; order Caryophyllales; family Plumbaginaceae; genus Limonium; species Limonium bicolor. The sequence continues at coordinate 122,584,849 of CM041782.1, read as the reverse complement.
CACAAGGAATATGAGCAACATAGAATTCACCAAGAACATATAAGCGTAAAGAACATTTCAATCTATTCTAGCCAGACAAAAAACATAAACAGATGTTCCATAGTCAGCAAATAACAGGAGCAATAGAGCATTAATTTTCTGAACTGATAGTCCACCAAGAAGGATAGTCAGAAAACGTCAATAAGGCAACAATGTAGCTTGTCAATACAGCAGGCAAAATAAGGTTCCAATCAGTTTTTTCTGCCCAAATGCAGAGCCACGATTCGCTACATGAATAAACCAGAGGAAGAGTGGCCAAAATAAACGCCATACAACAGGAGCAATAGAGCATTAATTTCTGAACTGATAGTCCACCAAGAAGGATAGTCAGAACACATCAATAAGGCAACAATGTAACTTGTCTTTACAACAGACAAAATAAGGTTCCAATCAGTTTTTTCTACCCAAATTCAGAGCCACGATTCGCCAGATGAATAAACCAGAGGAAGAGTGGCCAAAATAACAACATACAACAAGCCACAATTTCAGAACCGTGGACAGTGTCGGGTGTAATTACCCCGATTTTATAGTTCTGAACTGATAGTCCACCAAGAAGGATAGTCAAAGGCGAAAATATACGGAATAAGGAAACAAAGTGAACAAATTCTGTATCAAATCGTGAATAAACAAGAGAACAGAGGCGAAAATATACGCCAGAGAATAGACCCAGAAGCTCAATCAGCGGGACAACAATCGGGTGAGATTTCCCCAATTTCATATCCGTAAAATCGAAGTGAGCAAAATCTGTATCAAAACGTGAATAAACAAGAGGAACAAAGGCGAAAATATACGCCAGAGAACAGACCCAGAAGCTCAATCAGCGGGACAACAATCGGGTGAGATTTCCCCAATTTAAGAACCCTAAAATCGAAGACTGCACATAGCAAACAACATCGGGTGAAAATTCCCCAATTTCATAACCCTAAAATCGAATATGGATTGTAATCGAACTTGAACTTGTTCCTTACATTAATCGCGGTGGGATTCAAACCAATGAAGATGTTGAGAGTGACGAGTTAGAAGTGTTTAGTCTGTCCGACAATTACGTTTTGTTTATCAGTCAACAAGGGACTGTTTGGTCAATATAAGTGAACTGGTCAACCTCAGTTACAAGTGGACGGAAAGTTGATAAAAGGGTGACGGAAGTAAAACTTGTATAAGTTGATGGGTGGGCAGTGTTAATTCTCAAAGTACATGGGTGGGCAGTGTTAAACCCCGAAACCATGTGGGTGGGCACTGTAATTTTTCCTATAAAAAATAAAATTCTGGAAAATATTAGTCAAAATATAAATAATTTATTTTGAATAAATAAAATTAATATATTTTTTCAAAAATTTAAATTATTTTATTAAAATAAATTATATTATAATTTTTTAACTAATATTAAGAAAAATTATTTAAAAATTTATATTCTATTTTTCTTTTTGGTTTACCAACCGGTTCGCACTATTTAGACTACATCCGGATCGGAGATCAAATCTGGGCAAATAGGTGAAATACTCACGAATTTTCAAGTTAGAAATAATATAATATATGGTAAGAATGAATAAGACCGAGGTTAGTATTATAGTGGCCCATGTAAGTTTTTTTTTTTGATCGAAAAACGGGGGCAACCTAGCCCTCTTCTCTTATTGAGAACAATGAGGATTTATCCTCTAATAACTGGTTTACAATACAATCAGGCGGAACAGTAATATAGTTGTACCCAACATGATGGGCTAATCCCGACTTAGATAAGATATCTGCTACCCTATTGAACTTGCGAGTTATGTGAGATACATTTATATTCCTCGCAGTCAAGAAGTTGGAAATGGATTCCTCAATCAGTGGCTTCAAGACGTGGAGATCCGGGCAGTGGTCCACAAGCTTGACCAGCTGGGTTGAGTCAGACAAGATCCTCACATTGCTTAAGCCTCTATCCTTCACGAGTCTGCTGGCATACACGAGGGCCATGGCTTCTGAATGAAGGGCACTCCTGAATCCAAACGCTGCTACAAAACCTCCCAGCCAGGTTCCATCGGAGTTTCTCAATGCACCACCAGCTGCAGCTTTACCTAAAGGGACACAATTTGCACCGTCAATATTTAGCACAGTATAATCAGAGTCGCAGGAAGGAAAGAGAGACTCCCTGTTTCTGTGTTCCTTCTCCTTTGTCCAGACAGAGGAGAGGTTCTTTACATAAGCTTGCGCTCTTTTATTCTGTTGGCATTGCAGTAGAACATTACGAAAAGGAAGGAACAACCTATCTTCTTTACCAAAAATTTTGCTATTTCTCCAATTCCATAACATAAAACACACAATGGGAAAAACCATTCTCCATTTAGTGTTGAGCAGAGTTTTCTTACTTTGCAACAGATTGCTCTTAAGCCAAACCTGTAAATCACAACCGAAAAAGTCAGTGTAGTGCTTGGAGAAAATGAGTTTTGCCCAAACTCTTCTGGCTATGGGGCAATCCCGAAGAATGTGTAGGGCTGTTTCTTCATTGCCACAAAAATGGCAAGAATTATCATTAGAAAGACCCAATCAAAACCTTCTATAATTAGTCATAAGTTTATTTAAACAAGTACGCCACATCATAAGTCTTATGCGTTCCTGAACCGGGAGTCTCCAAATTGATTTAAAAAATTTATCATTGTTATGGTCCTGGCACATTGTAAGGAGTTGATATGCAGACTTAACACTATAATTACCCTCGTCCTCAGGCCACCAAGCAAGAAAATCAGAACCTGCCTCAGGAAAGACTGAATATTTAGCAAACAGATCCAAAGTATCATCAGATAAGTGATCAGAAAAAGCCTCGCTGTTCCAACCCAAACTGTTATCCCAATAATCAGCTACTTTCCTATCAATCTCAGAAGAAGGAATAGGTCTGGTAGCCTTAGATTCTAAACTAAAATCCCCAATCCATCTATCTTTCCAGAAGTTTACAGATAAGCCATTACTCACCACCCTTCGCGAACCCTCCTTAATCAGAGGTTTACATTTCTGAATACCCTTCCAAGTAACAGACCCAACTAGAATCAGGGTTAGGATACTTCCTGCGAAGCATTTTATAACACAAGCTATCGGCATTTCTACTAAGATTCCAAGCAATCTTACCGAAACAAGCAAGATTCATAAGCCTGGACTGTCGGAGCCCTAAGCCCCCTTTACTTTTTGGTTTACAGAGTGAGTGGCCCATGCAAGTTAAACGATACTCATATACTTAATTCTTTTCTTCCTAAAACATTTACTATTATCTACAATGTCCTTGCCCTTACTAATCGTATTATCACTATTACTTTTGTTTGCATTTAAATATTACTTCACCCTTCCACAGATGTTTCAACGTTAATTAAATCCCAGAATACATTCCTAGATTATCTCTTTTAAATTGATTAATCTTAATCTTTAGAGTTCAAATTCAATTTTACTCCTTCTTAGTAATTTTTTTTTTACTTCAAGAGTTCAAATCCCATTTGACTACTTCAAAATGATAATATATTAATTCCTTATTCTTCTCCTAATATTTATTACTAATATTCTAGATCCTTCTTTCAACGTGATTATCTTCCTTTCGCTAGAATTCCTGATTGTTTTACTACGTTTCTATTTATTTCTATCTTACTTCTATATCACTTAAATGGTTGTTAATTCCTTTTCTAGATATTTCATTCTCCTTCTTATTTTGTTACAACAGTTAAAGTATTTTTCTCCTATTATTTTGAATTAAAAATTATTTAACTAATTATTTCTAAACTGATGCTGTTAGCAACCCCGTTCTTTCTTCCGGCTCCTCACAACGTTATAATTATTTTATCTTTTAAATAATCTACAAATACTAGTTAGTAGATCTTTTATTTAAATTATCCAATACTTTCCTCTTCTTCAAAACAGATTATTGTTTATTTAATTAATAGTATTTCTCTTAATTTCACAAATTATTTCTATTTAAAACATCGATCTCCCTCATATCTCTTCATCCTCAATACGCCATTCCTACGCTCTTACTTTTACTGAATATTCACCCTTATTCTTCCTTTGAACCTTTGCAAATTCACGTTCTCCATCTACTACTGCTAGATCGTTTCCCTGGCGCCAGTTAGCAAATCGGTGGGTAAAGTATTCTACTTAGTCAGATAAATTAATTTATTCGGTTGTGTTGGTAGTTCCTAATTATTGATTATGTATACCTAGACTCCAGTTTCGTCGACGGGTGCTACCAATAGTCCTGAAGAGTTAACTTCTTGAGGTGGATTGTTTGTTCAGGTAAATTTCTATGCTCGTGTCTATTTGACTAGTGTTTTGTAAATCAGAGGAAAAGGCCTTGGTTGTGTTTTTATTGGTTCTCAGTTTTGTTTTGGAAATTGGGATTGTTTCTCACGTATTGGAAATGGAGGAACTGGATTGTTTTGATGGTGTTTCAAATGTGGATTTTGGGAATCTTTCGCAGGATGTATTCTTCTGTTTAGGAGCCCACAGGTGCTCCCCATTATTGTTATTTACGTTGCGCACAATGTTGCAGTTAAGCCCTCTGATCTACTCTATGTTACTGCTGTTTCATAGGGGGTGTGCACACTTAAGGACTTAGGGTGAGGTGCTTGTTTGACGGTCCCATAGGTGACTGTCCTTGAATTGTTGTTTGGGATCCCATAGGTGATCCCGTGTTTGGTGTTGTGGTTAACTCCTGTTGAAAGCTCCCTACTTTTGTTTGGTTGATTATCGTGACTTCTGGAAGTATCGTTCTAATATTCAATACTCCTCTCGTCTGATTGACAAATGTTAAAATGGATTTTAAAATGTATTTTACATATTGAGGTAGAGTTTGCTCATTTTATCTGATTTATGCGATCCCTTCTGTTTTTGTCTATTGATTTCTGATCGCAGGTATGGATGACTGAATTGGGGACCGGGAATGCGCAATCACATAGAATAGGAGATTATGAGGTGATTTGAGACAATATCTAAGTTACAGTGTTTGAGATTCATTAAGTTTTTATTTATGTTTACACTACTATGGTTATTTTGGAGCTTCCGCATAAATTGAGTTAATGGTTTAACAATTATCTTTCGTTGTTTATTTATGGTTCATTAGCCTGAGCACCCAGAGGGTTTGGGTGTGGCGGTAATACCCTGGATGTTTTGATTCCGCTGCTGATTCGAAGTTATATCTATTATGGTATTTCCAACAACATTCTTTGACATTTTGTAGATTATATTGAAGTGTTCTTATAAAGTTTGAGTATTGTTTCTGAGGTATCTATTGCTGACTTTATTCACTTTAATGTCTCCCTATACATTGACATTGAAATTGTAGGTGTTTTGATGATTTTCTAACTTTGAATTCGTTTCGAAATTTGCAACTTAGGACATGTCCGAACGTCCGTCCGGACACAAGTTCGGACACAAGTTCGGACACTTTTGTTTTCAGGTTTTTTAACTCTCGACTTGTGTCTGAACGTCAATGTCCGGACACAAGTTCGGACAAGTGGTTTTCCGCAGTTGTTTTCCTCGGCTTGTGTCCGAACGTCAGACGTCCGGACACAAGGTCGGACGGATTCGTTTTTCACTTTTAGGACTCGTTTGGGTCCGTTTTCAAATCCGTTTGCGCCGTTAGACTCGTATTTTCATAAGCTTTCATTTAAGGCAAATCCTGGGTGTTACAAGGTGGTATCAGAGCCATGTTTTTGAAATAAGATAAGATTTGATTAAACCGGATTAAAATTAGGGGATAAGCCGTTTGGGGAATTATATTGTGTATTATAGTGTGTATTGAATCCGTGGAGCTACTTTGGATAACTCTGTATGGTGTGTTAGAAGGTTGCACGAAGAGTATTGGTTGTTAATTCTTATATATGCATATTTTATACTTATATATGTATCTATATATATTGTTGATTTGCCTAACCGAGGATTGGGGAAGTGAGAATTTAGTATAACTTGGGGGGTAATTATGGGAATTTAAGTTCCTTTAAATTCGTGACTCATAATCAGGAGTTCACTTTGAGCTCAAGCAAGTAGGAATGACAGACCAACTTAACTTCTCATACAACACCAGGAGTCGAAGCCGAAGGACCAACATGACAGCCAACGACCCTATGAGCAGCTTCAGGGGCTCGCATTGAACTTGGGCCAGATCGTTCAGCGACAGGCTCAGCGAGATAATGTGCCAGAGGACTACACAAAGAGGATTGCCCACCTGAAGCCTACTGCATTCAAGGGGGAAGAAGATCCGGTGTTGCTCGAAGACTGGATTCGGGAATTCGACAAAATATTTGAAGCAGTTAACTGTCCAGTTGACAGGCGAGTGAATGCAGCTGTGTATTACTTCAAGGGCGAGGCCGACATCTGGTGGTCTGCCAACAAAGATGTTCTACTGGCAGGACCCGACTTTGGATGGGAGGCATAGAAGGAGGCCATGCGAAGGCGTTTCTACCCAGAGCATGTCCGGATACAGAAATACCTGGAGTTTTCAGAACTCAAGCAACAGACCTGGAGTGTGAAGGAGTACCACTCCAAGTTTTTAGAGCTGGCAAGATTCGCACCCACTATGGTCCCGGACGAGGCATCGAAGGTGCAGAGATTCGTGGGGGGACTCAACTGGAGTCTTCAGGAGGCCTTGAGCGTGCTGACCATTCCGACCCCAAGACGCTTATGGAAAAGCTGCTAACCTGTACAGGGTGCAGCAGAAGAGGAGGGAGGTCCAGGCGGGCCAGAAGAGGAAGATGAAGGACGGAGAGGACTCCCGGAGTCGAGACGATAGACCCCAGAGGCCGAACCAAGAGAAAGATGGAGGCCTAACCCAGATGAGAGGCAGAGGTTTGATGGGAAACGGAGATACGAACAGAGGAGGATGATCAACCCCAGGGGCAGGTCCAGAGGGAGAGACAGGGCGAGATAGGCACTTCCATTGCAGGAGATGCCACAATGACCACCCGGGGAAGAACTGCGAGGGGAATCTAGTGGCTTGCTTCCGGTGTGACAAGAAGGGCCACAGAGCTTTTGAGTGTTTCTAGAACCCTCAGGGAGGCACCCACAAGGGGAAACGGCGGGGACCGGACTTATAGACCTGCAGACTCTCAGTTCAGAGGTCGGGATCAGGGCCCGAAGCAGCGTGGGGACGCTCCCCAGCGTGGTGGTGAGGGCAACAACAACGGAGGCAATAGAGGCCAGGGGGAGAACCGAAGCAACATCAGAGCCCCTGGGAAGATCAACGTCATGAGTCGGGCTGAGGCTGAGGCCAAAACCGATGTATTAGCAGGTACCTTTTCTGTTCATGGTACTCCTGCTCGTGTTTTGTTCGATACTGGAGCTTCATATTCCTTTATTTCTAGAAATTTTGTTGATAAATTAGGGTTAGTGACTAGTAAGACCTCGTCTATAGCAGTTTCCATACCTTCGGGGCGGGTAATTACTTGTAACGATGTACTAAAAGACGTAGGAATAGATATCAAGGGGAAATCTTTGTAAGTGATCTAATCCAGTTTGTTCTCCTTGACTTCGACATCATCATAAGGATGGACTGGCTGAGCAAATACAAGGGAAGAATTGATTGTGGAGAGCAGATGATCGTCCTTAGAGGACCGTCGGGGCAGAGGGTCTCCTACAGTAGTGTGGAGAAGAGGCCTGAAGTGAAGATCGTCTCAGCCATTCGATCCTCTCCCAAGTAAAGAAGGGACAGCAGACGTATCTCTGCTACATCTAGGACCTGAGCAGAGAGCCTAGAAAATTAGAGGAGATTCGGGCGGTGAATGAGTTCCCAGAAGTTTTTCTCGGGGAGATCCCTGCTGGTATGACGCTAGATAGAGAGGTGGAGTTCAGTGTCGATCTAGTGTCCGGAGTTGCGCCGATCTCTAAAGCCCCATACAGAATGGCGCCGTCGGAATTGAAAGAGCTTAAGGCACAGTTGGAGGAGCTCTTGGAGAAGGGGTACATTCGTCCGAGTGTATCGTCGTGGGGAGCTCCTGTCCTGTTTGTCAAGAAGAAGGACGGGAGCATGAGGCTGCGTATAGACTACAGGGAGCTGAACCAGATCACCGTGAAGAACCGTTATCTATTGCCAAGGATTGATGATCTCTTCGACCAGCTTCAGGGTGCAGGAGTCTTCTCCTAGATAGACTTGAGGTCGGGGTACCATCAGCTTCGAGTTGCAGAGAAGGACATCCCGAAGATGACATTTAGGACCAGATATGGCATTTTGAATTTCTGGTGATGCCCTTTGGACTGACGAATGCACCAGCCGTCTTTATGAACCTCATGAACCGGATTGTAACACCCCTACCGTATTCCTTACTTACCGACTAATCGTCCCGTTCATCCTACTACTCGCAGCGGAAATACTACTACTATGGCGGGTGATACAACGCCGCTAACCGCCCATACGGCTAGCAAGGCTTACACTACTTACAGTCACGGTCTGATGTCTAGAGAATACCGAGCTACTATCATTACTTGCCAAATACAAAATACCGTTTACTTACATTGCTGGATTACCGAGTATCAAAAGTAAAGTTAATTACATCCTTTCTCAAGTTTACCCAAAATAATGAGTTTCAACAACTACTTATCTATACCAATTCGTAATCCCCACAATATCAAAAAGGGTGTACCCCATGGTACACCGGCTAAACAAAAAGGCCTACAACCATGTACAACTTGGTACACCTTTCAAAACCCACTAAGTACAAAAAATAGATCATCTCGATCTCATCATAGTCTTCACCCTTCACGAGAACCTGTAAGATTAAAAACAGTGCCCCAAGGCGCTCAGCAAAACGCTGCATATAAACTTCGCATATACCGCGTGCTAACTAGGGCACACCGACTATTTTTGGTCGACTATACACGCGGTTCATTTTAGACATGCATACATGCTTTACATATACAACACATTCATACACAATACAATACGCACAACTGAAAGCAATACACAAGCCAAACAGTAATACAATGCAATACACAATACTTACCTTCTCAATGGTTAGCCAATTACACATCCGGGTTAATCGGATGTTCATTACTCTTTTACTCATTACACATTACTTACGCAATCATGCTCATACAATTCTTCTTACTTTTCCATACTTACTTACTTACTCTTACTTACTTACTTATACTCATGTTAAGTCGGTATGACCTCCGGGCAGGGACTACACCGTCCCACCACTGGGCTTTAGGTGGCTCACTAATCCAGGATGCTACCCATTTAAGGGGTTTGGCCCGTGGAAAAAATTAAAAGCCAGGATTTGGATCCAACCTCTTGTGTCTCCGCCTCCTCACGCGTGGCCAAAACTATATCGGACTTCTACTCATTCCAATTTACCAATTTATTATGTTAGATTGGTTAGCTTATTAGGAATTAGTTAGAAGTCCATCACAATGTCATTCGGTCACCACACAGTACATCAAGCATACACACACTTCATTATCATCCATACATTTCATGAATTATACAAACTATGATTTAAGATAATATTCAACAAGGAACAATATCATGTAGTCACAAGTAAGCATAATAATTCCGATTCGTGCGTTTATCTTATTTAGGTGATCATTTAGCACACAACACACAAATCAGAGTAACCAAGGTAGCATACGGGGCATGAGAAGTTCATACCGTTCACCGTTGTACTTGCAACCGACTTTCCTTCAGTGTTCACAATTCAAGTCCTATAACATACATGTGATCGAGCGGTTAATTAACTATAATTAACTTAACTCGTTTATCTTTTACATTTCCTAACTCATACTTACTAAGTCTTTACTATTCTTATACTTACACATTGTTTACTTAATCTTTATTACTTTTAAAACTTGTTTATACCCTTAATGACCTTTAAACATCATTAATTAAGTACAAATTATCTTATACTATCATTACCATTCGTTACCTTTTCTTAAAAGCCATTTCATAAACTTATTTTTAAAAGTTTGGGTTGGTCCGGGACCTTGTCCGGGTCTTAAGTCCCGGACCACCCTGTGGCCTGAACTCTCGGGTTGATTTAGTGCCTGGTCCGGGTCCTTGTACAAGGGTTAAGTCCCGGACCAGACAAGGGCAAAAATCTCGAACGAAGTTTCCATGTGGTCTGGGTCTTGTACATGGGACCAAGTCCCGGACCTACGTTTCAGTGTTACTCTCGGCCATTTTATTAGCATGGTCCGGGTCTTTAACAAGGGACCAAGTCCCGGACCTGCTGTAACTTCTACAGATTTTGCATTTTTCTTTCTCTGCTACCCTTCTATCTTTGCCCAATTAATTCCCCATTGTTCCTACACTTAACCCCACATGTTTAAGCACCTAATTAGCCTCCTAAACATGTCTAAATCTATTTCCAACTTATTACTTCTTTTCATACTAATTCACACACTTATTTTTCGAAGTTTCATTCCAACACTTACATTGTTTCTTCCTAGCATAGTTATGCTACAGATTTTGGTTCTCACATCTACCACTCATGGTTCCTCTTCCTAATGCCATTCCTAAGGCTTATAATGCATTAACCACCTCTCTTAACCTACCCACAACTTAGCTCCATTTAAAATCTGTTTTCAAAGTGTTTCTCCCCTTATTTCTAGTTCTTAAGTGTTCTAGGTTCTAGACAAATTTTGACATATTATCCCCTATATTTTTACATTCTCACCACATGTTTTATTCACACAATGCTACCCATATCACCTGTTTATAAACAGCGCTAATACACAACTTCTCAACACAAATACTAAACATTAAACACTCATATAATTCTTGCACACAACATCTAATTCCATCTAGGTTTTGACAAGTTTTCAAGTGCCTTTTAAAGCTTTAAAATATTTTAGTCTTCTTCCACATTATACCACTACTCAATACCATTTACAATACACATTTAGAGCTACTAAAAATCTGTTACATAAAACATTACAAGAGCCACACAAGTGAGTGTAATTTACCTTGTTTCCTCACTAGCTTTTCTTTCTTCTTCTTCTTTCTTCTTCTTTCTTCTTCCTTCTTCCTTTCCCTTCCTCTCTTCCCACCGGTTATGGAGATTTAAATCTCTAAAGCTACAGCCCATTACATACCACCATTTTAATTCAACTAACCCTTAAATCATCCTAAGGTTTTATGGTAAATTTTAGGGTTTAAGAGTGCATTACCTTGCAAGTATGTGGAGAGGGTGTAGAATAGCAACAAGAGCAAGATTTCCATTCCCCAAGGATGCCAAAATCGGCTGGGCAAACAAGGTAGAAGAACTCAAGACTTAGAAATTTCTATTTTGCACATAAGGGCTAAAAATGCTAGTATTTTCGGATTTCTTTTTACCTTAGACCAACAAGGTGAAGAAGAGGCTTCTAATGGTGGTCTTCATCTTCAAAACCAAGAACACCCATGGAGATGAAGATGGTTTTTTTCGAATTTAGAAAAGAGGGAAATGCTCTCCTTGATGAGAGGAATACAATGGTACAAATTTTGTGATTTTTGGTGGAGGTTTGAGCACTTAACAAGAGGAGAGAAGTGGGAGGTTGGTGTGGGTTTTCAAAATTGCCATTGTTGGCTTGCTTGGAGAAGAAAGAAAACGAGAGAGTGAGGGGGGAGTGCAGTATGTGAGAGATGAGAGGAAATGAGGGGAGTAGGAGAGAGAGGGTAGAAAAGCAAGTTTTTACTTTTTGCTTTTATTTGGCTTTTTGTCCTATGCAAATAAGGGATAATTAAGAGAGTGAGCAAAAGTCAGCTCACACACAGCCCTCACAAGGGTTTTAAAATTTTATTTGCAATAGTGGACACACTAGTTTGGTTTATTTACACTCTCACCCCACAACTTTCCGGTTTTTACAGTTTTTACTATTTTCTTGTTTAATTGATTTTATTGGTTCTAGACCTTCATTAATGTTTATTAATGACTATTTGGTTGACCAAAATTATTACGAGTCTATTTGACACGCTTAAAGTCGTGTTTTCCCGGTTTCCTCAAAAAACGCGCTTTAAGGTTCGTTTGTGTTTTAAATCCGTTTTAAGGATCCATTTTCTTCGGGATTTGTTCCCTCATGATTATTTAAACATAATTAAGCTTCTAAAATACTTATTAGCCTAATTAATCACTATTTTTAATAACGGGGTATTTCACGGATCTTCAATCCATATCTGGACCGATTCGTGGTGGTATTTATAGACGATATTTTGATATACTCCAAGGACGAAAAGGAGCATGAGGAGCACCTGAGATTGGTACTTCAGACTCTCAGAGAGCAGCAGCTGTATGCCAAGTTGTCTAAGTGCAACTTTTGGCTAGACCGAGTGACGTTCCTGGGCCACATTGTTACCAAGGAAGGAATATCAGTGGATCCGGCCAAGATCCAAGTGGTAAAGGAGTGGCCAGACCGAGCAACCTGACAAAGGTTCGTAGTTTTCTAGGCTTGGCAGGATACTACAGGAGGTTCGTGAAAGATTTTTCGAAGATTGCCAGACCTCTCACCAATCTCATGAAGAAGGTGATCAAGTTCCAATGGAGTGATGATTGTGAGACAGCATTCCAGACACTGAAGGAAAGGTTAACCACAACCCCAGTGTTAACCCTACCTTTAGGGACCGAAGGATTCGAGGTATTCAGCGACGCCTCCAAGTATGGTCTGGGATGTGTCATGATGCAGAATGGGAAGGTGATAGCTTATGTATCGAGGCAGCTGAAGGAGTACGAGACTCGATATCCGACACACGACCTAGAGCTAGCAGCGGCAGTGTTCGCCCTTAAGATCTGGAGGCACTACCTGTATGGCGTTTTTGCAAGATCTACACCTACCACAAGAGCCTCAATTACATCTTCACGTAGAAGGAGCTTAACATGAGGCAGAGGAGGTGGTTAGAGTTGATTAAAGACTATGACTTGGAGATATTATACCACGAAGGGAAGTCCAATCTGGTATTTGACGTTCTAAGCAGAAAGAGAAGTCATTCGGTGAACTTGATGTGGGTTCTTCCAAACGAGCTGGTTCGTGACTTTCAGAAGCTGAACCTAGAGGTGATGGAGTTAGGAGGTGTGGACCGGGAGGTTAAGCTGTTCCACATGAGTGTCTCTTCCGACATCTATGGAGAGATACTCAAAGGAAAGCCCGGTGATGTGAAGCTAGAGCGTATTCTAGAGAAGATAAAAGAAGGCAGAGCAGAGGGTTTTGAAGTCCACAGTGATGACAGCCTTAGATACAGAGGCCGATGGTGTGTGCCATTGGAGTGTGCATATGTGAAGGAGAAGCAGATGAGGGAGGCTCATAATACTCCTTACTCAGTTCATCCTGGTGGTGAAAACTGCACAAGGATTTGAAGAAGCTATTCTGGTGGCCGAAAATGAAAAGGGAGGTGGTAGAGTTCGTGTCGAGATGCCTCACCTGCCAGAAAGCTAAATTTGAACACAAGAGGTTTGCTGCAGCCTTTGGATGTCCCGTAGTGGAAGTGGGACTCCATTTCGATGGACTTTGTGATGGGACTACCACCGGCGAAGGTGGAGTCAACCAGATATGGGTAATCATGGACCGGCTTACCAAGATTGTGCAGTTCGTACCCATGAAGAATACCTGGTCGATGAGTCAGTTGGTGAATGCCTACATCAAAAATGTGGTGAGATACCATGGGGTACCTGAGACCATTATTTCAGATCGCGACTCGAGGTTTCTGGCGCATTTCTGGCAGCAGTTTCAGAAGGCCATTGGGCACCAAACTGAAGTTGAGCACGCGTTTCATCCAGCCACTGATGGTCAGGCGGAGCGAACCATCCAAACGTTGGAGGATATGCTCGTGCATGCGTGATGGATTTTCAGGGTTTCGTGGACAGATATGATGCATCTGATAGAGTTTTTGTATAAACAATAGTTATCACGCCAGCATCAAGATGCTCCCTACGAGGCTCTGTATGGGAGGAAGTGTAGAACTCCATTATGCTGAGCGACATCAGTGAGACTGTTGTGTTGGGGCCACAGCTGATAGAGGAGACCATGGAGCAGGTCCGGATTATTTAGAGTCGGATGAAGACAGCTCAGGATAGGTAAAGTCCTATGCCGACCTCAAGCGCAGACCGGTAGAGTTCGAGGTGGGTGAGAAAGTCTTCCTGAAGGTGTCTCCTGTGAGAGGGGTAACCAGATTTGGGAAGAAGGGAAGCTCAGTCCCAATTTCGTTGGCCTTATGAGTTTTAGAGAGTATTGGGGAGGTGGCATACCGTTTGGCACTACCTTGTGAGCTGGAGAAAGTTCACAACATCTTTCATGTGTCCCAGCTGAAGCGTATATTCCCGACCCTTCGCACGTGTTGCAGCCAGAGGTTTTGGAGTTAGAACAAATCTATCATATGCGGAGTACCCCCCCATTAGAGTCATGGACACTAAAACCAGAGAGACCCGATCAAAGTCCACTCGTATGGTCAAAGTGTAACACCCCCTACCGCTAATCCTATGCTTACCTCCAATCATCCCATAATTCTATCAGTTCGCAGCGGAAGTCTACTACTACTACGCGGGTGGTACAACGCCGCTAACCGCCCATACGGTTAGCTAGGCTTACCTTACTTACAGTCACGGTCTGATGATCATAGTATACCGAGCTACTAAAACATTACTCACTAAGTACAAAATACCAAGCGCTTACATTAATGGATTACCGAGTACCAAAGTATATTCAAATTACATCATTTCCAGGTTTGCCAAAAGAATGAGTTCTACCCTCTACTCATCTATACCAATTTCCATTCTTTCATTATCCAAAAAGGTGTACCCCATGGTACACCGGCTAATCAAATCTCCAGCCATGTACTACTTAGTACACCATTCATAATTCACCATTTACAATCCAAAAAGAAGACAAAAGAAATAGAACTAAGTCTTCAACATCTTCATCCCTCTCTTACACCTGCATTCATATTAAAAACGGTGCCCCAAGGGGCTCAGCAAAATATGCACATAAACTCCGCATATACCGAGTGCTAACAAGGGCACGCCGACTATTTGACGTCCACTAAACATGATTCATTAATTTCATACATACTTTACATACATCATACAATCATGATCATTACATTACTAATCCAAGGCACAATACAATAGCACACACCATACTTACCTTCACAAGGGTTAGCCAAATTACGCACCCGGGTTAATCGGAATGCTATTTACTCTTTTACTCATTTCACTTTACTTATTCTTACTCACACTTACTTACTTACATTCACTTTACTTACTCACTCTTACTTACTTACTTTTACTCATGTTAAGTCGGTATGACCTCCGGCCCGGGGACTACACCCCGTCCCACCACCGGGATTTACTTGACTCACCAATCCGGGATGCTACCCATTTAAGGGGTTTGGGTCGCGGACTAGTTTAAGAGTCAGGAATCGGATCCAACCTCTTGTGTCTCCTCATCCTCACGCGTGGCCGAAACTATATCGGACTTCTACTCATTCCAATTTAATTACCAATTTAGTTAGATTGGTTAGCTTGGTAGGATCATTAGAAGTCCATCACAAAACATATCGGTCACAATACAATACATCATACATACACACACTCATATCATCCATACCTTTCATGAATTATACAAACTATGATTTAAGAGAATATTCACAACATACAACACTACAGATTCACAAGTAAGCATAAACTCGATTCGTGCATTTATCTATTTGGTGATCAATTAGCACACAACACACAAATCAGAGTAACCAAGGTAGCATACGGGGCATGAGGAATCTACACGTTCACCGTTGTACTGTATCCGACGTTCCTCCGGTGTTCACAAATCAAATCCTATGATATACATAATACGAGTATAATCTAACTATCATAACCAAACTCGATTATCTTACGTCCTAACTCATACTTACTATACCTTTACAATTCTATACGTACATATTGTTTTACTTACTCTTTATTACTTTTAAAATTGTTTATACTCTTAATGACCTTTAAACATCCTTAATTAGTCCTAATCATCTATAACCATCATTACCATTCACTTCCTTACCTTAATACCCATCTAATGCACTTATTTTACAGTTTTGGTTGGTCCGGACCTTGTCCAGGTCTTAAGTCCCGACCAACACATGGTCCAAGTCGGTCACTTTTAATGGCATGGTCCGGGACCTTATGCTTAAGGTAAGTCCGGACCAAAGTGGTATGGCAGTCTCGAATAAAATTTGCTACCGGTCGGGACTTAATGCAGAATTAAGTCCCGGACCCTGCTACCAGTTTACAGATTTTTACAGTTTTCTTGTCTGTTACAAACCAAACTGTGCCTAATTATTCCCCAATGTTCCTACACTTAATCCACATTTTTAGCACCTAATTAGTCACCTAAACATGTTAAATCCATTGCAATATACACCTTTTATACTAATTTACTCACCTATTTCCTTAAGTTCTCATTTCAGCACTTACACTATTTTCCAAATTGCATTTGCTACGATTTAAACTCACCTTCTTCCTCTTTGGCTCCCTCTTATAATGTCATTTCTAAGCTTACAATACACTAGTTATCTCTCCTACCTACCAACTAACAGCTCCATTAAATAATCTGTTACAAGTACATGGTTTCACCTAGTTTCTAGTTTCTTAAGTGTTCTAGTTCTAGGTAATTTTGCCATAGTCTCCCCTATATTTTTCCACTCTCACCACATGTTTTTAGTTCACAATTCAAACTTATTTCACCTTTTGAAAACAGCATTAATACACCAACTTTCCAACCAATACTACATCTTAAACCACTTCTAAAATTCCTGCACATAACACTCATTCCCAACTATGTTTTGACAGTTTTTTACATTCTTTTAAAGCTTCAAACACAACTCAACTCTTCCTCTACACTACACTATTGTTCATTACCATTTTTCAATACAATTTACTCTTTTAAAAACTGTTACACAAGCACTTACAAGATACACAAAGGTAAGCCAATTTACCTTGTTTCTCCTCTAGTTTTCTTTTCCTTCTTTCTTGCTTCTTCCCTTCCTCTTCCTCTTCTCTTCCCACCGGTTTGTAAATCAAATTCTTACACTATAGCCCACATATGTACACACCATTTTAATACACTAAAAACTAACCTTAACCATCCTTCAAGTTTTAATGTAGGTTTTAGGGTTTAGAAATTATATTACCTTCCAAGGGTATGAGTGATGCTTGGAATAGCTCAAGAACAATATTCCTCACCCTCCAAGAGTGCCAAAATCGGCTAGAGTACAAAGGAGCAAGCAAGAGTTTAGCTTCAAATTTTGTTTTGCCTATAAGGCTAGAAAAACAAAGAGGTTTCAAGAATATTTTTTTACCTCAAAACGACAAGGAGAAGATGGTGGTTCTAGTGGTAGTCTTGAAACTCCAAATGCTCCATACCCATGAAAACAAAAATGCTCCTCTTGGATTTTGAAAAGAGGGAAATGTTCCTCTTGATGAGAGGAAGACAATGGTGGTATTTTTATAATTTTTGGAGCAAGTTTGGGCACTCAACAAGAGGAGAGAAGAGAGTATTTTTGTGGGTTGTTCAAAACTCCATGGCTGTCGCTGGGAAGAAGGAGAAGAAATTGAGAGAGTGAGGGAGTGAGGCTTGTACGTGAGAGAAGAGAATGTGAGGGTAGGAGAGAGAATGTGAGGTAGTAAAGTAAGATATGTTACTTTTTGCTTTTTAAATGTTTTTGTCTTTTGTACATAGAGGGAGTTAAGAGAGTGTGTGTGAGAGAGGGGTAAAAATCGGACACACACACACAGCCCATGAGGGTTTTAAAATTCTATTTACAATATTGGACACATAAGTTTTGGTTATTTATGTTTCTACCCCACAACTTCCCGTTTTTGACAGTTTTACTATTTCGTTTTATTGATTTATTGGTCTAAAGCTTCACTAATATTATTAATGACTATTTAGTTGACCAAAATTGTTACGAGTCTATTTGACCCGCTTAAAGTCACGTTTTCCCGGTTACCTCGAAAAACGCGCTTTAATGTTCGTTAGTTTTTAATCCATTTTAAGGATCCGTTTTCTTCGGATTTGTTCCCTAATATTATTTAGACTTAATTAAGCTTCTAAAATATTTATAGCCTAATTAATCAGTGTTTCTATTAGGGGTATTTCAATCTACCCCCTTAAGAAACTTTGCCCTCAAAGTTGCTCAAGCTTAATAGATTAAGTAATTCTACTCATTAGGCAAACCAATTGCCATAATGTGTCTTACTACACCTATGAGGTGTTTACTTCCTTCCACATTGCAAGCATACACACTTCAAGCATCATACACAATTCACATACACAATCCACCATTTTCCATTCATACCATTCCACAATACAACATTGCAATCACAATACACATTACACAAACATCACACATCGTACATACACATCCATACACACACATTACACATACATACACATACACTCCGCACTACATGTGCTATCAAAACCTAATACAATACCTACACACTAAGCAATGCTAACCCGAAGCAATGGAAAAGCAAAAAGGCTCTACCCCCCTTAAAAGGGGTACGCCCCGTACCCGTATTGCTAAATGCTAGACTATCTAGTCTATGAATAACTGTGGGTACTTAGCCTTCATGGCATCTTCCAACCCATGTCGCTTCTTCGACATCATGGTTAGACCATAGGACCTTCACCATTCGTATAGACTTATGGCCAGTGTCTCTGGTCTTCCTATCAAGGATTCTCACTGGGGTCTCAACATATCTCATGGTCGGCTCAATAGATAGTCTCTCGGGCTCGAGGACATGAGAAGGATCAGCAATATACATCTTGAGTTGTGACACATGAAATACATCATGGACCCGTCCCAAGTCCTCAGGTAGTGCTAACCTGTAGGCTACAGCTCCAACTCTCTCGGTGATAGCATATGGCCCTTCAAACTTTGGGCTTAACTTGCCCTTCTGACCAAATCGGAAGACACCCTTCATAGGTGAAACACGCAAGAACACTTGGTCGCCCACGACGAACTCAAGGTCGCGTCGTCGCACATCCGCATATGATTTCTGTCTATCTTGGGCTGCCTTCATATTAGCTCGGATCTGCTGAACTTCGGCTTGCACTTGCTCAAGATACTCCGGTCCTATGATGACCGCTTCACTCGACTCATCCCAACACAAAGGTGTACGGCAAGGTCTACCGTATAGAGCTTGGAAAGGCGACCTCTTAATCGAAGCATGATAGATATTATTGTAAGAAAACTCGATAAGATGAAGCTTATCTAACCAACTCCCCTGAAAGTCCAAGGCACATGCCCTAAGCATGTCCTCCAGTGTCTGGATGGTCCTTTCTGTCTGACCGTCGGTCTGAGGATGGAAGGCGGTACTCAACTTCAATTCTGTACCCAACTCTTCCCGTGTAGCTCTCCAGTATCTCGAAAGAAACCTGGTGTCGCGGTCAGATACTATAGTCTTCGGGACTCCGTGATGTCTGATAATCTCCTTGTCGAATAGTCACTAGTTTCACTACCTTCAGGTGTCCTTCATCGGTATGAATCTGGCAACCTTGGTAAGGCGATCGACTACAACCCAGATCATGTTGAGTCCTCCCCTGGCAGGTGGGAGTCCTATAACAAAATCCATGGAGATATCATGAAATTTCCACTCCGGACTGGCATCGATTGTACCATTCCGCCCGGTCTACGATGTTCAAATTTCACTTTTTGGCATGTCAAGCATCTCAATACATACTCTGTCACATCTGATTTCATTCCTGACCACCAGAAGTACCTCTTCATGTCTTTGTACATCTTGGAGGCTCCTGGATGGACTGACAATGTAGAACTGTGTGACTCCCGCAGGATGCGATCCTTCAGCTCAGCATTGCTTTGGGGAACGCATAACCTGCCATTCAGCCGAATCAGACCATCTTCATGCAACTTAAAGTCATATTTCTTCTTCTCAAATGTACCATCTGTGATCTTTTGCCTGATTTCGGTCATGTAAGGGTCGCTCAACTGAGCATCTCGCACCTCGTCAACCAAGCTAGAAGAAGCGAGTAGCGAATGGAGCGAGTGTGCTCGACGGCTCAGGGCGTCGGCTACAATTAGGAGTGGCAATTTTTACCCAACCCGATAACCCGACCCATACCCAACCCGAAAATAGTGGGTTTGGCTCACGATTATTGACCCATTTAATTATTGGGTCGGGTATGGGTTACTATTAAATTTGTGGGTCGGGTATGGGTTTAAAGTCCTAACCCCTAGTCAACCCGACCCGTTTATTTTATTTCATTAAAAATAATAATAAATAAATAATTAGATAAATATAAATATATTACTAAGTAAGTGCTAAACCTACTATTAGTAATACAGATTATGTAGTATATATTATTAGAGGTTGTTTATTTGATAATACTACTTTGTTGTATTTCTTTATAAAGAAGAAACAAGAGTATTCGTTATGTGGATTGTCAAAAAACATTGTGCTGCTCTCTCCTCCACAGCTCCCACTGTGGTCCTATCTCTTCTGTACTCTGAAGTTTTTGTCTATGTTTTGATTCTATATTCTGAAGGAGAAAAACAGTTATTTTGGCCCAGGCGCGTACACATCACCTTCTTCTGTTAAGTGCCACTGAGCACAACATGTATGTGAAAAAAGAAAAAAGACGGATGATAATGAAAACTCTGGAATATCTACCATACTGAATGTATGATTTCATTCATTTGTAACTCCGTTTGAGCAATCATATAAAAAATTTAATTCCAGGTCTTTTAAATTTTGCATAGCCTAATTATGTTAGGTTAAACGGGTCGGGTATGGGTTTAATCATTTTATATGGGTTGGGTATGGGTTGATAATTTGTAACCCGAATATTATTGGGTCGGGTAAGGGTCAATACAATTTTAATCGGGTCGGGTATGGGTGAGCATCAACCCGACCCATTAACCCGAATTGCCACCCCTACCTACAACGTTTGCCTTCCCTTCCTTATACTGTAGGTCGATGTCGTAGTCTGAAAGAAACTCCATCCACCTTCTCTGTCTCAAGTTCAATTCTTTCTGTGTGAATACATACTGTAAGCTCTTATGATCGGAGTAGATGGTGATGCTTACCCCATAGAGATAGTGTCGCCATATCTTCAAGGTGAAGACAATGACTCCTAACTCTAAGTCATGTGTCGGGTAATTCTCCTCATGCTTTTTCAGCTGGCAGGAGGCATAAGCTACAACCTTGCCATGCTGCATGAGTACGCATCCCATTCCTTTGCCTGATGCATCACAATATACCTCAAATCCCTCTGCGCCCTCTGGAAGAGTAAGGATGGGCGCTGAGGTCAATGAGTCCTTTAGGCTTTGAAATGATAACTCACACTCGTCTATCCATACAAATGGTGCATCTTTCTTCATCAGTGTAGTCATAGGCTTAGCGACTTTCGAGAAGCCCTTTACAAATCTCCGGTAGTAACCGGCTAGACCAAGAAAGCTCCTAATGTCGGTAACAGTCTTGGGTCTAGGCCATGATCGTACAGCTTCTATCTTAGAAGGGTCAACTGAGATACCTGCGCTCGAGATGACATGACCAAGGAATGATACCTGATCTAGCCAGAACTCGCATTTGGAGAACTTCACATACAGCTGGTTCTCGCGCAGTGTCTCAAGCACTTTCCTCAAATGAATTTCATGTTCTTCTACTGATTTGGAATATACAAGGATGTCGTCGATGAAGACAACAACTGAAGTGTCCAACTGCTCACTGAATAGTCGATTCATGAGGTCCATGAATTTGCTGTGCATTTGACAAACCGAATGGCATGACGGTGAACTCGTAGTGGCCATATCTGGTACGGAATGCCATTTTCTCTCGTTGTCTTTCTCTCTGATAGCAATCTGATTACCCAGAACGGAGGTCGTCTTGGAGAAGACTGAGGCTCCTTTCAGCTGGTCAATAGGTCATCGATGCGTGGCAATGGTATTTATTCTTGACTGTGACCGCATTCAGTTCGGTTTCAATACAAGTCGGAGACTACTGTCCCTTCTTCTTCACAAGAGGACCGTTGCTCCCCAGGGTGATACGCTCGGGCTTATAAACCCTTTGGTCAAGTAGGTCTCAGTAACTGCTATTTCAGCTCTTGTCATTTCAGCAGGTGCCATGCGTTACGGTGCCCTAGCATGGGACCGGTACCGGCAAGAGATCAATCTCAAACTCTCTGCTCTCTGGGTGGCATGCCGGTAGCTCCTTAGGAATACATCAGGAAATTCAGATACTATCGGTACAATCATCACTGAACTCTGGTCTCACTCCAGGTCTTGTACATAACACAGGTACACTTCTTTACACTTCTTACCCTTTTGAGTTCCCGTACATAGCCATGGCGGAGATGAACTTGTGTCGAAGGCTCTCTCTCTGGTCTCTGCTGGCGTAAGATACAGTAACCCCAGAAGGACTCTTGAGCAGCAATCGATGCTCAGCGCAGAGGATTCTACCCTGTGCCGCTCCAACCAATTCATTCCGATTATCAAGTCGATCCCCATCCATTAAACTCTGAAGAAGATGGGAAACGCTTCGCCTTTGATTTGTATTGTGCTGATTTGTAGTTTTTTGGTTACACTGTACTCGCTCCTTCGATGGAAGAGTAACCAGAAAATTCGGTAGCTCATCCGCATCTGCTTCAACCTCTTCACAAAAGATGTTGGATACAAAGGTGTGAAGGCGCCGGAGGTCGAATAACACATTGGCTTCCATGCCATTCACTGGGAAGGTTCCCGTCAAGATGGTGCCGCTTTTGCGGCTTGTGCTTCGGTAGGATGCTCAGGATACCTTCGGTACCAGTCACAACTATTGAATTCACAAGTGGATAAGTAATGATGGTGGACAACAAGTGGAATTTCAATCAACACTGCTCTTTATTGATAAACCAACCATTATACATACCGTGTCTCTAATACACGTTACTAATACATTACATGATATTATGAATTAATACTTCCTAAAGGTAAGGTTCAGGCGACCTGGTTTCATGTGTGTGGCATTGATTATTGCCGGTGGTGCCGTATTCAGCTTGATCTTGTTGATACCTTGATACAGTAACCTAGAGTTTCCACCCATGATTAGGACATCTCCTGATCTCAATACCAATTTCTGTGCGAGGTCCACACGCTTCTGCTCGCTATACATAAATACGGCGTCATCACCAATGGACCAAGACACTACGGGCACTCCTTGTTCAAGAGATTCCGCTGTCTCGTCCTTGTCTTGGTGTAACCCAAGTCGTCCTTCTTTCTCATAGAAGTTGATGATACAAAGGTCCGCTTCAAGTGTGGGGATCGGATCATATTCGCATTGTTGTGCAAGTTCTACTGCTTGTGTGACAAGTGTCTGAAATTCTGGAGGTATTGTTGGTGGCGTCGCTCCATCTTGTGTTCGTGTCTCTTGGTATGTCTTGGTATAAGGATTCCAATCCTTTCCCAAGCACATCATCTTCAGCTTCATCTTCGCTCCACCGGGGAATTCGGGTGTATAAAATCCTCCTTGTCCCGTTCCTAGTTCGTTGCATCGTCGAATGATTGAGATTTGTGCTTCGGGTGTCAGGTATCCCCTTAATAAAATCATACCTGGTCGGATGACCTGACACTGTTCGTTGGTGTAGTAGTGGTTGGTGATGTCGATCTCTTCTTGATTTGGTTTTGGAGGTATCGGATAACAGATACTAAAGCTTCCTATGGTTACAAATTTCATCTACGGTGAGTACTAGTTTCAACTAATTCATTACATGCTCAATACATACTTCAAGTCATTTACTCATGCTTTCACTCAAACAGTTACTCCAATACTTAGACATGCTTCACAGAATTCAAAGTTTAGATTAGTTACCTAGGCCGGACTTAGAACCGGACCCGTCACGGTCAATGACATGCAAGACCGGCTGTCTCTGAGGTGCACCCTCTGAGGACCCCGGGATCCCTGTCCCTGTGGTGCCTGCTGGGCCGGTGCATCGCCAGATGCAACCTCCTTGCCTTCCCTTTGCTTGTAGCTTTGGAAGTTCCCTTTTGGCTTGGCATTCTCTGGGCATCTATTGGCTGTATGACCCTGTTTCTGGCAATTGTAGCACTTGATTTCTCTCCCATAGCAATCCTTGCCGGGATGGTCTTGGTTGCACTTTCTGCACACATATGTGCGGCCATCGGAGAAGGTTTTGGTGGAACCGGAGCCAGAACCTAAGGTTTAGAGGGTTAGCACATGTGTGCGTGGATATACTAGATATGATACTTATACGAATACGAATTAGGTATAGAAGTTTACCCTTAGGTGGGTGTGATCTCAGTGGCTTCGCAGCCACCGGTGCAGATGAACCTAGCTGAAGAATCTCAACCGGGCTGCCCTTCTCAGCATGGGCACTGCTCTCACTTGGGAATTTCTTTTGGGATTGCTGAAAGAAATTTCCCTTCTTCTTTTTCCAGCCCTTCCCCTGGTTCTGCTCCTCAGCACTGGTGTTTTTATTGTTGGCCTTGCGCTTAAGCGCGGTTTCTTCATCCCTTAACTGGCAAGTGATCTCAACGCGAGAAGCCGCGTGATAACACTCCTGAAATTTCAGGTATTAACCGGGATTCTTATTTAAAAAGAAGGCAAGAAAAGATTTAAGGAATTGAAATGGTACCAAGGGTTAAACTGATATTTACCTGAAGGGAGGTAAATCGAGTGTAGCCCATGCCGTACCGAAGGCGATGGCTCAGACCGCCATAGAAGCGATCGACCAACACCTGGCCGGTGTACCCAAGGTCGGGTAGTAGACGGAGGATAGAAGTGAAGGTGCGGTAGTACTCATCGACAGACATCTTCTCTGTCATCTTCAAGGCATCTAGCTCTAGCCTTTTCTTGGTTTTAACATGCTCGGGGTAGTATTTGGAACGGAGGATAGCGGAGAAGGACTCCAATCGAAGGTGGGGTCATCGACGTACTCATGTTTGACAAGCTTCCACCAATCCATAGCAGCATCTTTGAGGTAGTAAGCCGCTACTCTCACTCGAACTCCAGCAGGAGCTTCGAGGGTTTCAAATGTCGTCTCCATCTCGGAGATGTATGCCTCAAGTTTAGCAGGATCGCTCTCGCCTCTAAAGCACGGAGGACGGAGATCTGCGATAGCTTTTACCCAGTTTACTTCTCTGGGTGGAGGGGGCGGGATTGGTCCTGTTTGAGTCTGCTGGTTTTGCTGGTTTTGTTGCATAGCATTGATTACTTGTGGTAGCATCTGTGCTACCGTGGCGGCGACGATCTCTGCTATCGTCTGCGCGCCAGGTCCTTCAGAGGCTTCGCCTCTAGTTCGGCCTCGTCCTGACATCTGAACATTTAGCATTTACATTAGGCTTTGCAAGATATGACTTAAGGGTCTTGAATTTAAAACAAGGTATCGTTCCTAAGAACATCAAGGGTATCCGTTGTTAACAACGGTAGTTCCTAGTTAAGTTCCTAAGTATCCGTCTTAAGACGGTTGAAATCCTAACTCGGTAATCCCTATGCTCGGTATCTATGGACATCAGAGTGTAACTACACTCTGATACCACTTTTTGTAACACCCCACCGCTAATCCTATGCTTACCGTCCAATCATCCATAATTCTATCAGTTCGCAGCGGAAGTCTACTACTACTACGGCGGGTGGTACAACGCCGCCTAACCGCCCATACGGTTAGCTACTTACCTTACTTACAGTCACGGTCTGATGATCATAGTATACCGAGCTACTAAAACATTACTCACTAAGTACAAAATACCAAGCGCTTACATTAATGGATTACCGAGTACCAAAGTATATTCAAATTACATCATTTCTCCAGGTTTGCCAAAAGAATGAGTTCTACTACTCTACTCTCTATCATTTCCATTCCATTCTTCATTATCCAAAAAGGTGTACCCCATGGTACACCGGCTAATCAAAATCTCCAGCCATGTACTACTTAGTACACCATTCATAATTCACCAATTACAATCCAAAAAGAAGACAAAAGAAATAGAACTAAGTCTTCAACATCTTCATCCCTCTCTTGCACCTGCATTCATATTAAAAACGGTGCCCCAAGGGGCTCAGCAAAAGCTGCACATAAACTCCGCATATACCGAGTGCTAACAAGGGCACGCCGACTATTTGACGTCCACTAAACATGCAGTTCATTAATTTCATACATACATGCTTTACATACATCATACAATCATGCTCATTACATTACATAATCCAAGGCACAATACAATAGCACACACCATACTTACCTTCACAAGGGTTAGCCAAATTACGCACCCGGGTTAATCGGAATGCTATTTACTCTTTTACTCATTTCACTTTACTTATTCTTACTCACACTTTACTTACATTCACTTTACTTACTCATTCTTACTTACTTACTTTTACTCATGTTAAGTCGGTATGACCTCCGGCCCGGGGACTACACCGTCCCACCACCGGGATTTACTTGACTCACCAATCCGGGATGCTACCCATTTAAGGGGTTTGGGCCGCGGACCAGTTTAAGAGTCAGGAATCGGATCCAACCTCTTGTGTCTCCTCATCCTCACGTGGCCGAAACTATATCGGACTTCTACTCATTCCAATTTAATTACCAATTTAAGTTAGATTGGTTAGCTTGGTAGGAATCAGTTAGAAGTCCATTCACAAAACATATTCGGTCACAATACAATACATCATACATACACACACTCATATTCATCCATACCTTTCATGAATTATACAAACTATGATTTAAGAGAATATTCACAACATACAACACTACATATTCACAAGTAAGCATAATAACTCCGATTCGTGCATTTATCTTATTTGGTGATCAATTAGCACACAACACACAAATCAGAGTAACCAAGGTAGCATACGGGGCATGAGGAATTCATACCGTTCACCGTTGTACTTGTATCCGACGTTCCTCCGGTGTTCACAATTCAAATCCTATTATACATACAATCGAGTAATTAATCTAACTATCATTAACCAAACTCGATTACTCTTACGTTTCCTAACTCATACTTACTATACCTTTACAATTCTTATACGTACATATTGTTTACTTACTCTTTATTACTTTTAAAACTTGTTTATACTCTTAATGACCTTTAAACATCCTTAATTAAGTCCTAATCATCTTATACCATCATTACCATTCACTTCCTTACCTTAATACCCATCTAATGCACTTATTTTTACAAGTTTTGGTTGGTCCGGGACCTTGTCCAGGTCTTAAGTCCCGGACCAACACATGGTCCAAGTCTCGGTCACTTTTAATGGCATGGTCCGGGACCTTATGCTTAAGGTAAGTCCCGGACCAAAGTGGTATGGCAGTCTCGAATAAAATTTGCTACCGGTCCGGGACTTAATGCAAGACTTAAGTCCCGGACCCTGCTACCAGTTTACAGATTTTTACAGTTTTCTTTGTCTGTTACAAACCAAACTTTGCCTAATTAATTCCCCATTGTTCCTACACTTAATCCCACATATTTTAGCACCTAATTAGTCACCTAAACATGTTTAAATCCATTGCTAACCTATTACACCCTTTTATACTAATTTACTCACCTATTTCCTTAAGTTCTCATTTCAACACTTACACTATTTTCCAAATTGCATTTTGCTACAGATTTAAACTCTCACCTTCTTCCTCTTTGGCTCCCTCTTATAATGTCATTTCTAAAGCTTACAATACACTAGTTATCTCTCCAAACCTACCAACTAAACAGCTCCAATTAAAATCTGTTACAAGTACATGGTTTCACCAAGTTTCTAGTTCTAGGTAAATTTTGCCATAGTCTCCCCTATATTTTTACACTCTCACCACATGTTTTTAGTTCACAATTCAACACTTATTTCACCTGTTTGAAAACAGCATTAATACACCAACTTTCCAACACAATACTACATCTTAAACACTTCTAAAATTCCTGCACATAACACCTCATTCCCAACTATGTTTTGACAGTTTTTACATTCTTTTAAAGCTTCAAACACAACTCAACTCTTCCTCTACACTACACTATTGTTCATTACCATTTTTCAATACAAATTTTACTCTTTTAAAAACTGTTACACAAGCACATACAAGACTACACAAAGGTAAGCACAATTTACCTTGTTTCTCCTCTAGTTTTCTTTCTCCTTCTTTCTTGCTTCTTCCCTTCCTCTTCCTCTTCTCTTCCCACCGGTTTGTAAATCAAATTCTTACACTACAGCCCACATATGTACACACATTTTAATACACTAAAAACTAACCTTAACCATCCTTCAAGTTTTAATGTAGGTTTTAGGGTTTAGAAATTATATTACCTTCCAAGGGTATGAGTGATGCTTGGAATAGCTCAAGAACAATATTCCTCACCCTCCAAGAGTGCCAAAATCGGCTAGAGTACAAAGGAGCAAGCAAGAGTTTAGCTTCAAATTTTGTTTTGCCCATAAGGCTAGAAAAACAAAGAGGTTTCAAGAATATTTTTTTACATCAAAACGACAAGGAGAAGATGGTGGTTCTAGTGGTAGTCTTGAAACTCCAAATGCTCCATACCCATGAAAACAAAAATGCTCCTTTTCGGATTTTGAAAAGAGGGAAATGTTCCTCTTGATGAGAGGAAGACAATGGTGGTATTTTTATAATTTTTGGAGCAAGTTTGGGCACTCAACAAGAGGAGAGAAGAGAGTATTTTTGTGATTTGTTCAAAACTCCATGGCTGTCGCTGGGAAGAAGGAGAAGAAATTGAGAGAGTGAGGGAGTGAGGCTTGTACGTGAGAGAAGAGAATGTGAGGGTAGGAGAGAGAATGTGAGGTAGTAAAGTAAGATATGTTACTTTTTGCTTTTTAAATGTTTTTGTCTTTTGTACATAGAGGGAGTTAAGAGAGTGTGTGTGAGAGAGGGGTAAAAATCGGACACACACACCGCCCATGAGGGTTTTAAAATTCTATTTACAATATTGGACACATAAGTTTTGGTTATTTATGTTTCTACCCCACAACTTCCCGTTTTTGACAGTTTTTACTATTTTCTCGTTTTATTGATTTTATTGGTTCTAAAGCTTCACTAATATTTATTAATGACTATTTAGTTGACCAAAATTGTTACGAGTCTATTTGACCCGCTTAAAGTCACGTTTTCCCGGTTACCTCGAAAAACGCGCTTTAATGTTCGTTAGTGTTTTTAATCCATTTTAAGGATCCGTTTTCTTCGGGATTTGTTCCCTAATATTATTTAGACTTAATTAAGCTTCTAAAATTATTTATTAGCCTAATTAATCACTGTTTCTAATTACGGGGTATTTCAATCTACCCCCCTTAAGAAACTTTGCCCTCAAAGTTGCTCAAGCTTAATAGATTAAGTAATTCTACTCATTAGGCAAACCAATTGCCATAATGTGTCTTACTACACCTATGAGGTGTTTACTTCCTTCCACATTGCAAGCATACACACTTCAAGCATCATACACAATTCACATACACAATCCACCATTTTCCATTCATACCATTCCACAATACAACATTGCAATTCACAATACACATTACACAAACATCACACATCGTACATACACTCCATACACACACATTACACATACATACACATACACTCCGCACTACATGTGCTATCAAAACCTAATACAATACCTACACACTAAGCAATGCTAACCCGAAGCAATGCAAAAGCAAAAGGCTCTACCCCCCTTAAAAGGGGTACGCCCCGTACCGTATTACTCTAAATGCTAGACTATCTAGTCTATGAATAACTGTGGGTACTTAGCCTTCATGGCATCTTCCAACTCCCATGTCGCTTCTTCGACATCATGGTTAGACCATAGGACCTTCACCATTCGTATAGACTTATGGCGAGTGTCTCTGGTCTTCCTATCAAGGATTCTCACTGGGGTCTCAACATATCTCATGGTCGGATCAATAGATAGTCTTTCGGGCTCGAGGACATGAGAAGGATCAGCAATATACTTCTTGAGTTTTGACACATAAAATACATCATGGACACGTCTCAAGTCCTCAGGTAGTGCTAACCTGTAGGCTACAGCTCCAACTCTCTCGGTGATAGCATACGGCCCTACAAACTTTGGGCTCAACTTGCCCTTCTGACCAAATCGGAAGACACCCTTCATAGGTGAAACGCGCAAGAACACTTGGTCGCCCACGGCGAACTCAAGGTCGCGTCGTCGCACTTCCGCATAGGATTTCTGTCTATCTTGGGCTGCCTTCATATTAGCTCGGATCTGCTGAACTTCGGCTTGCACTTGCTCAAGATACTCCGGTCCTATGATGACCGCTTCACTCGACTCATCCCAACACAAAGGTGTACGGCAAGGTCTACCGTATAGAGCTTGGAAAGGCGACATCTTAATCGAAGCATGATAGCTATTATTGTAAGAAAACTCGATAAGATGAAGCTTATCTAACCAACTCCCCTGAAAGTCCAAGGCACATGCCCTAAGCATGTCCTCCAGTGTCTGGATGGTCCTTTCTGTCTGACCGTCGGTCTGAGGATGGAAGGCGGTACTCAACTTCAATTCTGTACCCAACGCTTCCCGTGTAGCTCTCCAGTATCTCGAAAGAAACCTGGTGTCGCGGTCAGATACTATTCTTCGGGACTCCGTGATGTCTGATAATCTCCTTGTCGAATAGCTCAGCTAGTTTCACTACCTTCCAGGTGTCCTTCATCGGTATGAATCTGGCAACCTTGGTAAGGCGATCGACTACAACCCAGATCATGTTGAGTCCTCCCCTGGCAGGTGGGAGTCCTACAACAAAATCCATGGAGATATCATGAAATTTCCACTCCGGAACTGGCATCGATTGTACCATTCCGCCCGGTCTACGATGTTCAAATTTCACTTTTTGGCATGTCAAGCATCTCAATACATACTCTGTCACATCTGATTTCATTCCTGACCACCAGAAGTACCTCTTCATGTCTTTGTACATCTTGGAGGCTTCTGGATGGACTGACAATGTAGAACTGTGTGACTCCCGCAGGATGCGATCCTTCAGCTCAGCATTGCTTCGGGGAACGCATAACCTGCCATTCAGCCGAATCAGACCATCTTCATGCAACTGAAAGTCATATTTCTTCTTCTCAAATGTACCATCTGTGATCTTTTACCTGATTTCGGTCATGTAAGGGTCGCTCAAATGAGCATCTCGCACCTCGTCAACCAAGCTAGAAGAAGCGAGTAGCGAATGGAGCGAGTGTGCTCGACGGCTCAGGGCGTCGGCTACAACGTTTGCCTTCCCTTCCTTATACTGTAGGTCGATGTCGTAGTCTGAAAGAAACTCCATCCACCTTCTCTGTCTCAAGTTCAATTCTTTCTGTGTGAATACATACTGTAAGCTCTTATGATCGGAGTAGATGGTGATGCTTACCCCATAGAGATAGTGTCGCCATATCTTCAAGGCGAAGACAATGGCTCCTAACTCTAAGTCATGGGTCGGGTAATTCTCCTCATGCTTTTTCAGCTGGCGGGAGGCATAAGCTACAACCTTGCCATGCTGCATGAGTACGCATCCCATTCCTTTGCCTGATGCATCACAATATACCTCAAATCCCTCTGTGCCCTCTGGAAGAGTAAGGATGGGCGCTGAGGTCAATGAGTCCTTTAGGCTCTGAAATGATAACTCACACTCGTCTGTCCATACAAACGGTGCATCTTTCTTCATCAGTGTAGTCATGGGCTTAGCGACTTTCAAGAAGTCCTTTACAAATCTCCGGTAGTAACCGGCTAGACCAAGAAAGCTCCTAATGTCGGTAGTAGTCTTGGGTCTAGGCCATGATCGTACAGCTTCTATCTTAGAAGGGTCAACTGAGATACCTGCGCTCGAGATGACATGACCAAGGAATGATACCTGATCTAGCCAGAACTCGCATTTGGAGAACTTCGCATACAGCTGGTTCTCGCGCAGTGTCTCAAGCACTTTCCTCAAATGAATTTCATGTTCTTCTGCTGATTTGGAATATACAAGGATGTCGTCGATGAAGACAACAACTGAAGTGTCCAACTGCTCACTGAATAGTCGATTCATGAGGTCCATGAATTTTGCTGATGCATTTGACAAACCGAATGGCATGACGGTGAACTCGTAGGGCCATATCTGGTACGGAATGCCGTTTTCTCGATGTCTTGCTCTCTGATAGCAATCTGATGATACCCAGAACGGAGGTCGATCTTGGAGAAGACTGAGGCTCCTTTCAGCTGGTCAAATAGGTCGTCGATGCGTGGCAATGGGTATTTATTCTTGACTGTGACCGCATTAAGCTCGCGGTAGTCAATACAAAGTCGGAGACTACCGTCCTTCTTCTTCACAAAGAGGACCGGTGCTCCCCAGGGTGATACGCTCGGGCGTATAAACCCTTTGTCAAGTAGGTCTCGTAACTGCTCTTTCAGCTCTGTCATTTCAGCAGGTGCCATGTGGTACGGTGCCCTAGCAATGGGACCGGTACCTGGCAAGAGCTCAATCTCAAACTCTACTGCTCTCTGAGGTGGCATGCCGGGTAGCTCCTTAGGGAATACGTCAGGAAATTCAGATA
>CM041782.1:122393319-122551862 GCA_023374045.1 Limonium bicolor | reverse complement strand
GGAATTTAGTGGTTGGATTTGGAATTCAAAATAAACTATATATGTATAATATATAGTCATTATGTCATTGTTACACTTTGGATAAGTAATGAAATACCCCTAAATATTAAACGCATAAAAATCATAACGCGTTTTATAATATGGACATAAAATAACGTACGAACAAAATTAGTATATATATATGTATATATATATATATATATATGATATATACGAATACGAAGATACACGTATGTAACGTTACGATATCGTAACATTGTAATATAAATGATAACGTCGCATAACTTTGTGACAAATAAATAAATAAACGCGGTATATTATATAGTCCTACATATATATAAATAAGCAAGTATAACTTATACAAAAAAAAAGAAAGGAAAGGAGCAAAGACGCTCCTACTGAGGTTTGAACCCGAGACCTCCCGTACTTCCCCTGAGTGCTTAACCGGTTGAGCTATGGTCGAATTCAGTAACTACTAACAACGATTTGAAACTAATATTGAATCTACTATGGTAACAAAAAAAAAAAAAAGAAACAAACATGCTCTGTAATTCTCGAACTCTCTCTCAGGTGAATCAACCTCTTGTGTTCTGATTGGTGAGCACCAAAACTTGTTTTGAAACTAACCCCACCCACTCCTTTATAATCTGAGAGCAATACCCTTGGTTCTGCCTGAAAACAAAAGAAAATCCAACTGAGACAAACATGCTATTAGCAAGTTCTGAGTCTTCAATCAGACAGGGAACAATGCCGTTCTGAAGTTGGACTGCATAAACTCTCATAATGGCCTTGTAACTTGAGACCAAACTCTTAAACCCCCTGAAACTCGTGCCCTCAGTCATTCCTTTAAGGCCACCTGAATCAAATGGAAAACAGAGACGAGAATCTGGTTGTCGACTACCTGAAACAGAAGTGGGACGTCTCTGGGTTCAGTTACAAAAAAAAATCCAAATTAACCTGCAACCACTACCTGCACCATCTCGATTCCAGTAAGAGCAACTCAACTGAAATGTACATCAGTGTGCTCTTTTGAAAACTCCCACGCATGCATGTGGGAATCTGTGGTAAGTCAGTGAACTGATAAAATCTCTCAGTGTCCTCACTTAAGTCAGGCCTTACCATACTCAACTCCGAGAGTTCTGTCCCACACCACAGCCACTTCAGTGCACCAGTCCTGGTGCAAACAAATTCAGTTCCTGATTCCAGTAGGGTAAGCACCAATGTTAAATCCTTCTTAGTATCCCGTTTCTGTACCAAAGATTTTATTTGCTGTATAACTCACTTCCTCCTCGACCTTGGCACGACTCCATCTGGAAATTTAGACTTGAAGAGTGCATCTCACACCACAAGCAACAGGCCATTGCTGGGTTAAACAATTTTTTTTTTTTTGCAAACCGTAACAAGGTAAACTTCCAGCCAGTTCTCCATTTTTTGTTTCATCAAGTTCCTGTAACTGATCCTACTGGTCTTAATCCCCCATTTCTTTTCCTTCCCTGTGTCGTGCTTGTACACCTTGCTACTCTCAAATGAAGGACCTGAAGACCATCGAGCAAAAACCAACCCGACTTTTTACTGTAACAAGGTAAGGAAATTAGTAACTTCACTGGTCCTCATGTTTTCACTTACGGTTCTGAATAAACACACATTACTCACCCAAGTTCTCCTCCTATCTTGCATAAATATCACATGCAACTCCACCCGGAAGGATCCAAGTCATTTCTCCAAAAGATCAGTCCTGTTTTGTTGGGACAACCCCTCAGGTAAACTCAAACCTGATAACCAGTTTCAGTTTCTTAAACTTTGTATTTCTGTAACGGGAGTTCTAGCTGCAATAATAATATTGCTGTGTGGGGTTTATGAGGTTAAGTCTTGGTTTACCACTGAGCTAATTAAGTCGACAACCTAGGAGAAAACCAGGGACTAAAATCGTGAACAGACAGAAACATAAGGGGTAGGAAAACAGATATGTTTTCAATTTCTGAAACCTTTATGTCTTCTGCATACTAACCTTGTAGAAGCTTGAGTAATGTGGTGCTGGACCTGTTCCGAGGTTAAACCTGTGCAAACACATGAGCCTACATGTTGACACGTCAGGGAGCCAGAAAGAAAATGAAAGAGAAACAAATTAACGAACTGAAGAAAAGGAAACGGGAAACAGTTAGTAACTTGAAAAAAAAAACAGAAAACAGATGCATCAACTTATGTCTTCTATTTCTGCTGCAACTTCAGTAGCATTACCTTGCTGTCTTGGGTTGTCTTGGAGCTAGTGAGTTATTAAAACATGTAAAAGAGGAACTAAGCAAGTTGAGAGAAAACTAGGAATCAGGCGTTGATGGCAGAAGAAAATAATAACAGAAAAGTTAGATATCAGTTTTGAAATCTTTGGTTTTGGTATTAGAGCTTTGCAGTAGTATTAACAAAGTTGTTGTGAGCCTGTTTCGAGGTTAAAACCTTGGTAAAACAATCAACTAATTGAGTAGACAACTGGGGCAGAACTAGTAATGGAAGCCTTGAATAAACAGAAGGATAAGGGATAGAGAACCAGGGTAGGTTTTTCAGTTTCTTGATAATGGGTGTTTCAGTATAACCAAACTGTAGGAGTATTCAGAGTGTCAAATCGAGTTATAAACGAACTGTAACCTGGCTAATAGATCTACTTAAGAAAGTATACAACTTGGTAAAATGTAGAAACCAATTTAATACATTAATCTACAAAGTTAGGTGGGAGTCACACCAGGATGCGTTTGGACTTAGACAAGCTGCTGTTTCTGTGTAACAGTCCATACTTGTACATCTCAGGTTTTCTTTCTTATGTGCAAATGAGTTTCGGGGATGCTACCTAAATTGTTTCCTGTCTGTCATGCACTTATAAACTTGGTAAACCACTTATCTAGATAAGAAAAACAACCTGGAAGATTGGCAACCAGTGTAACAGTCTAATAGAAAGAGTAAGAGCGAGATATAGCAGAAATCCAGTTCCTGGTTTCAGTTCTGTTCATATTCTGGTGAGAAGCATTGTAGTAGTTTCACTTGACGTCTTGAGTTGTCTGAAGTTAGAAACCATATGAGAGGTCTAACTAAGTAGCAGAAATAATTTGGGAGAATTGAAAGTCAGTCTGTACAATCAAGATAATAGAAATAGCCGATGGTGTCGAGTTCAGTTTCAGGAGGTGACTGGTTCTATTTCTGTACAGAAGATTGAGTGAGGGTTTATTTGTGAAGTTCTGAGTTTAACTTGG
The DNA here is from genome assembly GCA_023374045.1 of Limonium bicolor. Lineage (NCBI taxonomy): Eukaryota > Viridiplantae > Streptophyta > Magnoliopsida > Caryophyllales > Plumbaginaceae > Limonium > Limonium bicolor. Next base: position 122,548,623 of record CM041782.1, on the reverse strand, counting down.
AAATAAAACTTTTACTGAGTAAGAAACACACAGGAGTAAGATTGAGAGACAGGAAACTAATTGTTGGGCAAACAGAAAGAAAAGAAAGACAATACAAAACTAAACTAGGCCTCAGTTTTTATCAGTTATGAAATAACTTCTGGTTTCAGTTCTGGGGTGAAACTTCTGTTTTCAGAGGCATTGTCCATATGCTCCTGAAGTATTGAGGTTATAATAGCAAGTAAACACTACTAACTAATAAATTGCTCACAGGTAAGATGGAAGACAGTTTCATAGCAACAGAAAATAAAGCCATCAGTTCTGATTCAATGAGTTCTAGTTTTTCAGATTGTTGTACGTGGTTGTGCCCGTGCTCCTGGGGTTATTTTGGGTTTAGGAACTTAGTTGAAATACTTAATTAAAATGAGTGGGCAAGTTGAATAAACAGAAAGCAAGTTTGAAACACAGACAGTGAACAAACAGAAGGAAATGAGAGCAAGATACCAGAATGTGAAAGTTTCAGTTTTAAAGTTTCTGAAATCTGGTTTCGGTATAACCCTGTGCAGAGTGGTTGGAGGGGGTGTAATGGATGGGCAATGGGATTAAATGCTACCCAATACTCTTAGTGAGGGTGTAAACCATTGGGACAGGACAGGAATCGAATAACAGATGACAAAAAGGAATAAAAGAAATGATAGCAGAACTCAATATTTCAGTGTTTATGTCTTGTTTCTGGAGAGTTGTTTCTGTTCTGTATAGAGGGTAAGTAAATGTGTAGTTGGAGTGGCTTCGAATTTAAACTGGGGCTTAATACTCAACTAGACAGGTAGGCACTTTGGGAGAGTTTTGAAAAACAGGTGCGTAGCTGAACAAAAGAAAGAAAGATAGAAAAGAAGAATACCCACCTTGTGATCTAGTTTTCTGTTCCTGTGTAACAGGTTTCCTGAGGCATTAGAAGTGTTATGGTGTCTTAGGTATGAACAAGGAACATTATTAAAGAGATAAACTAGTTGGCAAACCCATTTGGAAGTTTATGAATCAATTAACTACCGACACAATGGAGAGAATAGAGGTGTACTGCACTGTCTCGGTTTCAAATGTTATTGATGTTCTGTATAGCTAGATTACAGGAATATTATGAGTGAGATGTTAGGTTATCAATGAACCCAAACCAGACCTAACTCACCTGATTGTGTGTAAAGAAACGTTTGGGCAAAATAAACATGGTTTGACATACTAAAGGAGAGGTTAAGTATGATTAAACACTAAACTTATGTTGCATTTTTATTAGCTTGGGAATTCTGTATAAGTGGGTGTTAGGGGTATTCTATGGCCTATACTATCACTATACAAGAGTTAAAGTATTGCCCACCTATTTATCTAAGGAAATAATACCCATTAGATAAGTCATATCTATGTTATACAAACTTGTTACATAATTACCTCTTAAAACGCCCTAAAACATTACCTAAGGAAAAAGGGCTTAGTTAACATGTAAATTAAGATATGAAATATCCTAGGAGTAAGCTAAGCCTAGAATTAATGCACGTGGAGTTCTAAGAGTTCAATATAAAAACATGTAACACATAACATACCTAGGGAATAACATACGATATAAAGTGTCGTCACATAAAATAATGAACTGACAAATTGTTTTAATCAACTCTAGGACCGTAGCGAACTCCGACCGGGACTTCGAGTGTAAGACGACTCATGCTTTCGAATAAGGTATGGACATGTGTGGTTCGTATGTTGCCGTGTACACGGCTTGTGTGTGTGTGCTTTGTTTGACAATGACTATAAAGACTATAGCATGGAATTGGATTGCTTCTTGTGGCTTGCTTATATGCTGTTATATATCTGGCATGTTTACTTGCGCGCACACAGTAGTTTAGTCCCTTTCTCGTTTATGGAACTCGAGATGAACCACAACGAACTATGAAAACAAAGAAAACTCTATAAGGGGAACTCCTCTCTAAACCATGAGGACGTACCTTGACACCCACTCTGGTGTCAATTCGTTAATGATAATGAAGAGCAAATCTCAATTGGTGGGACATGACGAACCACGTGGACAAACAAAAGAACTATACAAAGAGAAAACTCCTCTCTAACTATAGAGGACCGCTAATGACACCCACTATGGTGTCGAGATTATAATGATAATGAAACGAAAAGTACCAACTGGTGAAAACACGAGAACAACCCGGGAAGACAACAGCTCGGGCCGCGCGGTATGGATGATCGGGATTTGGCATCTGCATCAGATCCTTCGACCGTCTATGGTGGAATATATTTGGGGATCCCTGGGTGACCCCACTTCTCAGCACATCCTGGAGTCTAGAGGTGACTCCGTTTTCTCGACCCTGGTGTGTCGGGAATGGGGAGTGACAAATTGTTGGGAGCTTATCCTGGAGTCTAGAGGTGACTAGCTTTTCGACCCTGGGTGTCGGGAATGGGGGACTAGCTATGGAGGAGACGTCCTCCAACGTGCGGTGATAAAAGAATTCACTAGTAACCCTTGAAGAAACAAGGAATGATTAGCACCTACATATAAAAGTCTCGGGATCTAATCTATATCCCTGACTCGGTGCCAGAGAATAGAGGAAAACATGTGTAATGAGACCAAGCAAATAAGAAAAATTCACAAATGTGATCATTTAAGAAACAAGGAATGAATAGCACCTACATAATAAAGTCTCGGGATCTAACCTACATCCCCGGACTCGGTGCAAGAGAAGGAAGGAAAAAACATGTGTAATGAGAACAAGAAAACAATACGTAATCTCTGGAATGATCCCATAGTGAGGATCGACGGTATAATATACCTGCGCACACACGTCCTATAAATTACTTGATTGCTGTTGCTACATTAGCAGCTTATTGTGCTGAGTTACGTGCTTGCAAGTTGTGCTTGGGCTTGATATTGCTATGCTACTTGCAAGTTGTGCTTGGTTGCTTATTGATATTGCTATGCTACTTGCAAGTTGTGCTTGGTTGCTTACTGATATTGCTATGCTACCGATGAGTGTGTATGATATCATGATGTGTTGATGTGTGCTTTACTGCTTTATCATAGCATGTAAACTTGACTTAATAATATTCGACCAATTAGTCGTGTGGCCCGGTAACATACGGGCTTCACACGTTCATACTCAGCATAGTTTTGCGAGTCCTTCATTTTTACAGGTATGGATCTAGACGATGGCGGAGAGTAGGCAGGGTGGCTACCATGGGGATAGCCCATCTGGGCAAGACTTTTAAGTAGTACGTTTTCTGATGTATGGGTTGTGACTATGTATCAATAGACCCTTGTTGTATGATTTGGGTTGTGTTGTTTAAGTTATTCACTATACTGTAGACGCTCGGTACTTGGGTTGTACTTTATGTTGTATTTGGATTTCGTTAAGTTGGACTTCTAGTCATACCCGTAACTTGGAGTTGGTATTGTGGTGGAGACACAACTTGGGTGGTTGCGTCTGTGACACCCGGATGGAGGTTATACCGCTGCAAGCTAGTTTACATTATCGTCAGGCGTTTCATTTAATCTATGGATGTTTTTATTCGGGGGTGTTACGAAGAGTGGTATCAGAGCGTAGTTTGCGCTCTGATGACTGGAACATAGAAGTACCATAGAAAAATAGGGAAACCTATTTGGGAACGGTTTTGGGTTAGTATTGTGAGGCACGACTTTAACTTATCTGAACCGCTTGCACAGGGCGATAATAACTTGCAGTGAGTTTCTTGTGATTGTTTAGGCTAACAATAACATTCTTAGTCTGGACGTCGAGGACGAGGCCGTGGCCACATGGAGCAGGATAGCATGGCTGCAGGGCAGACCATAGCGGAGATAGTAGCAGCAGCCCTAGGTCACATGGGCTTCCAGCCAGGAACCCAGCAGGCACCACGGCCACCACCACCTCACCTACCCAGGGGGACAAACTGGGTGAAGAGCTTAGCAGACCTTCGACCAGCTGATTCCGAGGAGAGACGGACCCCCCTACCTAGAGACTACATCAGCCTTCTAGAGACCGCCTTCGAGACTTTGAATGTTCCAACAGAGGCTAGGGTCAGACTCGCAGCCTATTACCTACGAGAGTCAGCGAGCGATTGGTGGAAGCTTGTGAAGGATGCTCACCTAGCCGACCCCACATTTGGATGGGATGCTTACACTGCGTTGTTGAGGGCTAAGTACTACTACCCCCGCCCACCTCCACCTCCGGACCAAGAACGGTTGAGCTAACACCTGAGACAGACCGAGGGGATGACCGTAGACAAATACTACTCGGCGTTCACTGCTCTACTTCGTGTACTTCCAGGCTTGGGATATTCAGATGAGATCTTAGTGGAGCGTTTTTATGGTGGACTGAATCACCGCATCAGATATGGCATGGGGCCCGTCGTTACGCCACGATCCAGGTTGAACTTGAACTATGAAATTGTATTAAATGTTTATATTGTGAAGAGTTCCTAAACCCTAGTATGCACAGGACTGCTATCATGCAGCATCCCAGGTCGAGATCACCGTTCAGATGCGTGATGAGGAATTCGCTAAGAAAAAGAAGGCGAAAGGCGATGACTCGGAGGACCATAAACAGAAGAGTCGGACAAGAATGAGCGCTACCCGAACAGGAAACGTGGGAGATACCATGGGAACAAGCCTACAGAGGCACTTCATCAGCTGAGCCACCCGGCGAATTCGGCTAAGCCGCTACGCTCCACCCCCTAAGGGTAAACTGAACCCAACTCTAATGCTTAATACCGTTACAATTGTCATGACCTGACCAGTTGTCGACTAACCAAATCACATGTTCAGGTTCTGAAGCCGGCCTGAGCAAAAGACCCGGGCGCCGATTTAAATGTAGACGATGCTCGAAGAACCACCCCGGAGTTGATTGCCAGGGTGAACCGGTAGAGTGCTTTTACTGCAAGAAGACCGGGCACAGGGCCTTTGAGTGCTTCGCGAACCCCGAGCAAGAGTTACAGGCCCGGCTACAGTGCGGGAGGCTAGTCCTAGAAGCCACATGAGAATTGGAGGATAAAAGGAAAACTATGTACCCTTCTCTTTTCATCGATGTTTCGGCTTAGTGTAGGGTACGGGGCGTACCCCTCTTTTAAGGGGGGTACGCGTTTTGTTTTGGATGTGTGTTGCTTTTTTATGATGTATTCCTACACAACTCGTGGTTGGTTGGTAGGGTTGTGTGTTTGGAATTGTGTGCGAAAATGTTATGTACGCTATGAAAATTTTATGTACGCTATGTATGAACGAATGTCGTGTGTGCCATGGTTTGCACTTTAGCGTATTATATGCTCTGTATGAATGAATATTGTGTGCCTTGACTTCACTTTGACATGATATACACATTGCTAGCTCCTGGGTCTACTACGGAAACTTGTGTGAAGCCGCTGATGTGGCATGGTGCTTAGAAGCACTGAGCATTATAGTGATGGACTTAATTCCTTGGGTATCGTGAATGAATGCGGGACTGGATCCCTAAGATTGCTAGGAGTGGAAAATATAAGTTAAGGAAGTAAGACTTCGGGACGAAGTCTCTTTTAAGGGGGGTAAGCTGAAATACCCTAAATATTAAACGCATAAAAATAACGCGTTTTATAATATGGACATAAAATAACGTACGAACAATTAATTTAGTATATATATATATTATGTACGAATACGAAGATACACGTATGTAACGTTACGATATCGTAACGTTGTTATAAATGATAACATCGCATAACTTTGTGACAAATAAATAAATAAATATAACGCGGTATATTATATAGTCCTACATATATATAAATAAGCAAGTATAACTTATACAAACAAAAAGAAAGGAAAAGGAGCAAAGACGCTCCTGCTGAGGTTCGAACCCGAGACCTCCCGTACTTCCCCCGAGTGCTTAACCGGTTGAGCTATGGTCGAATTCAATAACTACTAACAACGATTTGAAACTAATATTGAATCTACTATGGTAACAAAAAAAACAGAAACAAACATGCTCTGTAATTCTCGAACTCTCTCTCTGTTTGGTCTTGCTTAAAATTAATTATTCTGGCCTCCATTTTTCCCCTGGGTATTTATAACTTACTAAAGTATGTTAGGGGTGTTCAAGACTCATTGACAACTCAATACAACCCCTCCCAATCCTCTACATAAAATTATACAGAACTGAACATAAGCTGCCAAATCTGAAGTATGAACTGATTTACTCTCTCATATCTCCTCTCTGTTACCCATTGACGTGATCTCTGATTTCTCCCAAAGTGTTTACAACTGAGTCAGATGGATTAGGGAGGTTATAAGGTTATATAGCTCTCAATATACCCCCTTAAGGACTCTGTACTAAGTTATACAGAAAAACAAATTCTCAGGAACCAAGCATCCACCTGAAGTATTAACTCCTGTTATCTTTTCTTTCATTCTCTTCTATTACATTTCTGTTTGTTCACCAGTCTGACTTACAATTCTTTCCCAAAGTATTTATCTTCTTAGTTAAGAGTCTTAATATGACTTTATCCTAAAAAATAAACCCACAACAGTATTGTTAATGCCACTGAAAATTCATCAGGCAGGAACTGTAATGTTGCAGAAAAGAAACCGGAAATACAGAAACTGTTATAGCTTGTTCTTCCTCTTATCTCTGTCCATGAATTGACTTTCAATTCTCCCCCAACCTTCTTATTCAGTTACTAAGTGTTTACCCCAGATTTCAGCCCCTAAGATAGACCCAACGCAATCTGTTCAAACTACTGGAGCGTCCCTAACCGGAAATGCAAAGAACTGAAAACTGAAACATAAACCCGATACTCTCTTGTTTTCTTTTGTCAATTCATAAATCTGCTCTTCAATCCACCCCAAAGTACTCACTTGCTGATCTTAGTGTTCTAGCAGAGTTTTAAGTTCGTTCTTAAACTGACAACAACTTCTAAACATTTCTGAAACCGGTTTGTGCAGAAACTGAAATCTGAACTGTTATATTCTCCACTGTGGTTTTCTTTCTGCTCCCTGATCTGACTTCCAACTTCTCACTCCATTGATAACTCACGTAATGAAGTGTTCTATTAAGATTTTAAATCCCAAATAACTTCATTAATGTTACAGAATCATCCTCATACTGAAACTAGGAAACTTAACCCACTGAAACAAGACTGAAACGGGCACCTGAAGTATTTTCTTCATTTTTTTTTCAGTTTGTTCACACGTTAAATTTCTGGCTCACTCTAATTGTCTAGCTATCGAGTAAATGTTCCAGTAAAGTTTCACCCTCCAAACAATCCAAACTCACATAGGCAGTCTCTCTGAACACTCACAGAAACAGAAATCCAGAATTCTGAAATCTGAAACTGATATCCTTTCCTTCTTCTGTTTCTGTTTTCATTCTTTAACCTAGTTTATACTTCCCCCTTGTTTACCCATAGTCTAGTGTACTAGTTAGGTTCTCAGTTCATGATCTAACCACTACCACCTTCCCATTACTTCTGGAAAGCAGTATACAGAAGCAAATGTTACAAATTCACGAGCAGATTATCAGGTTTGACGGTGGGTTGTTAAACATCAGATTGCACTAGTTTCCCCGTGGCCAAGTTGTACAGAATTGCCTGGTTTTTACCAGCTCTTTAGTCGTGGCCTTTAGTCCCCTATTACTTGTTGTTAAATTCTCAGATGCTTAATACTTCATTCATACAACCAAGCATAGGTCACTGGTTCCTATTTCAGTTTTAAAACCCGACAGAAATTCCTCTGATCGTGTAACAGGTTGCATTTAAGTACCGTAGTTTTTTTTTCTTATTGTTTTGCTAGTACACTCTAACCAGGTTCCACAAGGGGTCACTAAACCATTTCAGGTATTAGGACGTGACAGCTCAGACATTCTAGAAACAAAATACAAAGTACCCCGCTTTACATCTACTAAGGTTTCCAGCCTTGAAATCACCCATCAATCAGTTAGTTACCAGATTTTTTTTTTCTAGTCATTGGTGACATGGTTTCCTAAGTCTTTTTGCATTCTTTTTCCTTGACCACCTCAGTCAATATTTTCCAGGACAATACCTCACTCTCTCGGCAACCCAGCACACGAGCCTCATAGCTTAGTAATCAGTTCTTACCTTTAACAACTGGCTAACCCAACAAACCAAACATGTAACCAGGTTGTGTAGTAATTATTAGTTTTAATACCGCCAAATCCTTCCTACTGTTTTTCTTTTTTTTTTGGCAACTCCTAAGCACGATTTTACCTTATTAACACTGGGTGTTCAGACCACCACTCCCGCCAGCATATTAACCTCACAATCTACGCATTTTCCCGGTTCTATGTTACCAGATTTATCAAGATATCATTAACACAAATTATACACCAGATTGAGCATAGTTTTAGGTAGAAGCTTGGGTTACAACCTTGGGGTTTCCGCTGGGTTTCTTAGCTTGTTCCCTTGGTTTACTTCTTGATACTCTTTGATCTATTCTCGCATCTAGGTAAAAACAAGTACCAACCTCAGTTTGTTGTTCACTTCAGATTCAAATACCAAATGTTAGTTGACAAGGTCCTCGGTAGTTTTACCTTTCTTGGAGGTGATTACCCCTGAGATTTTCCCTCGAGCCTAGCCTAGCTGTGAAACCACTCCAAACAGGGTCCTCCATAACCGGACATGGACAGAAAGAATTCCCCAGGTCAGCAGGTGTATTTAGAGGCACTTAAAACCGAAACAGCAAGCGAGAAAAACTTGATAGTAGGTGGCCTCACCTTGGAACTGCTTTCAGGACAGTTTTAGAATAGGTTTCTGGTGGTTCTTGGCGGAACCTTGAGGATGCTTTCAGATAGATTCACGCATGCAAACAGAGAGGTGAAAAAAAAGAGTCAAATACCATAGCTTTTCGGACAGAACAGAAAGAAGGAAGGAGGCTGGTTACCGGTTTTTACCTTGTTGGTTTGGCTTGAGCTGCTCCCAAATTTACAGAACTAGAGCCAAGATTTAACATGCAAGGGGAGACTAGTGCTGGAAACCGAGAAGGAATGGGTCTGGTTCCTTGGGAAATCTCAGCACAGCTGGTTAGGTGATCTTGTGTTGTTCTAGCCCTCAACCGATTACATCCCCGTTTTAGACATGCACGGGAAAACGTTGAAGGCTTGGAGTTATGATGGGGGTGAGAAGGAAATAAATCGCCAAAAGGAAACTGGAATTTTTGAGCTCTGATCCGGAAATAATAAGCGGAAGAAGGACTTACGCTGCTCAGAGGTACGAACGTGGAAACTTGTTCTCTGTACTCGCACCAGGCGTGAGGAAATGGGAGGATGTGCAAAGTTGAGTGGGTCTTAGTAATTGCAGACGCACGTACTGGCGAGAAGAACGGGGACATTTGTTGAAGAGCAGGGAAAGTAGTTTGCATGGGCAAGATTGAAAAAAAATATGGGTGGTCTGTTGGTTGGGCTATAGACACACGCGAGAAGGAGACTAGAGTAGGTAATTAAATGTTTGTTAGTGAATCTGCAGGGTTTTCGGACATCACAAGAGTGGGTTGTTTTTATTATTGTCTTATAGTATGATTAAGTAGTAGGTTGGTGGTTAGTTTAATATGTAAGACAAGGAATATAATTTGGTGAGTACAAGTACTCCTTTTTGTAATGTTACTTACACGGATTCGTATAATATATTCTCGTATGATATGTTACCTAGTACAATTGTTATGTGCCAATGAGCACTCCATATATTTCAGTTTGCATAATGTGTCGCACTTGTTTCGTGTACAAAGATCCTAACATGGAATAATTTATTTTGCCCACTGTGTTAGTCATATCGAAACCCACAGTGTTACTTGCTACCCCATTCACGAACATATGTATGTCCTATAGCATCTTAGGGTATAAGTTGTAGTTCAATTATACATTAATGTGATCGGTTAATTAAACATACCACCATATTCCTGGTTTCATGTGTTTTAACTATTAGGGGTGTTTCACCTACCCCCCTTAAAGAGACTTCGACCCGAAGTCTTGTTTCGTTCATTGATGTTCGTATTCTGGTCACTACCGGGGATCACGTCCCGAATTCGTTCTCACTAACAAAAGGATCCTCCCCGCAATTTCCACAGTTCTATTTTACCAGTTGCGCTTATAAGCGCCACACCACCTTTGTGGCTTCACCAAGTACCCAATAATATTTCAACGTACCAGTAATATTCCCAAAATGTACTCATAAGAAATCAAGATTCCAGTAATACTCACAAACTGTACTCATGTGTGATCAAGAGCACAAGTCATTAATTCATAATCAAGGTACCTCGCAACACATCCAAATACAATCCAAACACAGTTCAAATACGCCAACCATCACACAAGCAACACATCAAACGAACAACAACACAGCAAAAACGCAACGCGCGAACGATTCCATAGTGAGGATCATTGGTAAACATACCTATGCACACGTCGGATGGCTTACATGATTGCTGTTGCTATATTAGTAGCTTGTTGTGCTTGGTTGCGTGTGTGATGTGCTATGATGCCAGCGTGTTATGCTTGGATGTTTGTTGATATTGCTATGCTACCTTAAAGTGTGCTGGATATTATGATGTATTGTGATGTGCTTTACTGCTTTATTAGAGCATGTAAATTGACTTAACAATATTCGACCAAGTAGTCGTGTGGCCCGACAACATACGGGCTACACACGTTCATACTCAGCGTAGTTTCTGAGTCCTTCCCAAACCAAATTTTTACAGGTATTATGCCAGGACGAACGGAGCGTAGGCGGGATGGCTACCATGGGGGTAGTCCATCAGGGCATAATGTTTGAGGATGTGGCTATATGTTTAATGTACCCGAGATGTAATTTTCAGTTTATAATTTGGCAATTTGTTGTAGACACTCGATATTTGAAATTGTATCTTATATTGTATATGGTTTTGGTGAGAGCTGTTTCCAGTCATGCAGACCGTAACTTAGTATTGGTAATGTGGTCTGTCAACCACGTGGGGTGTGGTGGCATCTGTAGCACCCGGATGATATTGAGGATCCGCTGCGTAGTTATCTGTAATATGGCTAGGAGCTTGGTTTGTACTATTGGATGTTTATTCGGGGGTGTTACAGAAAGTTGTATGTAACACCCCCGAATAAACATCCAATAGTACAAACCAAGCTCCTAGCCATATTACAGATAACTACGCAGCGGATCCTCAATATCATCCGGGTGCTACAGATGCCAACCACCCACGTGGTTGACAGACCACATTACCAGTACTAAGTTACGGTCTGCATAACTGGAAACAGCTCTCACCAAAACTCATATCAATATAAGATACAATTTCAAATCGAGTGTCTACAACAAATTGCCAAATTATAAACTGAAAATTACATCTCGGGTACGTTAAACATATAGCCACATCCTCAAACGTTATGCCCTGATGGACTACCCCCATGGTATCCATCCCGCCTACGCTCCGTTCGTCCGGCATAATACCTGTAAAAATTTGGTTTGGGAAGGACTCAGCAAACTACGCTGAGTATGAACGTGTGTAGCCCGTATGTTGTCGGGCCACACGACTACTTGGTCGAATATTATTAAGTCAATTTACATGCTCTAATAAAGCAGTAAAGCACATCACAATACATCATAATCCAGCACACTTTAAGGTAGCATAGCAATATCAACAAACATCCAAGCATAACAGGCTGGCATCATAGCACATCACACACGCAACCAAGCACAATAAGCTGCTAATATAGCAACAACAATCATGTAAGCCATCAGACGTGTGCATAGGTATGTTTACCAATGATCCTCACTATGGAATCGTTCGAGCGTTGTGTTTTCATTTCTTTTCTCTTATTCTCATGATGTGTATTTTCTTTCTCTTTCTTGCACCAGGTCTGGGGATATAGTTTAGATCCCATGACCATATCATATAGGTGCCAATCTTTCCTTGTTTCTTAAAGAATCACATTTGTGAATTCTCTTATTTGCTTGGTCTCATTACATGTTTTCCTCTATTCTCTGGCACCGAGTCAGGGGATGTAGATTAGATCCCGAGACTTTTATGTAGGTGCTAATCGTTCCTTGTTTCTTTAAGGATTGTTTGGGAATTCTTTTATCACCGCACGTTGGAGGACGTCTCCTCCATAGCTAGTCCCCCATTCCCGACACCCAGGGTCGAGAAAGCGGAGTCACCTCTAGACTCCAGGATAAGCTCCACCAATTTGTCACTCCCCCATTCCCGACACCCAGGGTCGAGAAAGCGGAGTCACCTCTAGACTCCAGGATGTGCTGAGAAAGTGGGGTAACCAGGGACCCCCAAAATATATTCCACCAAAGACGGTCGAAGGATCTGATGCAGATGCCAACTCCCGATCATCCATACCGCGCGGCCCAAGCTGTTGTCTTCCCGGGTTATTCTCGTGTTTCACCAGTTGGTACTTTTCGTTTCATTATCATTATAATCTCGACACCATAGTGGGTGTCATTAGCGGTCCTCTATAGTTAGAGAGGAGTTTTCTCTTTGTATAGTTCTTTGTTTGTCCACGTGGTTCGCCATGTCCCACCAATTGAGATTTACTCTTCATTATCATTAATGAATAGACACCAGAGTGGGTGTCATGGTACGTCCTTAATGGTTTAGAGAGGAGTTCCCCTTATAGAGTTTTTCTTTGTTTTCATAGTTCGTCGTGGTTCATCTCGAGTTCTATAAACGAGGAAGGGACTAAACTACTGTGTGTGCGCAAGTAATATGCCACAAGGATATATAACAAGCACATAAGCAAGCCACAAGAAGCAATCCAATTTCATGCATAGTCTGATAGTCATTGTCAAACAAAGCACACAACACACAAGCCGTGTAACACGGCAACATACGAACCACACATGTCCATACCTTATTTCGAAGCACGAGTTATATCACACACACAAGGTCCCGGTTGGCGTTCGTCACGGCCCTAATGTTAATTAACAACAACTTGTCAGTTTATGATTTTATGCACGACCGTTATGGCATTGTCCTAGCTTATGTTATGCTAGCATGTGCAATTCCCTAGGTGAATCTTTAAATGCTCAGTTTACATTACCCCTTAGAAACTTTCCAAGTATTGACCCTATGTTTAACTTATCCCTAGGGCATTCACCTTGTCAACTCACACGTTAACTAAGTCCTATCCTCTAGCTAAACGTTTTAGAGTACTCTAGGCACTTAGTATGTAATAAGTTTATCTAATATGGGTTTAACTTGTCTAAAGTGCATTCCCCTCCATAGCTAAATAGGTTAGCAATGTTTTAACCCTAGTATCATAATACTATAGTCCATAAAATACCCCTAAAACATGTTTATACAGGAACCCCAAAGTCTAGAACATTAGCACCTAAGTTCGGTGTTTTAGTCTCACCTAACCCCTCTTTTAGTGTATCACCAATGTGTGCTCTGCCCAACGTTTCCTCACACTTAATCAGATGGGTTAGGTCTGGTTTGGGTTCATTAATAAGATGGCATCACATTCACAATGCTTTGTAACCCAGTTATACAGAACTACGAAATTATTGAAATCTGGGACAACATTCTACAATTTCCTTCTTGGCTCTTGTATCTATTTTGTTTCGTTGATGTTTCATTCACTCCCTCAGCATTTCCCCCAACTGGATAAAGGTGTGATAACTGTTTTAGACTTAAAACTAACTAATGAGACACTCACATGTCTTCTGCTCTTACGTACACAGAAGCAACACAACAATAAGAACCTGGACAAAATGGCATCGGTGCATCTCATGGTTTTCTTTTGTCATTATATTAGGTTGACCTCCAACCCTCCAAAAGAGTGCAGCCCTTTAGATAGGGGTGTTAGCCCTGCTTCGAGTTTATTATTAAACTAACGCACACACTTATACTGCTTGTATCATAGTTATACAGAGGTACTCATCACAGAAAGGAAGTTGAATAGGAGCGGTGCATTTTTTTCTGTTTTTTTGCTTAAAATTAATTATTTTGGCCTCTATTATTCCCCTGGGTATTTATAACTTACTAAAGTATGTTAGGGGTGTTCAAGACTCATTGACAACTCAATACAACCCCTCCCAATCCATCTACATAAAATTATACAGAACTGAACATAAGCTGCCAAATCTGAAGTATGAACTGATTTACTCTCTCATATCTCCTCTCTGTTACCCATTGACCTGATCTCTGATTTCTCCCAAAGTGTTTACAACTGAGTCAGATGGATTAGGGAGGTTATAAGGTTATATAGCTCTCAATATACCCCCTTAAGGACTCCCTGTACTAAGTTATACAGAAAAACAAATTCTCAGGAACCAAGCATCCACCTGAAGTATTAACTCCTGTTATCTTTTCTTTCATTCTCTTCTATTACATTTCTGTTTGTTCACCAGTCTGACTTACAATTCTTTCCCAAAGTATTTAGCTTCTTAGTTAAGAGTCTTAATATGACTTTATCCTAAAAAATAAACCCACAACATTATTGTTAATGCCACTGAAAATTCATCAGGCAGGAACTGTAATGTTGCAGAAAAGAAACCGGAAATACAGAAACTGTTATAGCTTGTTCTTCCTCTTATCTCTGTCCATGAATTGACTTTCAATTCTCCCCCAACCTTCTTATTCAGTTACTAAGTGTTTACCCCAGATTTCAGCCCCTAAGATAGACCCAACGCAATCTGTTCAAACTACTGGAGCGTCCCTAACCGGAAATGCAAAGAACTGAAAACTGAAACATAAACCCGATACTCTCTTGTTTTCTTTTTGTCAATTCATAAATCTGCTCTTCAATCCACCCCAAAGTACTCACTTGCTGATCTTAGTGTTCTAGCAGAGTTTTAAGTTCGTTCTTAAACTGACAACAACTTCTAAACATTTCTTAAACCGGTTTGTGCAGAAACTGAAATCTGAACTGTTATATTCTCCACTGTGGTTTTCTTTCTGCTCCCTGATCTAACTTCCAACTTCTCACTCCATTGATAACTCATGTAATGAAGTGTTCTATTAAGATTTTAAATCCCAAACAACTTCATTAATGTTACAGAATCATCCTCATACTGAAACTAGGAAACTTAACCCACTGAAACAAGACTGAAACGGGCACCTGAAGTCTTTTCTTCATTTTTTTTTCAGTTTGTTCACACGTTAAATTTCTGGCTCACTCTAATTGTCTAGCAACCGAGTAAATGTTCCAGTAAAGTTTCACCCTCCAAACTCACATAGGCAGTCTCTCTGAACACTCACAGAAACAGAAATCCAGAATTCTGAAATCTGAAACTGATATCCTTTCCTTCTTCTGTTTCTGTTTTCATTCTTTAACCTAGTTTATACTTCCCCCGCTTGTTTACCCATAGTCTAGTGTACTAGTTAGGTTCTCAGTTCATGATCTAACCACTACCACCTTCCCATTACTTCTGGAAAGCAGTATACAGAAGCAAATGTTACAAATTCACAAGTAGATTATCAGGTTTGACGGTGGGTTGTTAAACATCAGATTGCACTAGTTTCCCCGTGGCCAAGTTGTACAGAATTGCCTGAGTTTTTACCAGCTCTTTAGTCGTGGCCTTTAGTCCCCTATTACTTGTTGTTAAATTCTCAGATGCTTAATACTTCATTCATACAACCAAGCATAGGTCACTGGTTCCTATTTCAGTTTTAAAACCCGACAGAAATTCCTCTGATCGTGTAACAGGTTGCATTTAAGTACCGTAGTCTTTTTTTTCTTATTGTTTTGCTAGTACACTCTAACCAGGTTCCACAAGGGGTCACTAAACCATTTCAGGTATTAGGACGTGACAGCTCAGACATTCTAGAAACAAAATACAAAGTACCCCGCTTTACATCTACTAAGGTTTCCAGCCTTGAAATCACCCATCAATCAGTTAGTTAACCAGATTTTTTTTTCTAGTCATTGGTGACATGGTTTCCTAAGTCTTTTTGCATTCTTTTTCCTTGACCACCTCAGTCAATATTTTCCAGGACAATACCTCACTCTCTCGGCAACCCAGCACACGAGCCTCATAGCTTAGTAATCAGTTCTTACCTTTAACAACTGGCTAACCCAACAAACCAAACATGTAACCAGGTTGTGTAGTAATTATTAGTTTTAATACCGCCAAATCCTTCACTGTTTTTCTTTTTTTTTTGGCAACTCCTAAGCACGATTTTACCTTATTAACACTGGGTGTTCAGACCACCACTCCCGCCAGCATATTAACCTCACAATCTACGCATTTTCCCGATTCTATGTTACCAGATTTATCAAGATATCATTAACACAAATTATACACCAGATTGAGCATAGTTTTAGGTAGAAGCTTGGGTTACAACCTTGGGGTTTCCGCTGGGTTTCTTAGCTGGTTCCCTTGGTTTACTTCTTGATACTCTTTGATCTATTCTCGCATCTAGGTAAAAACAAGTACCAGCCTCAGTTTGTTGTTCACTTCAGATTCAAATACCAAATGTTAGTTGACAAGGTCCTCGGTAGTTTTACCTTTCTTGGTGGTGATTACCCCTGAGATTTTCTCTCGAGCCTAGCTGGTGAAACCACTCCAAACAGGGTCCTCCATAACCGGACATGGACAAAAAGAATTCCCCAGGTCAGCACGTGTATTTAGAGGCACTTAAAACCGAAACAACAAGCGAGAAAAACTTGATAGTAGGTGGCCTCACCTTGGAACTGCTTTCAGGACAGTTTTAGAATAGGTTTCTTGGTGGTTCTTGGCGGAACCTTGAGGATGCTTTCAGATAGATTCACGCATGCAAACAGAGAGGTGAAAAAAAAAGAGTCAAATACCATAGCTTTTCTGACAGAACAGAAAGAAGGAAGGAGGTTGGTTACCGGTTTTTACCTTGTTGGTTTGGCTTGAGCTGCTCCCAAATTTACAGAACTAGAGCCAAGATTTAACATGCAAGGGGAGACTAGTGCTGGAAACCGAGAAGGAATGGGTCTGGTTCCTTGGGAAATCTCAGCACAGCTGGTTAGGAGATCTTATGTTGTTCCAGTGCCTCAACCGATTACATCCCCGTTTCAGACATGCACGGGAAAACGTTGAAGGCTTGGAGTTATGATGGGGGCGAGAAGGAAATAAATCGCCAAAAGGAAACTGGAATTTTTGAGCTCTGATCCGGAAATAATAAGCGAGGAAGAAGGACTTACCCTGCTCAGAGGTACGAACGTGGAAACTTGTTCTCTGTACTCGCACCAGGCGTGAGGAAATGGGAGGATGTGCAAAGTTGAGTGGGTCTTAGTAATTGCAGACGCGCGTACTGGCGAGAAGAACGGGGACATTTGTTGAAGAGCAGGGAAAGTAGTTTGCATGGGCAAGATTGAAAAAAAATATGGGTGGTCTGTTGGTTGGGCTATAGACACACGCGAGAAGGAGACTAGAGTAGGTAATTAAATGTTTGTTAGTGAATCTGTAGGGTTTTCGGACATCACAAGAGTGGGTTGTTTTTATTATTGTCTTATAGTATGATTAAGTAGTTGGTTGGTGGTTAGTTTAATATGTAAGACAAGTAATATAATTTGGTGAGTACAAGTACTCCTTTTTGTAATGTTACTTACACGGATTCGTATAATATATTCTTGTATCATATGTTACCTAGTACAATTGTTATGTGCCAATGAGCACTCCATATATTTCAGTTTGCATAATGTGTCGCACTTGTTTCGTGTACAAAGATCCTAACATGGAATAATTTATTTTGCCCACTGTGTTAGTCATATCAAAACCCACAGTGTTACTTGCTACCCCTTTCACGGACATATGTATGTCCTATAACATCTTAGGGTATAAGTTGTAGTTCAATTATACATTAATGTGACCGGTTAATTAAACATACCACACATATTCCTGGTTTCATGTGTTTTAACTATTAGGGGTGTTTCAAACTACCCCCCTTAAAGAGACTTCAACCCGAAGTCTTGTTTCGTTCATTGATGTTCGTATTCTGGTCACTACCGGGGATCACGTCCCGAATTCATTCTCACTAACAAAAGGATCCTTCCACGCAATTTCCACAGTTCTATTTTACCAGTTGCGCTTATAAGCGCCACACCACCTTTGTGGCTTCACCAAGTACCCAATAATATTTCAATGTACCAGTAATATTCCCAAAATGTACTCATAAGAAATCAAAATTCCAGCAATATTCACAAACTGTACTCATGTGTGATCAAGAGCACAAGTCATTAATTCATAATCAAGGTACCTCGCAACACATCCAAATACAATCCAAACACAGTTCAAATAAGCCAACCATCACAAAAGCAACACATCAAACGAACAACAACACAGCAAAAACGCAACGCGCCTACCCCCCTTAAAAATGGATTACGCCCACGTAATCCCCACTATATCATCCTTGAACATTGGTTCAAGATGTTTAACTCTCAAGGAGTATTATAGCTTCTATGCAATGTAACTCACATTACAATGCCATCAAAGGTCTTGGCCATGTTGATGGCTTGGGTTCAGTATCAAAAAGGCTTTTATTGGTATTCCTATCGATCTACAAACGGATTCAGGTACAGCCTCTCTGGGTCTATGGTATTGGCAGATAAGTCACTTGTTAATCTACCACGAGATGTGTGAAACGGTCCACCAGCTTCCGCGGTGCGACTCTGATTACCTTAGGGTTTCGTTTTCCCTTTTCTATTATTTACATTGTGTTATCTAGCTCCTTCGAACACTTATCATTTAGGCGTAAAAGGGCTCTTGATTGGCACTTGGCATTTTAATCTGTGTAAGGTCTCGGTGGGTTGTGACTTGTCTATCGCTTTCCTCTGGAGGTTGGATGTTCATGGTTTTAGTGCGCTTTTAAGCGTCTCAATTGTTCCTTTGGGCTGATCTTTAGGCTTATATTCGTGTGCGCTCTGTAGTAACGATTTAGTGATTAGTATTCTTCATTGTTACGACCGTGTCGTGGTTACAACATCTTGTTTAGTTATGTTACCATTCATCATTATAAGTAGTTAGCTAGTTTGTTCTCCTAGCATTATCACCTATTTGGTACCTTAATGTGTACAGTGAAATTAGGCTTTCCTTCATCTTCAAGTAACCCTTGGTTTTCAGTCAACCTATGGCCTTGACCTTGCCGGTTGACCTCAATTAGTTTCAGTCACAGGGTTATCGAATTATACATGTTACAAGCTTTTACGATTGTAAACTATTTTATATAGGATGTTTAGTTTCCTTCTCATCATCATTATTGTTCTTATGTCCCGCCAGGGACTAAGGTGATTGACTACTATCGGTTACATATGGTATTTGATTACGATTGTATATATTTTACGTGGTAACTTTTGGGTTAATAGTAGCATCACACTATTTCAAATCCTCACATATCTGTATACTCATGTGTTTATCCCCGAATGTTCGAGCCATGTATCCATGTATTCTAGGTGGTTTCAACACCGCTTCCTTTGCATTTTTTACTTATTCAACTTATAAACTTTCACCTAATTGTAGTTTATGTGTCTACTTGTAGGGAGTTTCGAGAATCATCCCATACATGTCTGTCTGTAACATATATATAGCAGTCATCTCCTCTTCTCCTGTAGTTAAGTAGAGTAAATATAAAAACTGATATATACGTCTTGTAAAACCTACCTCTCTCCATATAGAGCTATCTTTGGTTTTCTTAAATCTCTGTCTTCACCCCGTCTACTCTTTTGTCATCTATTGTGAACCAATCTGACATGGTATCAGAGCTTCATTGCCTTCAATAAATCCTTTCGCAACAATGGCGAATGAAGAGATAGGCCAGATCGAATCAGAGGTAGAGAAAGAACAAGAAGAAGAAGAAGAAACAGTCGAATCGGGGGTTCAAGAACCTGGCGATTGCAGTAAACTGGATTATAATGACCCATTGTATCTTCATCCATCTGATTCCTCATACGTTCCTATTGCCAAATACAAAGAAGGGCAAAACTTTGATTCATGGAAGAGAGCCACAACCATCACACTCAAATCGAAGAACAAATTCGGTATGGTGAATGGCCAGATTGAAGAACTCAATATTTCATCAGAAAGGTACCTATTTGGGAATGATGTAATCACACGGTCATGAGTTGGATACTCAATTTGGTTGATAAGGATATCGGTGAGAGTATAATCTACTGCCTAAATGCATATTGAATGTGGGTGATTTTTATGTAAGAGATACGATTTGGCCAACGGATCTGAAATCTACTCTATTCAAAGAGAAATCAGTAGACTGCAGCAACAAGACGACAACGTTAGTGCCTATTTCTCAGGTCAAAAAGCTTTGGGATTGTCTCGATTCCACAAGAAAAAACCCTAAGTGCACATGTGAAAGTAAGTGCGGCATAGCAAAGATGACTCAAGACAGCAAGGATCAAGATCAATTAATGAAGTTTCTGATGGCCTTAATGATGATTTCCGAAATGCAAAAGGCACGATTCTACTGATGAACCCACTCCCAGACATTGAGCTCGTCTACTCTATGATTGCTTAAGATCATAAACAACGTCAATTGTCAGATACTCGATGAAATACCCCAAACTAATAAAACATGGATTAAACATCTGATCAAATTAATTAAGGCCTAAACATGCCTTAAAGGTCAATTGAGAACAACAATGGTCAACACAAAGCAAGAATTGCACCCTTTGACCGTTTAGGGTAAATACATACCCAAATGAACTCCTTAGGACCTAAAATTTTGTCCTAAGCATACTAACACATAAAGGAACGTATTACAATTATTGGAAAACACTCGAACACAAAGAACAAGCATTTACATGCTTCAAAGTCAAGTAGGGTAAAAATGTGCTCTAAGAAACCTTAAAGGTCTTATGACCTCTATTTGATATAAAATTGGATTCCTAAGTTCAATTATCATGTAAGGAATGTAATAAAACCGTTCTCAAAGAAAACTAAGCTCAGAAACACCTTGTGATACAAAATGTGCACTAAAACACCTTAAAGCACGTTTTTGTGTATGAGCTCTAAGATATTGACTTTTTGTCACTTTAAAGACTAGATTACATTCTTTATATCATTAATGTGACATGATAGACTATATTATAAAGTCTAAATCAAAGTTTAAAAATAAAATCAAAATGGGTGATTTTGGGTGAATAGTACCCAAAATAACATTTAATTACTTAACTTAAACCATGGTCAAATGTCATCCATTGACTTGACCACCCATTTCCGCCCACCTATACTGTCATACTCATTCATTTAACCAACATAAATATCTACTAATGAGTCATCTAAAGACTATTCAATAAAGTAGTAAATCTTACCTTATAAGCTCATTTTTCTTCTCTTTCCTCCCATTACTTCCTTCAGCCGAGTTTATCAGCTCCATACCCTCTCTTTCAACTTCCTTAACAGCAAGGAGACTCCAAGTTCAGTTGGTGAGATCTTTTGATCTAGGTAAGCTCCTAAGACAAGTTTATGTCCATTTTCTTCATCTTTTTCTTCTCTTTCCATTGAGCTTACCCACTTCCATTTTCATCCAGCCATTTGGTGTGAGTTTGGGTTGGAAAATAGGCTGTGTTTCGGTGGAGAAATTCAGAGGAGGAAGGAAGCAAAGCTATATTGTTCTTAAGGTATAAAAATGTGCTTTAAGCACTTATTTCTTCATTCTCTTCATTTCCGGTTGGAAATCTTTGTTCCCTTGGCTTATAATCTTCTATTTATCATGCTTGATCAGTAGCAATTGCAACCACATCATTTGGTGGCTGATTCCAAGCTTAAACTCCATTTTAAGCCATTTTAATCAAGGTAAACCCTAGATTTCTTCTACCTAGATCATTGGCTATTATATAGCTGAGTTTAAAGAGTGTTTTGATGCCTTCTTTCTGTTGGAAAATTAGGTCGAGAGCAGCTTGGGAGATCCTTGATTTTTCAAGGTAAAAGTTCATGTTTTTCATGACTTAAATTACTCTTATGGTTAGTTCATGTTTGGGACCTAACCATATCATTATATTGCTGTTAGAACTCATCTAAGAAGCTGTGGAAATTCTCCTTTAAATTGCCGTGGCCAAACAAGGCCTTATCTTGGCTAAAATAAGGTATAAATCACTTAAACCTTCACTTGGTATATTAATATGTGTTTAAACATATGTGTATAATATTGTCGTGAGTGAATGTGGTATAAAAGGTCATATTTTGACCTTAGGTGATTAAGGAATGAGTTAGTAAATTTATATAAGCAATTAAGTAACATAAAGGTCAAATTAAGACTTTATGTGGAAAATTGGTAATTAATGGAAAATACTAGGTGAGGCCGAGAGTTTAATGTATTTTTGGGCATTTATGTGTAATTTATTTTATAAGCTAATGTTTGCAATAAGGCCATGTACTTTATGCCATTTTATTTATGTATATTAAGTTTAAATTAGATTTTAGGTAGTAAATATATATTACCGTGAGGAATTAGGGGTCAAACCATAATTAAATTAGATTTGGGGGCTATATAATAATAAAGCCGAAAGTTTGGTGTTAAAAGGATTTAAAATAAAAATTATAAGATTTTATAAAGTTTTGGGGTTAAATGGTAATTTCTGGAAAATATGGGTACAAACTGTAATTTATGGGAATTGATGGTCAAGGAAATATTAAGGAGGTCAACCTTGACCATATGGTAGGTTTTGACCAAAATAGATAAGTTAAATAACTTATTTAAGATTTTATAATAAGATAAGTATTATTGTAACATTTTTATAACATATGTGGTATATATGTTATTACCGAAAATTAAGGGTGTAAATGGTATTATAAACACCCATCGGCTATTAGGAATTTATTGGGTTGGATTTGGAATTAAAATAAACTATATATGTATAATATATAGTCATTATGTCATTGTTACACTTTGGATAAGTAATGAAATACCCCTAAATATTAAACGCATAAAAATCATAACGCGTTTTATAATATGGACATAAAATAACGTACGAACAATTAAATTTAGTATATATATATGTACGAATACGAAGATACACGTATGTAACGTTACGATATCGTAACGTTGTAATATAAATGATAACGTCGCATAACTTTGTGACAAATAAATAAATAAATATAACGCGGTATATTATATAGTCCTACATATATATAAATAAGCAAGTATAACTTATACAAAAAAAAAAGAAAGGAAAAGGAGCAAAAACGCTCCTGCTGAGGTTCGAACCCAAGACCTCCCGTACTTCCCCCGAGTGCTTAACCGGTTAAGCTATGGTCAAATTCAGTAACTAATACACGATTTGAAACTAAGATTGAATCTACTATGGTAACAAAAAAAAACAGAAACAAACATGCTCTGTATTCTCGAACTCTCTCTCAGGTGAATCAACTCTTGTTCTGATCGATGAGCACCCAAACGCTTTTGAAACTAACCCACCCACTCCTTTATAATCTAAGAGCCATACCCTTGGTTCTGCCTGAAACAAAGAAATCCAACTGAGACAAACATGCTATTAGCAAGTTCTGAGTCTTCATCAGACAGGGAACAATGCCGTTCTGAAGTTGCCTGCCAAACTCTAATAATGCCTTGTAACTTGAGACCACTAAACTCTTAAACCCTCCTGAAACTCGGCCCTCAGTCATTCTTTAAGCCACCTGAATCAAAAGGAAAACAGAGACGAGAATCTGGTTGTCGACTATCTGAAACAGAAGAGGGACTCTCTGGGTCAGTTCCAAAAAAAAACCAACTTAACCTGTAACCAACCACTACCTGCACATCTCGATTCCATAAGAGCAACTCAACTGAAGTGTACATCAGTGGGCTCTTTTGAAAACTCCCCATGCATGATTGGGAATCTGTGGTAAGTCAGTGAACTGATAAAATCTCTCAGTGTCTTCATTAAGTCAGGCCTTACCATACTCAACTCCAGAGTTCTGTCCCACACCACAGCCACTTCAGTGCACCATCCTGTGCAAACAAATTCAGTTCCTGATTCCAGTAGGGTAACACCAATGTTAAATCCTTCTCAGTATCCCGTTCTGTACAAAGATTTTATTGCTGTATAACTCATTCCTCCTCGACCTTGGCACGACTCCACTGGAAATTTAGACTGAAGAGTCATCTCACACCACAAGCACCAGGCCATTGCTGGGCCTTGAGGATTTAGGATATTACAGTTAACCCCTTGTATTTACATAATTACTGGCAACCCCTTGAGGTTAAGGTATCTTTGCTACGAGCCCCCTGAACTATAACTCTTTATCAGGATGTTAACTATGTGTTAACCTATCAACTTAATTATATTAATACAGGTCATGCTGGACAAAAACACTACTAATAATCTGCATGTTATTTTCCTAGAATGTCAACCCTTCCTTGAAACTGCATCTAAAGTGGTGAATAAGAGTTAGACGATTTGATTAAGCAGTTTGGTGTCCAGTCTACATTATTACTGTGATTGAGCTGTAGATTAACATAGTTAACTTTTGATCACAGAGTTATAGTTCGGGGGCTCGTAGTCAAAGATACCTTAACCTTGAGGTGGTTGATCAATAATTATGATAAATACAGGGGTTTAACTGTAATATCCAAATCCTCAGGAGGTTATGTATAATTTACTCAAAAAATTTTTTTTGCAAACTGTAACAAGGTAAACTTCCAGCCATTCTCCTGTTTTGTTTCATCAAGTTCTTGTAACCGATCCTACTGGTCTTAATCCCCCATTTCTTTTCCTTCCTTGGTCGTGCTTGTACACCTTGCTACTCCATAAATGAAGGACCTGAATACCATCGAGCAAAAACCAACCCGACTTTTTACTGTAACAAGGTAAGGAAATTAGTAACTTCACTGGTCCTCATGTTTTCACTTACGGTTCTAAATAAACACATTACTCCCCAAGTTCTCCTCCTATCTTGCATAAATATCACATGCAACTCCACCCAGGAAGGATCCAAGTCATTTCTCCAATAGATCATCCTGTTTTGTTGGGACAACCCCTCAGGTAAACTCAACCTGATAACCAGTTTCAGTTTGAAACTTTGTATTTCTGTAACGGAAGTTCTAGCTGCAATAATAATATTGTTGTGGGGTTTATGAGGTTAAGTCTTGGTTTACCACTGAGCTAATTAAGTCGACAACCTAGGAGAAAACCAGGGACTAAAATCGTGAACAGACAGAAACATAAGGGGTAGGAAAACAGATATGTTTTCAGTTTCTGAAACCTTGATGTCTTCTGCATACTAACCTGTAGAAGCTTGAGTAATGTGGTGCTGGACCTGTTCTGAGGTTAAACCTGTGCAAACACATGAGCCTACATGT
The DNA here is from genome assembly GCA_023374045.1 of Limonium bicolor. Taxonomy (NCBI): domain Eukaryota; kingdom Viridiplantae; phylum Streptophyta; class Magnoliopsida; order Caryophyllales; family Plumbaginaceae; genus Limonium; species Limonium bicolor. The sequence continues at coordinate 122,523,407 of CM041782.1, read as the reverse complement.
TGACACGTTAGGGAGCCAGAAAGAAAATGAAAGAGAAACAGATTAACGAACTGAAGAAAAGGAAACAGTTAGTAACTTGGAAAAAAAAAACAGAAAACAGATGCATCAACTTATGTCTTCTATTTCTGCTGCAACTTCAGTAGCATTACCTTGCTGTCTTGGGTTGTCTTGGAGCTAGTGAGTTTAAAAAACATGTAAAGAGGAACTAAGCAAGTTGAGAGAAAACTAGGAATCAGGCGTTGATGGCAGAAGAAAATAATAACAGAAAAGTTAGATATCAGTTTTGAAATCTTTGGTTTCGGTGTTAGAGCTTTGCAGTAGTATTAACAACGTTGTTGTGAGCCTGTTTCGATGTTAAAACCTTGGTAAAACAATCAACTAATTGAGTAGACAATTGGGGCAGAACTAGTAATGGAAGCCCTGAATAAACAGAAGGATAAGGGATAGAGAACCAGAGTAGGTTTTTCAGTTTCTTGATAATGGGTGTTTCAGTATAACCAAACTGTAGGAGTATTTAGAGAGTGTCAAATCGAGTTATAAACGAACTGTAACCTGGCTAATAGATTTACTTAAGAAAGTATCAACTTGGTAAAATGTAGAAACCAATTTAATACATTAATCTACAAAGTTAGGTGGGAGTCACACCAGGATGCGTTTGGACTTAGACAAGCTGCTGTTTCTGTGTAACGTCCATACTTGTACATCTCAGGTTTTCTTTCTTATGTGCAAATGAGTTTCGGGGATGCTACCTAAATGTTTCCTGTCTGTCATGCACTTATAAACTTGGTAAACCACTTATCTAGATAAGAAAAACAACCTGGAAGATTGGCAAACCAGTGTAACAGTATAACAGAAAGAGTAGAGCGAGATATAGCAGAAATCCAGTTCCTGGTTTCAGTTCTGTTCATATTCTGGTGAGAAGCATTGTAGTAGTTTCACTTGACGTCTTGAGTTGTCTGAAGTTAGAAACCATATTGAGAGGTCTAACTAAGTAGCAGAAATAATTTGGGAGAATTGAAAGTCAGTCTGTACAATCAAGATAATAGAAATAGCCGATGGTGTCGAGTTCAGTTTCAGGAGGTGACTAGTTCTATTTCTGTACAGAAGATTGAGTGAGGGTTTATTTGTGAAGTTCTGAGTTTAACTTGGAAATAAAACTTTTACTGAGTAAGAAACACACAGGAGTAAGATTGAGAGACAGGAAACTAATTGTTGGGCAAACAGAAAGAAAAGAAAGACAAAACAAAACAAAACTAGGCCTCAGTTTTTATCAGTTATGAAATAACTTCTGGTTTCAGTTCTGGGGTGAAACTTCTGTTTTCAGAGGCATTGCCCATATGCTCCTGAAGTATTTAGGGTTATAATAGCAAGTAAACACTAGACTAAGCTAATAAATGCTCACAGGTAAGATGGAAGACAGTTTCATAGCAACAGAAAATAAAGCCATCAGTTCTGATTCAATGAGTTCTAGTTTTTCAGATTGCTGTGCGTGGTTGTGCCCATGCTCCTGGGGTTATTTTGGGTTTAGGAACTTAGTTGAAATACTTAATTAAATGAGTGGGCAAGTTGAATAAACAGAAAGCAAGTTTGAAACACAGACCGTGAACAAACAGAAGGAAATGAGAGCAAGATACCAGAATGTGAAAGTTTCAGTTTTAAAGTTTCTGAAAATCTGGTTTCGGAATAACCCTGTGCAGAGTGGTTGGATGGGGTGTAATGGGATTAAATGCTACCCAATACCCTTATGCGAGGGTCTAAACCATTGGGACAGGACAGGAATCGAATAACAGATGACAAAAAGGAATAAAAGAAATGATAGCAGAACTCAATATTTCAGTGTTTATGTCTTGTTTCTGGAGAGTTGTTTCTGTTCTGTACAGAGGGTAAGTAAATGTGTAGTTGGAGTGGCTTCGAATTTAAACTGGGGCTTAATACTCAACTAGACAGGTAGGCACTTTGGGAGAGTTTTGAAAAACAGGTGCGTAGCTGAACAGAAAAGAAAGAAAGATAGAAAAGAAGAATACCCACCTTGTGATCCAGTTTTCTGTTCCTGTGTAACAGGTTTCCTGAGGCATTAGAAGTGTTATGGTGTCTTAGGTATGAACAAGGAACATTATTAAAGAGATAAACTAGTTGGCAAACCCATTTGGAAGTTTATGAATCAATTAACTACCGACATAATGGAGAGAATAGAGGTGTACTGCACTGTCTCGGTTTCAAATGTTATTGCTGTTCTGTATAGCTAGATTACAGGAATAATATGAGTGAGATGTTAGGTTATCAATGAACCCAAACCAGACCTAACTCACCTGATTGTGTGTAAAGAAACGTTTGGGCAAAATAAACATGGTTTGACATACTAAAGGAGAGGTTAAGTACGATTAAACACTAAACTTATGTTGCGTTTTTATTAGCTTGGGACTTCTGTATAAGTGGGTGTTAGGGGTATTCTATGGCCTATACTATCACTATACAAGAGTTAAAGTATTGCCCACCTATTTATCTAAGGAAAGAATACCCATTAGATAAGTCATATCTATGTTATACAAACTTGTTACATAATTACCTCTTAAAACGCCCTAAAACATTACCTAAGGAAAAAGGGCTTAGTTAACATGTAAATAAAGATATGAAATATCCTAGGAGTAAGCTAAGCCTAGAATTAATGCACGTGGAGTTCTAAGAGTCAATATAAACTAACCATGTAACAACATACCTAGGGAATAACATACGATATAAAGTGTCGTCACATAAAATAATGAACTCACAAATTGTTTTAATCAACTCTAGGACCGTAGCGAACTCCGACCGGGACTTCGAGTGTAAGATGACTCGTGCTTTCGAATAAGGTATGGACATGTGTGGTTCGTATGTTGCCGTGTTACACGGCTTGTGTGCTGTGTGCTTTGTTTGACAATGACTATAAGACTATAGCATGGAATTGGATTGCTTCTTGTGGCTTGCTTATATGCTTGTTATATATCCTTGTGGCATGTTACTTGCGCGCACACAGTAGTTTAGTCCCTTTCTCATTTATGGAACTCGAGATGAACCACAACGAACTATGAAAACAAAGAAAACTCTATAAGGGGAACTCATCTCTAAACCATTGAGGACGTACCTTGACACCCACTCTGGTGTCTATTCGTTAATGATAATGAAGAGAAAATCTCAATTGGTGCGACATGACGAACCACGTGGACAAACAAAAGAACTATACAAAGAGAAAACTCCTCTCTAACTATAGAGGACCGCTAATGACACCCACTATGGTGTCGAGATTATAATGATAATGAAACAAAAAGTACCAATTGGTGAAACACGAGAACAACCCAGGAAGACAACAACTCGGGCCACGCGGTATGGATGATCGGGATTGGCATCTACATCAGATCCTTTGACCGTCTATGGTGGAATATATTTTGGGGATCCCTGGGTGACCCCACTTTCTCAGCACATCCTGGAGTCTAGAGGTGACTCCGTTTTCTCGACCCTGGGTGTCGGGAATGGGGGAGTGACAAATTGTTGGGAGCTTATCCTGGAGTCTAGAGGTGACTCCGCTTTCTCGACCCTGGGTGTCGAGAATGGGGGACTAGCTATGGAGGAGACATCCTCCAACGTGCGGTGATAAAAGAATTCACTAGTAACCCTTGAAGAAACAAGGAATGATTAGCACCTACATAATAAAGTCTCGGGATCTAATCTATATCCCCTGACTCGGTGCCAGAGAATAGAGGAAAACATGTGTAATGAGACCAAGCAAATAAGAAAAATTCACAAATGTGATCATTTAAGAAACAAGGAATGAATAGCACCTACATAATAAAGTCTCGGGATCTAACCTACATCCCCGGACTCGGTGCAAGAGAAGGAAGGAAAAACAAGTGTAATGAGAACAAGAAAACAATACGTAATCTCTGGAATGATCCCATAGTGAGGATCGACGGTATAATATACCTGCGCACACGTCCTATAAATTACTTGATTGCTGTTGCTACATTAGCAGCTTATTGTGCTGAGTTACGTGCTTGCAAGTTGTGCTTGGTTGCTTATTGATATTGCAATGCTACTTGCAAGTTGTGCTTGGTTGCTTATTGATATTGCTATGCTACTTGCAAGTTGTGCTTGGTTGCTTACTGATATTGCTATGCTACCGATGAGTGTGTATGATATCATGATGTGCTGATGTGTGCTTTACTGCTTTATCATAGCATGTAAACTTGACTTAATAATATTCGACCAATTAGTCGTGTGGCCCGGTAACATACGGGCTTCACACGTTCATACTCAGCATAGTTTTGCTGAGTCCTTCATTTTTACAGGTATGGATCTGGACGATGGCGGAGAGTAGGCAGGGTGGCTACCATGGGGATAGCCCATATGGGCAAGACTTTTAAGTAGTACGTTTTCTGATGTATGGGTTGTGACTATGTATCACTAGACCCTTGTTGTATGATTCGGGTTGTGTTGTTTAAGTTATTAACTATATTGTAGACGCTCGGTACTTGGGTTGTACTTTATGTTGTATTTGGATTTCGTTAAGGTTGGACTTCCAGTCATACAGACTGTAACTTGGAGTTGGTATTGTGGTGGAGACAACCACGTGGGTGGTTGGCGTCTGTGACACCGCTGCAAGCTAGTTTACATTATCGTCAGGCGTTTCATTTAATCTATGGATGTTTTATTCGGGGGTGTTACAAGTAAATGGGGTGGAAATGTAAATACCGAGAATAAAAGGGTTAGTAATGGTAATTATAACCCTTGGGTGGAATTTGGTGATTTTTAGAATAATATAAGAGTATTTAATAAGATATGTGTATAATATATAGTTTTAATGATATTATAAAACTATATGTTATAAAGTTGGTCACATGGTAATTATAGAAAGTTGGTGGGTTGAAAAATAATATGGAACATATATGGGGTCTGTTCGGAAATCTAAAGGATATATAACTATAAGTTATATTAATATTAAGGTTTAAAATGTTATAATATATGATATATATAACATAACATTATATATGTGGTCAAATTATAAATTTGGAAAGTTAAAGGGGCTGGAAAATAAATATGAACAAGACATGGTCTGTTCGGTTATTAAATAAAAATAACCATAGGTTATACCTTTTTTTTATAAAGTTAAAAATGTTATATTATATGATATATATATAACATGGTATAAATAATGGGGTGATTTTGTAAATAAATAAAACTATGGGTTATGGAAAGAAATAAGGTTATAACATAGTTGCCTTCTCGGCAATATAAAATAGTTTTGTATAAAAACTATAGGTTATAAGTTAAAGGAAATAAAAATATCATATTATATGATATTAGTATATGGTATAACATTACATAATGTTATGGGGTTAAAATGAAATTAAAAGGAAATATAGTGTTGTACCGAATTTAAATAGGTTGGAAAATGAATTTTAGACTATGGTCTACAATGTTATAAATGTTATAACAATTATATGGTATTAATGGATTTAGATGGAATTAATATAAGTAATGATATTCACATTAAATAATGTGACAAACTATAAATAAATGAGATTTATAAACTAAGGTAAATATTGAATAAACCTTAGAGGTTGTATAAATACAACATAAAATGTTACATAACATTAAGATAAGGATCTTAATATAAGTTGTATAATATAATACAATTAATGGGAATTATCATCTCATATAAGATGATAAAAATGTAACATAAAATATAAGAGTTTTACAACTCATGAAACTTACCTATATGGTAAATATATACATATGCGAGAATAATGTATATAAGGATTGATATATATTATGTTTGGAAACCATATAATATAATGGTGGAGGTTATTACATGAAAATAGTTTATAAACTATAAGTTATAAGTTTTTGAATTCAAATATAATTTACTAAAGAATAATGGATTATAATACAATGTATTATAATGGATGGTGGGAAAATAATACAATATAATAAATCATGCATGTATTCATGCAACTATAGGTTATATGCCTAAGTTCAATGATGGACAAGATTAAAGAAATATAATGGATTAAACTTAACAGTCGAAACAGTACGACCTACGAGTTTTAGTAACAAAGCCGACACGTTTAGAGGAACCCGTAACAATTAACTGTAGAAATCCGGGGATGAACTGTCGGGGTTACTTGTTATTCGGAAATACCGGATTTAGTTAGTCATGGAGACTGACTTATAGTTTTATTACAGTTTAGATCGCCTTTCAGACGTGCGTGCTCGAGAAGCTAGTGGTCTACACTGCGCATCCTTGGTCTGAGGTGTACGGTATGTAAAGGGGTTTGATCCGGGTTGTCTTAAGGAATTCCTTGGGCTCGGATTTGGTTGATATAACTTGTGTGTTATGTGTGTGGATACGTGTATGTGATTATGTGTGTCACTGCATTAATTATTTATGCACGAGCGTCCTACGGGACTAACACTACATCGACTATAGATCGACTTATATAAACATACATATGCGTTTAATGTGATGACATGACGGTTACTTAATATAATACCCTTAGTATTAATATTAATTATATGGCAACCTAAGTAAAACACTTAGGTACGAGTCACGATATTGTCGGTCTCTAGAGCATGGATCTCGAATATGAATATAACCTAGATTACTTCGAGGGTGGCGTGAAGACCCATTGGGCAGGCTAATTATAAATGTATTCTCCATAAACTAAGAGTTTATCTTAAACATTATGAGAGAGTTCGTATGAGTTGAGGGGATGAATCCTGTAGTTTTACGAACTACTTGGTTGCGCATTTGTGATCACTGAGGGGTACCCGATCGGGTTCCGCTCGTATTTACCCAACGAGCCCTATTTGGATCGTGGGTCAGGTGGCTACGGCCTTTAATGGACGCCTTACGAGGCAAAGTGAATAGTCAGGGGCCTCCGGACCTCTGGCGAAATGAGCACCTTTGTGTGTACGGGAGTACTACTACTGTCCATTGGTGAGGTTATCGGGTTGTCCCACATGACGCCCAACTGGTAATTAATTAACATGGTTTGGATGGATGGGGCCTTGAAGGCCAAATTAAATTAACTAAGGAAGATGTTCGCTACGGCGATTATACAGTACTATAATTCGATACGCTCGTTTATTAAACTGTTGTTTGTGATATTTTATGAATGTTGGATTGGATGGATGGTTATGTATTTATGCATGTTTGTACAGTATTAATTATATCTGTAAAATGGTAAAGCATGAAACCAATATAATAATAAGATGGTTAAAATGACTAAGTGACCAATAGGGTCCAGGCCCGGCATACCAGCGTTTATTGCTGAGACTACACTCATTGTGCAGGTTGTTGATCATTGTCGAAGCCGAAGTGCGGGAACAGGGTAGTTAGAGATTACTTTAATTACCGCACATGGATTTTATTTTGTATAACAATATCGGTCTATGGTTTGTATTATGGTACGGTTATGTATATTCGGGATTGGGTAGACGCTCACTTGTCGACGTTTATGGTTATGGACTTAGTATGATGTATACGAGTTATCTCGTTATCACAGCGGTTAGCAATTTGTTTATTTTGGTTGTTGTATATAGTTATGCTTCGTTACTCGCATGGGCGAGTAATGGCAGGTGACAACCGAGTGAGTATTATTGTTGTTATTTATCCTCCGTTATAAGACGATTTATTTATTGCTACGTGAGGGATTATTACATGTTTATCTAGAGGGTGTTACACTCGAGTAGAGACTAATGAAGATTCTAGTGCTCTTGTCAACACGTTTTACGCAGGAACCAATTAAAAGGTCCAACGCGAAGAACATAAACAAAGAAACCTATTTATACTGGTAATATCGTAAAGAAAGTCCAACCCAAGTGCTCCAACTGTGCCAAATTGGGACATACTAGAGCAGAGTGCTGGCGGATTATCGGCTTTCCAAAAGAAAAATCAACCTGATGGACAACAACAGAGAATGGAGCGCATAGCGGGTCCAATTCTTGACAGAACTGAGCGCAAAGATGACTTCAAAAATCATTCCTCGCCCATTCCAGGGTTCTCTGTTGAGCAAGTCGACATGCTGGCAATATATCTAGAACAAAGGACTCTGAATACGAAAGAAAATTCAGCTTAAACTCTTAGAAGTTTCTCTGGAAACATCCCTAAACTTACATTTATCAATTACATGTTGTGAACACATGTTTTGATGATGATTTGCATTCGATAATAGATACTAGTGCATCTAAACATGTAACTGTCAATTGTAATTTGTTTCATACTCTTGATGATTTGTCTGAAACAAAAACATATATAACCTTGTGTGATGGTCAGAAGCGCACTGTTTGAAGCATGGGAAAGATTTGGATTTATGATAATTTGCTTTTGAATGATGTTATATTTGTTCCATGCCTCACGTTCACCTGATTTCAATTAGTAAGTTGGCTAAACAATTAATCGGGTAGTCATTTTCTCCCATGACAATTGTATTTTGCTGGATAAACAAACACAGCTTCAAGCTAATATTGGTTTTCAACAACATGTTTGTATTTTTCTAAATGCTGATGCTCTAAGAACTCATCTAGAACAGATTAGAAGCAGAACCAATTTGTTTCCAGTTGCAGAATTAGTGATTAAACATGTTTTTAACTCCAAGTCATGATGATATAGATTGTAGCTTGTTCAATGATTTTATGGTGTGGCATAGTAAGCTAGGTCACCTTTCCCCTAGAAAATGTCCAAGATGAAACTAGGAGAGAAACTTCCTTCATTAGATATTTGTACAGTTTGCTTCCAAGCAAAAGGAAAAAGACTAAAGTTTTCATCTTCTGAAATAAAAAGTTGTGATTCTTTTGCAATGATACATATTGATATTTGTGGGCCAATGAGAACTGAAACCTTGAAAGACCATCGTTATTTTATTACTTTTGTTGATGACTATAGTCAGTCTGCTTGGATAAAACTCCTTCGATCCAAATCAAAAGGATGCAAAACATTAAAGAGTTTGTTCAACTAGTAGATAAACAATGCAACAAAAAATTAAGATAATAAGAAGTGGCAATGCGAAAGAGCTTGGCACTTCACAAGAAGGAATATATATTTTTTTCAAACAAAAAGGGATTGTCCATCAGACTAGTTGTCTACATACACCCCAGTAAAACTGGGTTGTTGAAAGGAAACAAGGGCATTTAATGTAAGTCACTAGGTCATTCTTGTTCCAATCTGGTTTAGACTCTAAATTTGGGGGTTTTTCTTTAGAACATGCTACCTTTATTGTTAATAGAACTCTCTCCAAAGCAATAGGAAATGTTTCCCCATTTGAGAAATTGTACCGGGAACCCCTTATTACACCTTAATCAAGAATTTTGGTTGTCTCTACCATGTCACAAATATAGGTCCAAACAGAAGCAAACTTGAACCCAGATCTGCTGCTTCTATTTACCTAGGAAATGCTAAAACTATAAAAGACTATAAAGTTTCTAACATAGCAAACGGCCAGATAAACACAAGTGGGGATGTTGTTTATTGAAAAAAACATACCCTATTCTTGATAAAAATTGGTGTGATTTATGGCATGGTAAGCATATCAGGCGAGAAACAGATCCCCTTTCTTGACCACGTTTTTTTATAGTTTAATGGAAAACCAGTTACAATGGAAATACTATGGCATAGAGCCTTTCTCGCCGGACTTAGAAAAAAGAGATTACAATTACATATCATATCACTACAACAATGTTCTGATCAATGGAGGCAACCTGAAACTTGCCTCACTTCATGTAGTCAAAAGAGGCGAGTAGACCAGTTGCCTCTAATGGTCAACTCAATGGAGGCGAGCATGATTGTTGCCTCCGTTGGTAAGATCAATGGAGGCAACTGTTTATTTTGTGCCTCTGTTGGTAAGATCAATGGAGGCAACTGTTAATTTGTGCCTCAGTTGGTCTGTTGAGGTGAGTAACCGTATGGATTATTGGAGGCGACTTTATACTTGCCTACGTTGACGAGACCACCAGAGGCGAGTTTTTCTTTTTACCTCCGTTGCGTATACTTATGTGTGATTAAGTGGGGCGACCTATCTTACTTGCCTCCAATGAACTGTCACAACAGAGGCGACTTAATTTAGTTGCCTCCGTTGGTGTGCTACAAAAGAGGCGAGTTTTTTATTAGCCTCGGTTGTGAATGCTAGGTATGATAAACTGGGGCGACTTATCATGGTTGCCTCCATTGAACCGTTACAACAACAGAGGCAAGCTTTCCGTTGTGCCTCTATTGCACATGCTTAGATTTTTCTTTTATAGTACTTGTGTATGTTTATTTGTGCTAAATTAAAACCCTTACCGTTCTCCTCTTTTCCATCTCCACTCAAGGTATTTGGGCATTCTTTAACTGGCGAACAAGGAACTCCATGCTTTGCCGTTTTCAATCTCCACTTACAGTAATTTTTCAATCTTGGCAAGCGATCAAATTAACATACATGCTCTGCCCCTAGTCCTGACGAACAAGAATGTTCTGCGACCATCACTCACGGTAGGCACCCGTTCCTTTGCGAGGCAATTTTTAGGTTCAAATTTCTCTCCTTATTGATAAATTGTAGAAAGTTTGTGGTTCGCGCTCTCACTGATTTACTAGCAGGTTGGTTTACTTTTGGTTAATTCCTCTTCTTTATATCGTAAACCTAGCTCGAGTTCTTGGGTGCTCTCAGAAAAGGAGCTTCCGATGTTTAGTGTGAATTTCTTCTACTTGCTATGAACCTTAGGTAAACTTGTTGATAGGTTAATTAACGTCCGGTAAATTTCTCTTCTTTATTTCCAACCTTAGCTTGTGTTCTTAGGCGCTCTTTAAAAAAAACTCACGCTATTTGGTGCGAATTACTGCTTCTTAATGTGATTATACCGCTAACCTGAGGTATATTATTATGTTTGAATTAACAAATGAATTATTGCTCGACTTTCCATCATCCTCTGGCAACTTACTCCTCATCCTTTTGAGGTGGATCGCTGATTTTCTTGCTAGTTTGTCACTTTTCAGAGTCACACCTGGGCACACGTGATTGATCATTTGGAGACCGCTTACTTATCAAATACTAGCGTTCCTTAGTTTCAGCTTAATAGTAGAGTTTTTTTATTGCTATATAAGATGCACAGTGCAACTTGTTCAATATGCACATGATGGTAATCCTTGATAAGTACTGTTACTGTCATTATCATTGGGAAATTGTGAAGATAAGCTGCTACAAGGTTCAAAAATATGTACTATATATGTAAATATTTCTTGTAATTAAACTCATAAATGGCTGCAGGTACAAATTAAGTTGTGGGGTTGGATCTGTGCCCCAACAAATGACAGACCATAAAACAAGAGACTAGTTGGACCGTATAAATCACAAGGCTCACAACACTTTGCCTAGATGGTTGATCATGTAAGGTTTATACTCACTTGCAGCTAACCATAAATTTTTTACTGTTGTGTCCCACCAGTTGTAAGATTTATACTCATGTACATCTATTTCTTCCCATGGGTAATATGGAATGATACTTCTGCTTCAACTGTAATAGATCATGAATTCGTAACTTTTTTCTCATAAACATTCCAATCTAACTATTTCTATTTATAGACTGTATTATGTTTTTTGACAACGTAGTCTCATATACGCTTAATTAACTTGTTTCTCATTAACATTAGATCCAAACAAATAGTGTTCATCCTGTTATTTTGTAATAGAACTTTATCAGCAAATGCTTTCCAAAGCTTTGTCACTGTTGTCATAATCATATTGTTCAATAGTTGTTATTTTGTGTTGCAGTATATTAGGTAGCTATTTACATATTGAAACATTATGTTATTGTATCTTTAAGCTGTTATGAAGTGAAATACCCCAAACCTTAGTATGTTAATTAATTATGTAATTATGATATTTTAAGGCTAATTAAGTCCTTAAGACCATTAGTGAAGAAACAAAACTAAAAAGAAAAAGAAACGCGTAAAAGTCACAAAACGCAAAACGTGTGTTAAATGATTATAGTGAGTATGTAACCTTAAATAAGGTCCAAAAAGGATTCCAAGGACTCATTTAGTCATTAGGAACATGTGGGAAAAATTCCCGAAGGAAACGGACCCAAATAGTGGGGTAAAAGCACAAACGAGGCTTAAAGCACGTTTTTCGAGGAAACCGAAAAACGTGACTTTAAACAGTTAAATCGGACTTGTATAAATTATAGTTGATTTTATAACTATAATTATATACTAATTAAAGTCTAAGAATTTTTAGAATAAAAAAATATATATTCCGGAAACCGGACCCGAACTGTTAAAACTGACAGTTCGGGAAACTACGGGTGTTATCTGCTAATGACCAAGTGCCTCTCTCTCACATTGTAAAATAAAATCAGATTTTGCTCTCTCTCTTTTGTGTCTCACGTGAGGAGCCCCTCCTTCTCCTATTAATTCTACTTTACTCACTAAAATACAAAAACAACAAAAAGTAAAAAGTACAACCTTACTTTATTTCCCCTCTCTCACACTCTCTTTCCTCTATTCTTGTGTGTCATCCGATTTCTTCATTTGCCCAGCCCCCCTCTCTTGCTGTGATGGCTCTATTCTATTAGCTAAAGACAAAATTAATAAAACACAATGTTACTTTATTTTTCCTCTCACACACATACTCACTCTCTCACATTTCTCTCTCTCTATTCTCCTTCTTTCTTCTTCCGATTTTCTTTCCCCCCAGCTCTCCTTCTCTGCTCCTTCTTCCTCTAATGGCGATTTTGCAAGCCAAGGAACAACCCCAACTTCACCTCCTTGTTACTTCATCATCCTAGCTCCAAATCAAGAAATTTTTACACCAAAATACTCTCTCTCATCTTGGGGATTATTTTCCACCTTTTAAAATCCCAAAACTCCATACTTCATTTCCATGGGTATACCACCTTTTGAAGAGAAACTTCATATTCTTGAAGCCAATCAACTCCTTGATGGTTTAAGGTAAGAAAGAACTCAAAAATCTATTCGTTCCTCCATTTTTCATGGTGGCCGATTTTGATGTGGGCTAAACACCATTGTTTCTCTTCATTAAAGCTTGTTAAATCTTCAAGAGGTGTTGGAGCTAGCCCAAACTTCATTACCAAAAACTTCACTTTGAAGTAGAAGGTAATTCCCTCCTATGGTGTTTCAAATATTTACTAAGTTCTAGGGTTAATGGAATAGTGTTCATGAACCCTCCATACTTATTGTGATTATCTAGGCATGGTCATTAGTGTAGCAATTAATTCCGTTGAATACCGATTGAGGAGCAAGAAGTTAAGAGAAAGAGTTTTTGAAAAGAAAACCCAAGGTAATTAACTTACCTTAAACTAAGGTGTAATCTATGAATGTGTTTATGTTTGAGCAAATATAAATGTTCAGTGAAATGCAGGTGTTGCGAATAATACGAGGAAATTTAGTGTTTAATTTGATGTTGATTAAGCGCCTAAGAGCCAAGCTTTTAAGGTTTATGTACATTGAATGCTATTGTTGTTGGAAATGATGAATTTAAGTGTGGTTTAGTGTTTTGGATGAGTTTGTTGGTTGGAGTGTTTTTTGAGGGCTAAATAATGTGTGGGAACATGTTAAGATTATGGGGAGATCATGTCAAAATTTGTGTAGAAACTTAAGGGTTTAGGTGCATTTCTAAGTGGGAAATTGGGTGAAATTGATTAAGAATTGGGTAACAAGATTAGATAATGATTTAAGCAAGTGTAAAGGTTATATTGGTGTTATAAAATACCTTCATACATGTGAGAAGCTTGGGGCAACAATGGGTGAAGAGATCAAGTAGAACAAGAAAGGAAAATGCTCCAAGTGTTAAGATTTAGTAAAAGTTTGGGTAAATGTTTAAGGAGTGTGTGGGGTGTTTAGAGAGGGTTTTAGTGTGCCAAGAAGGTGTTAAAACATGTGAAATGATTAGGAAAAAATTGGGTTCAATTTGGAGTTCAAAATGAGAAGAAAAACACTTTGAAAATTGCCCTCGGTTGTGGACCGCCTTTAGGGACCGCCCCTGTGGGGAGGTCCGACCAGAACAAAAAAAAAAATTTAATTTAAGAAAGGTGATGAGGCTTATGTAGTAAACCCTAGTGTGTATTATGAGGATAATTAAATGTGAGTTTTAGTGTGGAAACTCGTATTGTAAACATGTAAAACACTTAGTAAACCGAGAGTTAATGAAAGGTAATTAACCGACGTTATTAATCATGTATAGGAACTACCTTCGGTGGAACTCGAACTCAACAAGGACCGAGGTATGGTTTTCTTGGCAGTCTGTTGCCTACCGGTTTACACCGGCTTGTGTGTGTTTGTTTTTTCTGTGTGTTTATGACCTTGTAAGACTTAAGTCATGTAATGAGTTTACAGTTGTTTATATTATTGTGCTGTTAAGATGCGACTCATTTCCCTCGTGTGTGTCTAACAAGACTTAACCACTTGCTTGTGATTGGTTTATGGAGTCCAATGTTGAACTTCTAACAAGTGCTAACCGGGGAAGAGAGGAGTCCGGTAGTTCCGGCCACGCGTGTGAGTATGGGAGTCGATGTCATATCCGGTTCGATTCTCTTTGTATGTTATGGTTGTTTCCATTTTGGTTTTCAACCTTCCCTTTAGCTTATCCAAGACTATTTTACTGACTCACGTCGGGCCACAGGGGCATACTATGTTTGTTCAGTGTGCTTGGATCACTATATCCGACGCACTTTGGGTTAAGTTATCCGTTCATTTTAACAGGACGGTGACAAGTTTATGTAACGAGCTTAGCATGGGTTTGGCAACATTCTCTAGGCTCTCCAATGATCTAACTATGTTGGTTATTACTTAAGTGAAATGTTCTCACTATGTATGTGATGTTATTGTGGTGCAATAATTCTTGTTATGTAATATATATGTTGTATGATTAAAATCAATGCCATGTTATCATGACAAATAGTTGCGTGCATCCCGGTAGTCGGCGGGCTGCACGTTAACCATGCCAGCCAAGGGTTGCTGACCCCTTTGGGGGCACATATTATTTTTCAGAAGATTGATCGAGGAAGCTGAGTGGTTGTAGCATGGAGGCCGGAGGAATACTTTTGCTATTTTGGATATTAAACCTGAGTAGTGCTTGTACACTCGAGGTAGCATGTTTTGGTGGATGTAGGATTAAATGAGTGATTTTTGTACATTAACACTCGGTATATCTTGATTCTTTTTGGATAGTATTTTTGAAGGTTGTAAATATGCTCGGGCTTCTTGTAATCAGACCGATACATTTGTACGTAACAGCCTTGTTAGCCACGTGGGTGGCTAACGGCGTGTAAAACCCGCCCCTATTGGTTAATGTTTAAATTGTGTTTTCCGCTGCGATTATTGGTTAAGTGTGGAGATTATGGTTGGGGTGTTACTTGAAGCCACTTGGAGCTTCACTTATGCACTACTCATAGTTATTTTGAAATGGCATGTCACAAGTACATAAATTGCTTGAAACAAAATGACACACTGTTAACAGTACTTGATTCTACAATTGATTCGGGAGGCGACAAAAACGCCTCTGACACTATACATGACCGCAATCGCCTCCTTATCCAAGTTGGTACAAAAACCAACTTTCAAGGTGACTTGCATTTTGTTAACTTTACACATGTATTATTTGCACAACCTGGTATATTTTTTTCTTCCATTTCTTAAGACTAATATTCTTTCGTTGTGTTTTAGCAGATCTATCCAGAAAATGGTCTAGATTTATCTAGAAAACCAGTTTAGCTTAGTCTAGTGAAATCATGTGGTAAAATGAAGAGTGTTTTCTTGGGCTCAAAGTCACAAGTACTGGATAATACTTTTTTTTCTGTTGCTGCTGTAGACACCAAAAATTCTCACCCCATAAAGCAAATTCCGAAATAATAAGAGGGGTCGTCGCCTTTCTTTGTCAAAACGTATTAGCGTGCGTGCTAAAACGAAACCATCATTTTTTAATCTTTTTCAAAACATTTCAGAACAAAACACAATTCTTCGAAAATGAATTTCCATCGACAATCCAGTTTCAAGGTCGTCCCCTTCACTTATTTTACTATCTTATTTTGTTTTGTTTATATTCTATTTATTTTATTTTATTTTATTTTTATTCATCTATCCACTTTTTCTTATATTTTATTTTATTCTACTTTTAGCATTAGCATTTTCATTTGTTATTTTCATTTTTATTTTCATTTATACCCACTTATTTACATCTTACAACCCAATCCACATTTGATTGAAGTTTAGACTAGCCCAATCCCTTAAACCCATTACAACCTCAAGCATTGGACCTGCAGGCCCACTCCACTCCAATCCACCTGGACCCAAATCAAACCCTAAACTCCACCCTCTCATTATAAAACAACATCATCAGCAAAACCCTATTATTCAGACTACAGCGGCGACACTGATTCTTTCTTTTTCCCGATCAATCTTCTTTCCTCTCTTCGACCATCTAACTCCTTCGATTGGAAAAAACCAGTAGACCTTCATCTTCATCTTCTTCCTCTCTTCTTCTTCTTCTTTTCTTTTTTTCTTTTTTCTCTTCATCTGCCCCAGTCTTGGTCGATCTCCAAGTCCAAAAACTAGTACCCTACTAGCCGCCCAACACCCACTCATCCTTCGTCGCCCCGATCCTCTTCTCCGAATGCGAACTCAACTCCCCTCCCAATACCCTCCTTCGTTCATCTCAACAATCTCATCTGGAGCAATCATTCACCTGAAATCCTCATCTCCGCCTAAGACCATCCCCATCTACAACCGGAAATAGGAGAAAATCCTCCTTTCAAACACGCGAAATCCAAATGCCCGAAGTTCGTTTCCTCATTAGGACTCAAACGACCACCTGTGTTAACGAAGTACTGGGGCAAATCTTCAATTTGAGAACGATTGGCCCCTCCCCGCGTTGCATTCAGTTATCTATTTCTTCTGTTCGTTCAAAGCGCTCGAACCCTGTTCGAGTTTGGGGATTTTATTTCTGTTGTTGCCCCTCTGCTCTCCATTTTCCTCTATCCACGACGGATCCGGGGAAATCCAGTCTGAGTAGCCCTAATATCAACCCGATTTCGGGGGGGTCTTGTGCGGGTCTTGGCTTCAAAGCTCTCCCAGCCCTGTCGTTTGTTTCTGTCCTCGTTTTGTTTGACTGTCTCGGGTTTCTTGGCACATTTTGGATACAATCTGAGAACGATCTTACTCGCGTTGCTATTTACATATGCTCTTGGAGCAGATATTTGATTCACACACTATCTCACAATCTTGTCATGTTCATATGATTCGTTTAACAACTGAACCAATTTTGCTTGTTTTGTACTTCTGTTCAGTTTGAGCTCCTCATACACCGTTTGAGTCTGGCCTGGAAACACATCGTTTTTTGATCTATCTTGACCTATGTTTCCATTTTGAGTGTTCATTTGTTCCATTCTGTTTATCGAATAGCTTTCATAGTCTAACCAGTTTCTTTGTTTGTCTCTGTGCAGGAGATATCCTTCCCTATTCGGTATTCAATCTAAACCTGTGCAACTCTTAAATCCATTCATGTATATTCATATTCGTTCCTGGGATGTTGCGTGTGATATGTCGTTGATTATGCTTAGTATCTGCTTATTTTGACTTCGTGGATGTCATCTGCTCGGACTTGTGCGAGCATGTCATTTGCTCATTATTCACTTGCGTTTTCGTTAAGAATTTTGATCCCCTCTGGTTCAAGAAAGTTATAAAAATGAGCACCGATTTGGCTTAATCTGTAGCTATTTTTGTTTTGCGATCGGGACTTGCGCATATGAGATTTAAATCTGGAACCATGGAAAGTTGACAGTCGGTGTGCAAATTTTAGTTTCATAACTTAATCTTATTAGACTCCCCTTTCGATAGATTAAGATTTGGAAAGATACTTTCGGCTTGACCTTTGATTTAATCATCCTGGAATTTGATCAACATTTTTCTTTTCTTTTTTTTGTCGACTTTGGTTTGTCTTTTCACCATGATTATTCGACTCATTTGCCCATTAAGTATGTAAAGTTTTATATCCTTGTCATTACGATTTATTGCTTCAGCTTTGTTGTTTTTCTATCATTAAGCCCTAGAAAGCCCATTAGGTTACCCATTTTAATGATAAGTCTTGGAGGGTACCCCAATCATTTCTATTTGCTTTGTGGGGAATAATACCCTCCAAACTTTGAAGTTCTGTTTAAGCCTTTGAAGGTACCCCACAACTAGCTCATTTCTATTTGCTCGGTGGGGAATAATACCTTCCAACTCCTAAAGCCTATCCCAAACCATCCTTGATTTCACTAAAAAACTTTACCCAAAAAAATGGAAAAGAAAAGAAAAGAATTCGGAATGTTGATTATAGCTTAAGGGTTCTCATTTCAAATCCCTCCAATTTTTCAACCCCTCCAATTGAGTTGTCTCTCTCTTTTAATTGATGTTTCATTTCAAAAAAAAAAAATTCGATTTATTTTGAATACATCTTTCCCACTTGTAACTAAAGCTCAAATCGGCCCAAGTCCAAAGTCCAGCCCATCTCCAAACTCAACCCAACACTCCTCTCGGCCCAAAGCCCAATCTCGGCCCAATTGCAAAGCCCAAACCCAAGGCCCAAAACCCGAAGCCCAACCCAAGGCCCAAAACCTGAAGCCCAACCCGAGGCCCAAGAACCAAAACCCAAGCCCACAAGACCGGTCCAATTCTACCAAGCCCGGTTTGAATCCAGACCTGGCCCGACCTCAAGTCGGCCCAATACCTTAAACCGGCCCATTATCCAAAGATCAACCCAATTTACAAAGATCAACCCAACTCCACAAAAGTCAGAACCTTGACCAAGCTTTGACCTTGACCAAGCTTTGACCTTGACCAAAGCTTTGACCTTGACCAAACCTTGACCAAGCTTTGACCTTGACCAACCCTTGACCAGCTTTGACCTTGACCAAGCTTTGACCTTGACCAAGCTTTGACCTTGACCAAGCTTTGACCTTGACCAAAGTTTTGACCTTGACCAAGCTTTGACCTTGACCAGAAAATCAAATCAAGTCAAACCCGAACGTTGATTCGACTCGTCTTCCAATACAAATCAAGCCAAGTCAAGTCAACTCTAGCACCTTATTCAACCCGATTCCTTTCAATAAACTTTCACTTGTAAATTCCTTTCAAAATTTAGAAACCCAAGAAGAATTTCAAAACCATCATTTTATTCAAGTCTCATCAAGTTTTCAAAGAAACCATTTTGTGGAATTTAAAAAGGAAAAACTCTTCTCACATCACAGAAAACTCTTCTCTATTGCAGAAAGTTCTTCTCACATATAGAAAGTTTTCCCTAAAAGCATTTCTCAAAATCAGTGTTTCTTCGTCGAGAATTCCGAACAACTTTCAAAGTTTTCTAACTTAGTTTTCAAATCCAAATAATTTGTTTTCGGGGAGCAGGAGATGTCTAACCCCTTCAAAGCATTTCCTCCATGGTTAGAACATCACTTGTCTTCCTTCCCAAAAAT
Source organism: Limonium bicolor (assembly GCA_023374045.1). Classification (NCBI taxonomy): domain Eukaryota; kingdom Viridiplantae; phylum Streptophyta; class Magnoliopsida; order Caryophyllales; family Plumbaginaceae; genus Limonium; species Limonium bicolor. Next base: position 122,503,934 of record CM041782.1, on the reverse strand, counting down.
AAAAATCCGAGGCGGGGCACTGGGGTTATAACCTTCCCTTGTCGCAGTCTGGATCTCTTTAGGCGGGGCATTAGGGCGACAAACCTCCCCTAATTGTAGCCTAGATTTTTACAAGGCAGGGTGCTAGGGAAGTAACGACCTTCTTAGTTGCAGCCGGGATTTTAGAATCGTCTAACTCCCTTCCGCTCGATTTCAGTATTTTCGATTTTAATGTTTAAAACCCGGAGTTAGAGACGTTATTAGGGTTTGACCGAGAGTATCCCATTCATGATACTTCTCTCTGAATCCTATTTTTCGGCATAAATTCATTGCCCCATCTTTCGAGCCTCGGCATTTACCATTAATTAAGTGTCGTGTTCGAGGGGGTACACAGGGTAATCCCTCGGGATTATCCGCCCTTTTACAATAAAAAATGATTTTTCGGTTTTAAAAAAACCTTAAGAGAGACAATTTTGACAATCATTCCTCCAAACAATTCAGTCCATCATTATCTCACTCTAAATTCAAAATATCCCAAACCTCAATCCTTTTAGAATCTCAAATCCGGGATCTCTACCCAAACTTTAATTGTCTCACACACTCAAATCATTATCCAAACTCAAAGCATCCCAAACTCAAAACATCTCCTGAATCCAGACTTCTTCCAAACTTCCATAGTCTCATAGGCCCGAGCGCCTCACAGACTCGAACATCTCAATCTCTCCACCATTTTAAGATTCAAATGTCTCATAGACCCGAGAGTCTCACAGATCTTGATATCTCATACCTCCCACTACAAGAACACCCCAAATGTCTCACAGACCCGAGCGTCTCACAGACTAATCTCTCAAACACCTCAAAACCTTCAAAACCCCAAAATCTCCAAAAACCCGAAAACCGTGAACTACGTAAGGTCTGATCTCAACAGGGAGTTGAGTACGTAGGCAACCCACACAGGGTGCCGCCCCATTCCAAACAAAACCCCTTTTTCCCCTTCTGAGGTGGCTTTCATATCTCTCAAAACACTCAAACCTTCGTCGGCTCCCATGAACTTCAAACCATCAAACTCTAAGCCTCGTTCATTCACTCAACCTCAGACTTTTCATAAATCTTCATTCTATACTCATCCGAATTCACCAATTCTTCCTCTTAGCGCTAGCTTGGCAGAAAAGCTCGCCTCATCCACTCTCTCTCTTCTCATCCTAATCATATCCTTGGCTTTTAATGAATCTCTCTAAAAAGGTTTGAAAGAAGGCAATCCCGACAATTGGAGACCGAGGTTTCCTCGGGCACCAATCCGAAGTCGTGGTCGTTGCCACTTCTAAGGGGTGTAACCCAGTACGAACCCACACAGAATCTCTGGTATGATCAGATAAGTCCTATCCATAGGCAACAAATTCAGAGTCAACTAACAGTTCTTAGAACCTTCATTCCCTTCCTTCCTAGTATCTTAGGTCAAACTAGGTGGCGACTCTAGTCAATTTCCGCCCTAAGGGCATAAGTCCGCGTGGAGCCCATTGAGAGCGGGTGTAGTGCACACTTGCACTTCCCTTTATGCTTTCTGGGAAAGACGGACGATTTAGTAGGTATTTGAGGGATGCCAAGAATAACGGGTTTTCACCCTCCACAGAATGGCAATTTCTAGGATCTAGACTTCTCAGTCAGATCATATTTAGATAGGCCCCCCTCATACCGAAAAATCACCCTCCACAGAATGGCGACTCTGTTGGGGAAAACTTGAGTAAGTTTTTCTCAAACTCAAGGAAGACTGAACTCCATTCAAAATTGTCGGGATTCCCCACTTCTTTCCAAACCTTCAAGAGATTCTTTTCAAAGCCTCTAGGATTATTCTACTCCACACTTAGAGTGTGTATCTGATGAGGACAGATAGGATTTATTAGATCCTCAACAAACATTACAACAATGGGTTAATAATTAGCTCACGATTAGAAAGAGACACTTAGGATGAATGAAGCTAACTTCCCATTAGGTTAATAAACAACCAATTTGTAATCACTAATCTCAAGATAAAACTCTTAGTGAATAGTTTGTGCTAACTTCATCTGCTTTATTTATTGCTTTCATATTTATATTACGATTGTGGGTGTCATGGGTGGGTAGCTTAGGACATGCATTCCTCTGTGTCACCCGATTTACCCACGATGTCACGGGATCCCGACCGGTCCACGGTTGATTCCCCATGAGCTAGGGTCACTCTCTCAGTGAACAACCCACGAGGCGGTACGATCTCCGATCAACACCTCGGGCTCATGATCCAAAATAATCCTCCATTATCCGAGTCAAAGCCAGCATATAGTGAACTCTGAGCTTTCAGTGTCCAGCTACCTGATCCGGTGTCTAAGACGGGTTTATGGGAGTCACCCCTTTGTATGTCGCCTGTCTGACCGTCCTTTCTGCCTTACCCTGAAGATTGTATGGGCTCAGTTCTCCATTGTTCACCTGCACCACGAGTGTCTCTAAAGCCCAATGTCACGCTATACGTCCATAGAGGATCCCGTATTTACCGGATACCCATACATGGCACAACGTAGTCAGTGAATAATTTGGACTTTAGACACACTTGACCGTGCAGGTGACGAGAGACCCGTCCCATACAATACTTCCCCGAGTTTTCCGAAAAGTGGGGTGTTGTCGGATCATCACTGGCCGTGGCGTATGTTTCCTTATCATCTCGGTGTCCTGACCTTTTGAACTTAAGCACTCCGGATTTTCTTGATAACGTGTCTCGCAAGGGGCATAGCAGAGAAAAACCCCGAGAGATGACAGTGAAGGGACGACGGTTCCCCCGGTAAGACAGAATCATAATGACCTGGAAAGTGATTATCCCAACATTACACTTACAGCTCCACATCAAATATAGCCACGATTTACTTTATGATGTACATGTGTGCAAACCACTCTTTTCAACCAACCTGTTTTAAAATGTTCAGAATTCTCTTTCACATATCTTTTAAAAGATGTCTTACGAGCTCGTTTAATTTTGAATCCCACCTAAATTTTACTCATAAACATTTGTGGTTTTAAACCTGCCACTTCATCTTTAAAATGTTATTTCCAAAACAATTTTCAAAAATAGATTTCTAAACCTACTTTCTACAAACGAATTTCAAACAACAACATTCTTCACCAACATGATTTTTAAAATAGTTTTTCGAAACAGTTTTCAAAGTTGATTTTCACAAACGTATTTCAAAATAAATGATTAGTTAGTCCCCATGTTGTGACCCGCTATTTTTGAAGTTCTGCCCACCTTCAAGAGCAGCGGTCATTACTGTGGAGCGTACTAGTCATTTCGTGTTTTCACAAAAGTGGTGGATTTTCACATAAGATTCTGTGCTCGATCATTCACCTTTCCTTTCTCAAAAATATCCCTCATTCCCATCGTCGGAGCAAGAGGCGCAGCATGAAGATCGACTACGCGGTTTGAACCAAAAGCTAGAGGCGCATCAACCGTAGAGCTAGCCGAGCGACATGAAGGCCAACACCAACTGTTCAAATACAAAATCAGAGGTGTACCAACCCGAGTCAAGCGACATGAAGGCTAGCAACGACTGTTCGAGTTCAAACTGTTGAAAATCAGAGGAAACACCGGACCGTTTTGTTTACCATAGTACCGCTTCACTGCAAGAGCCGAAGAGGAGCGAGCAGCCGATCAAGAGCCCGAAGACGAGCGAGCAGCCGATCAAGAGCCCGAAGACGAGCGAGCAGCCGATCAAGAGTCCGAAGACGAGCAAGCCGATCAAGAGTCCGAAGACGAGCAAGCAGCGGTCAAGAGTCCGAAGATGAGCGCAAGCAGTCGATCAGAAGCCCGAAGACGGACTAGAAGAGTTCAAAAGAAGTTTAGCTCAAAACTCCCCCATTTAATGACTTTTAGAATTGATGTATAGGTTTCCCCTAGCATTCTTTTCTTTCTCGTCAATTTCTGAATAGACTGCATGTATAAGTTTATACATTCCCTTTGACTTTATTTATATCAATATGTATAGGATTCCCACTCCCTATTTTATTTGCGAATGACCGGGCGTCAAAATTCATATTGAGAAAATCCACCACTTTGAAAACACGCGTTTTCGAAATTGTTTTCTAAAACTTGGTTTCTTTTGGCATGCACGTATAATAAAAAAAAGCGAATAAGGGACGACCCCTCACATCTATACATCATTCATCAACTTTGCTTTATGGGGTGAAAATTCACGGTATCTACAGGAGGCATCCCCTAAGTGAAAAACTCCAACAAATGCAACCGAGCGTAAAACAAAAAACATGCATTGCATTCATGAAAAAAAGGGTCACATGCATTTACAATCAGTCCAAAATCATCAACCATACATGAATCTCATCCCACTCACGAGCCTCACGCACTTACGTGTTTCATCGTCACTTGTCACACACCAGCTTTCATCCAATATCTCGAACGCCAGAGCCCGATCTCAGAGGGATAAAAAAGAAAACCGAGCTCAAACCTTTCCCAATCTCAAAGTGTATCATCGTGGGGCTACCATACGGGAGTTGTCACTCCCTAAAATCCAAAAAAATCATACATCAAAAAATCCAAAAAATGTAGTCTCCGTCATATCGTTGAGCCACCATGCGGGAGTTGTCACTCCCTAAAATTCAAAAATCCAGGAGCCAATCACCAAGCCGCCCTCACTAAAGAATTTCTTCATCGACAACAACCCCGACAGTTAGACCATCTCCAGGACCAATAGTGACTGGATGAGCTTCATAAGCCGCGAGCTGAATACGACTCAAGCGAGACTAGGTGTAGCCTTACCATGCATGCATTGCAAAAAAAAAAAAAAAAAAAACGAACATTCAATCAAAACTTGAAGTCAACCATCTCCATTCATCATTTCAGCATTTGACGCATCCTATACATAGTAATTCCATATTATCACAACACATTGCATGGTAGATCGTTGCATTTGCATACTCCCGTATCGAAACGACGTATTTGGCAAAAATCTTGATTGATTGTTTGAATAGAGCGCGTGAACCGCTAAAACTCTCGACCCGTCAACGAACGCAAGGGTCTCATCAAAATCAGCACCACAAACCAAGTGAGTAGTGTGCGAAGAGCGGTATTTTCTCTTGAATTCCAAAAGAGCGTATTGGACCATCCACCGAGCGATGAGGGAAGATAGAGCGAGTCTATAGAGGTAAAACCATGAGCGACTTGTGCATTCCTTCAGCACATGGAGAGGCACAATTCATAGCGAGATCAATGTTGATAACAAGACACGAACTGTGATTCATGCAAAGATTCGAGAAGTAGTAAGAAAACAATCATTGACTAATGAGAATGACGAGGCACTTAGGAATAAAAACCTCCACAAAACCAAAAAGCTTTGACTGCCCTGTACATAATCCCTTAGTGAGCCCCGCTGAGCCTTTCATTAAAAACTCTTTCTGCAAAAAAAAAAGAAAACTCCACAACATGCCAACTCACATACACTTACTTTCCCCTGCAATAGAGGATCTCGAAGGAGTCGGTGCCATGACCCCTCCCCACCATCTTTCACAAAAAAAAAACAACAACAAATGAAATGTTCGAAGAAACCAATGGGTCAATGGAACTCCAAAGCTGAAAGCCAAAATACAAAGCAGAGAACGCTTGAGAAAGTTGATGAGCCAAATGCAATCTCAAAAACACAAAAATGAGAAGAAGGTTCAAACCGTACGCCAGAAGAGGCAAGAAGTAGAAAACCAAATCAAAAGGACCAATGATGTCCCGTAGAAATCAATAAAACAGGTTATCAAAACCCGTCTAATCATTCCACCCATGGCAAAGGCGAAACATACCCTCTATTGCGCCAAATCTCCAAATCTTCCAAATAAATCCTCCAGTCCCATGTGACATACATCATACCCCTCAGCCCCGTTATAACCCAATAAAAGACCTCTGACTCGTTAGTTGGTGAGCGTTAATTGAAAGTATCGGATCTAAAACATGAATCGTAAGCTTCGTACTTGTTATCAACATGTCCCGTCATACTAAAGGGACCATGAGCGAATGAGTGTGACCTTATCTCACAAGGTCTTTAGAGTGCGAGTGACTGTTCGACTAAATCACCAAACCATAATCAGCCTACCCCATTGCAGGTGAGAAATTTGTGAGGATCAGAAAGTCCAAAACCTCGAAAGAAATTCTTAGGAAAATACTGCTCCGACCATCGAGAGTATCATCACACCATTAGCACACACAGCTATACTCACGAGAGATTGACCCGCATCCCTCCATGAGAGGAAAGTGATTCACACATTCAATTCAACAATCATTCAAGATCGAGCCGAAGATGTTTTATATTCGTAAACCTTGTATTAATAGAGATAGGGCCATACCTTTTCTCTAAAAAATTGCATATGCATTTTGCATCGTACCTAGCACTTAATATCTGCATGCATCATAAGCACTCCATCATCAACACCTGACTAGTAAGAACTCTACCTGGTCTCGCTGAAAGTCGACTTCAGTTGCAGTTGTTGAAGCGTAACTTTTGATCAAAAGATATCAACTGGAGCCATCCCAGACCATCATCAAGCTACCTCGAACCATCTCGGAGCCACCCTGGGCTATCCTCGAGCTACATTGAACCAAACTAAAACCATCCGAGGTCGTATAAAGACAATTATGGAGCCATCCAGTGTCATGCTCAAGCCTCATCAACACCATATCCAGAGCCAAACTGGAGCCATGCGGGAGCCATCATCCGACATTGAAACCATCTTTGGAACTCTACAGGGGGCATCCTAACAGTCCGAGAACAATACGGGAACCACCTCAAATCCACGTCAAAGCTATTTCGTCACCAAGGTCTTGCCTACAGAATTTTGAACTACGTCAGGTCTGATCTCAATACGAAATTGAGTACGTAGGCAGCCCGCCCAGGGTGCGACCACCTCAAAGGAAAAATTCCCCTTTGTTCCTCACTATCACCAAATAGAGCCATCTCGTAGCCCTTCCCGGAGTCATCCCGAGCTATCCTGGAGCCATCATGAGAGAACCCTAAAGTCATAACCGGACCGAAGCCATCCATCTATGGCCAAGAAGTTATCAACCACAACAAAAAATATCTACCACATCAAAAATACGTCAAACACAACACAATCCACCAATCACATCAACCCACCATTCGACTCAAAATTCAAAACAAATCAAAACCCACCGACAATCCCGAAAATCTTCACCCAAATCGAAACCCACCAACGATCCTGAAAATCCCCATTCGATTCAAAACCCACCAACCATCCCAGAGTCGTTGCTCACAAGGGAGTCACATATCAAACCGGAGCCATCTGACCGTACATGAGCCATCAAATCACAGCGGAGCCATCTGATCATACCAAAGTCATCCGGTCATATCAAAGCCATCAAGGTCCAAAGTTACTCATTCACAAAACCATCCTTTCGAAAATCGACTACAAAATCACAAAACAAAACAAAAAACTCAAGGGCCATACCGGAGCCATCTCGAACTCTGGAGCCAAGAGTCCTACCAAATCCTGAAACTATAGTGCAGGTCGGGCGAGACTGTCAAAAACAAAACCGAAACACAATTCCCACACTGGCAAAGCCAAGGGCAACATCTATCACATCCCTCACGGAAGCAATCGAAAAGCATCCAGTCCCGGATCAATCCACAATCAAAATCATCCTTCGACCAACCACGCAAAACAACAGTTTCGTACAACTCGATCAAAGTATTATAGTCCCGTCACAAGTCCTATAGCTAGATGTCAAGAGGTCTAGTTGAGGCCCGTCATAAGTCCTCGTACTTTCAATTGCATTCTAGGCCGTCATAAGTCCTAGAGCTAGACACCGAGTTCTAGTTGAGGCCCGTCATCAGCCCTCATGCATAACCAATATTCCGATTGTATTTACTAGGCCCGTCATTAGTCCTAGAGCTAGACGCCGAGATCTAGTTGAGGCCCGTCATTAGTCCTCATACATTTGAAGATGCATTCTAGGCCCGTCATAAGTCCTAGAGCTAGACACCGAGTTCTAGTTGAGGCCCGTCATTAGTCCTCATGCATAACCCATATACCGATTGTATTCTAGGCCCGTCATTAGTCCTAGAGCTAGACGCCGAGATCTAGTTGAGGCCCGTCATTAGTCCTCATACATTTCGAAGATGCATTCTAGGCCCGTCATAAGTCCTAGAGCTAGACACCGAGATCTAGTTGAGGCCCGTCATTAGTCCTCATGCATAACCCATATACCGATTGTATTCTAGGCCCGTCATTAGTCCTAGAGCTAGACACCGAGATCTAGTTGAGGCCCGTCATTAGTCCTCATACATTTCGAAGATGCATTCTAGGCCCGTCATAAGTCCTAGAGCTAGACACCGAGATCTAGTTGAGGCCCGTCATTAGTCCTCATGCATAGGTTGTTTGATCGTATTCTAGGCCCGTCATAAGCCCTAGAGCTAGACACCGAGATCTAGTTGAGGCCCGTCATTAGTCCTCATACCATCAATCACCGCAATTTGGGGCCCGTCATAAGTCCCCGTGCACCCGCATTCATAAGAACATATCATAAACCGCAGTGAGAATTTTTGGCGTCCCGTCAACCTTGATCCAATTCTGCAAGGGCTTGCAGAATTGAATCAAGGGGAGCCATCTGTAGACACCAAAAATTCTCACCCCATAAAGCAATTCCGAAATAATAAGAGGGGTCGTCGCCTTTCTTTTTTTTAAAACATATTAACGTGCGTGCTAAGACGAAACCATCATTTTATAATCTTTTTCAAAACCTTTTTTTTTTAAAAAAAACACAATTCTTCGAAAATGAATTTCCATCGACAGTCCAGTTTCAAGGTCGTCCCCTTTTGTTTATTCACTTATTTTACTATTTTATTTTATTTTTAATCATCTATTCACTTTTTCTTATATTTTATTTTATTCTATTATTAGCATTAGTATTTTTATTTTCATTTCTATTTATACCCACTCATTTTCATCTTTCAAACTCACTCCACACTTGGTAGAAATCTGGTCTAGCCCAATTCCTTAAACCCACCCTATTTTCAACCCTTGGCTTCAAAAAGCCCACATTAAAACCCAACCCATCTTCTAAACCCTAGAACCCACCCTTATTCTATAAAAGACAACAACACAAAACCCTAATCCCAAGGCAACAGTAGCCGCCTCTCATTTTTATTTTCAATCATCAGTCCCAAGACCTCCCTCTTCACGGAAAAAGATGGCCAGCACAGAACCGACATTCCTCAATCGATTTCTTCAACAGCAGAACATACAACTTGGCTTTCTCTCCTTCGTTACCGTGAATGAAGACATACATGATACAGCTCTGCCATTTCCTCCTCTTTTCACTCACGGCATTTTACAACCCAACTGGTGAACGGAGAACATACAAGCCGTACTCTTCCTTCTTCAAACTCACGGAACATACAATCCTGCTTCTTCCCCGAGGTTTCTCTTCTTCCGCCTCCGCCCTTTTTCCGATCTCTCTCGGTTAACCCTCGACATCACACCCAGAAGACAAAAAAGAAAACCTCACCCGCATGCCTTCCGTTCCATCGGGAAATTGAAATCTAAGCTTGAAGACTCTTTTCTTCTTCCCCTATCTTTTCTTTATCGGTTGAACTCCACGGAAAAGAGCAGAGAATCGTTACCATCTCTTCCTTCATTGTCTCTCCATCTACACCTCACCCGCCTACAAATCACTACGTTTCTTACTCCTTCCTCGAGCCCTCCGATTCTCTCCTTCAACACCTTGAACTTCCGACACTGAAGACGAAGAACCTTGAAGATTGCCTAGCCCCCTTTAAAAATGTCATCGCTTCTTCATCCGAGGGAGGAGGGAAAAAGATCGACGGAAAAAATCTTCTTCTGCCTCTGAATTGTCACCGCCGAAAATTCCTCCTGCTCTGGTTCATCCGTCGAGGATTTCAACCATCGCCACCCAACTTCTTCTTCTTCCCCCACCGTAAATCACCACCAACATCACTCATCTTCACCAGGAAGCTACATGCTCTCACCATTCTCCTCACTCACGAACATACTAGCTCTGCACTCTCTGTTCTTCTTCACAAACGGTAATTTTGTAACTCGACCTGGCGGAGCAAGGAACCGCTCCTTTCGATTTCCCTCCTCACCATCGAGCTTGAAGAAACTTCTCGACCCATCTTCGCCGTGTTCGAAGAGCAACATGAAGCTCACCGTGAAGGTAGCTAAAGTCTGGGGTCATCACACCCTTGTTCTTCATTTTCTGTCAACCGTCTTTCTATTCCCAATCAAAGGTATATTTTCTGCCCCTTTCAATCTTTGTTTAGCATGCCTCAGTGAAAACATTGGTAGCTTATAATATATTGAGCGAGGTCGAATTCTAGACTGAATTACGGTCTCTGCAATCTGAGCTGTCCTGAGAAATTTAATTTCTATTTCCTCTGCGGATCTGATGCATTATGGTCTGTAACCCGAGTTCTGGGTTTAGTTGTGAGATGCGTGAGGGTTTGAGAAGGTGGAAACCACATGGTAAGGTTCACCCGATTTCAGTCGTGGCTTAGAGTTAATAATTAGTTCCGTTTTGATTTCATTTTGATATCTGCACTTGCGGTTACTTCCACTTTGTTCAACCTCATCTCTACATTCATTCGTTTATCTCTCGTGCTATTTGATATACTGTGATGTTATTACTAATCCCTGCGAATTTGTTGATGCCTGGGTTCGATGCGAGGTGAACCATGTTGGTAAAAACGATAGCTGGCAGTGGAATCCATATGCGTGAACTTCTATTGCTTCGTGCGACACAGGCTTATGTATTACCTGTCATTTGCGTTGTGGATTGCTGGCGAAAGAAAGCGTGTGGCCTAAACTTCTTTTGCGCTATGTGGTTTGAACCTGGCTCTGGCTTCGGTTAATGACAATTTTCGTTGCTCAGTTTACACCCTTTAATTCACTCACTTTGGGCTGCCGTATTGAACCCGTTGTCGATCTGTTTCCTCTCCCATTGATGTGGGTTTAAGGTCTTGCTCGATGCTATTTACTCGATGCCCTTTGGCGCTTTAAGCTCGGTTTGAAGTCTTAATTCAATCCCAGCCTGTTTAACATTCGTTTGTCTACTACTTACCTTTTGCTTTTGCTATCTGACCGAGGTACTTGAAATACTGATGAGCTTGGCTGGTTTGTTTGGCTCGGATTCAACCTTGGCTTTGCAACTTGACCAAAGTCGTGGATGTCGGTTTGCTGATCTTGGATATTGAGAATGGACAGAGCTTGTTGGTCTCTATCTAGCCAACTGCTCTTATGAATCTGGAAAAATTGTCGGTCAGCTATTCCTAATTATGACTATGATGACCTGTTTAAAATTTCGCCCCTTCTTGTATGTCAATGTTGATTTGATAATGCTACTGCTTTCAATGTTTGTTTTCGCCCTTTTCTGATTACCTTACGATTTGGGAATTAAGCTTTAACCTTGCAATTGCTTTATGTACTGGTTCATGGTTTTATTGTTTTGAAGATTTCAATTCGGCTAACATCCCTTTACGGACTGAGATATGCCATTTGAATTTGTCTTTGGGCTTAACGGTCCGTAACTCTTATTGCCTAATTTCAGACTTTTAATTGGCGCTTGAAATCTTGATTCAAGTTGCAATGAAAAACTAACCAACACGTGAATGTACATTTGATATTTGGTATCGGACCTGTTCACCATCAGCTTAATTTTTTTTATTACATTCTTGCATCATACATGTATATGTTTTACGATAGATTTTGTTGCACATTTCATTTAATTTCCTTGTACTCCTCCAACCAATTGTAAGCCTTAGTTGTTATCACCCCTAGGATCCTTTCATTGACAGAAAAGTTTTGGATGCATTATCGCTCCACACCTAACGGGTCTCTCATTCGTTTCGTGGAGCAATAATCTCCTATAACTTCAGAAAACACTCAAACCATCTTTATATGTATATAAGAACAAAACTTCAAAAAACAAGCCCTTAAGGCCATTTTAGGAGGGCTTAGGATGCGAAACCACCCCATGCCTAGCGGATCTCTCATTCGTTTTATGTGGGTGGAATCCTCCTTTGCCTTCAACACACCCCTAATCAAGAGTTAATAAACAAACCAATAAATCAATTCCTCTCACTTGTTAATATCTCACAAATCAGCCCAACAACATTTTTTCAGCCCAATCACAAATAAAGCCCACATAAAAAAAGGGGTCACTTCAGCCAATCCAAACAAGGCCCAATTGCGGCCCAACTTCAAGCAAGGCCCTTTTTTCGGCCCAACTCTAGATAAGGTCTAAATTTCAACCCAATTTCCAACAAAGTCCAGAACGGGCCCAATTTAATTCCAAGGCCCAATTCAAATCGCACTTCAGCCCGAATCAAAAGGCCACTTTGCGGCCCAATTCAAAACCCACTTCAGCCCACAGTTCATAAATCCCATTTCAAAGCCCAAGCCCATTTTGAGGCTAAAGCCCAAACAAGGCCATCAAGTCCACTTGGCCCAAGCTCACTCGGCCCATCAAGCCCACTCGGCCCATTGAGCCCAATTTTGACCGACCTTTGACTAATCCAACTTTGACCCAAACATTGACCAATCCAACTTTGACCCGAAATTTGACCAATCCCACTTTGACCTTGACTGAGCATCGACTTTGACCCAAGTTTGACCAGTTCAACTTTGACCAACTCGAACTTTGACTCGGCCTATCTTCCAATCCCGACCCAAATTCAATTCAAATCCAATTCAATTCAAACCCAATTCATTCAGCCCTATTCAATTCAAATCCAGATTCAATTCATCCAATTCAAACTCGACTTCAATTCAATTCAAGCCCGATACATTCGGCCAAATCCTATCCACAATACATCCACTCTCAATTTGTAAATTTCATTCAATTTCAAACCATCTTTTTATTCAAGTTTCACCAAGTTTTCAAAAGAAACTATTTTGTGGAATTTAAAAGGAAAAACTCTTCTCACATCACAGAAAACTCTTCTCAAATGCAGAAAGTTCTTCTCACATATACAGAAAGTTTTCTCCTAAAACATTTCTCAAAATCAATGTTTCTTCATCGAGAATTCCGAACAACTTCAAAAGTTTTCAAACTTAGTTTTCAACTCAAATAAACCGTTTTCGGGGAACATGAGATGTCTAACACCTTCAAAGAACGTTTTCTTCCTAGTTAGATATCGCTTGTCTCTCTTCCAAAATAAAAATCCGAGGCGGGGCACTGGGGTCGTAACCTCCCTTGTCGCAGTCTGGATCTCTTTAGGCGGGGCATTAGGGTGACAAACCTCCCCTAATTGCAGCCTAGATTTTTACAAGGCGGGGTGCTAGGGAAGTAACGACCTTCCTAGTTGCAGCCGGGATTTTAGAATCGTCTAACTCCCTTCCGCTCGATTTCAAGGTTTTCGGTTTTTAACGTTTTAAAACCCGGGAGTTAGAGACGTTATTAGGATCTGACCGAGAATATCTCATTCATGGTGTTTCTCTCTAAATCCTATTTTTCGACATAAATTCATTGCCCCATCTTTCGAGCCTCGGCACTTACCATTAATTAAGTGTCGTGTTCGAGGGGGTACATAGGGTAATCCCTCGGGATTATCCGCCCTTTTACAACAAAAATGACTTTTCGGTTTTAAACTTTAAGGGAGACGATTTTGACAATCATTCCTCCAAACAACTTAACCCATCATCATCTCATTTCAAATCCCGAAATATCCCAAAACCTCAACTCTTTCGAACCTCGAACCCAAAAAACCCAGGATCTCTCCCAAATTCCAATTCCCTCACATACTCAAGTCATCATTCAAACTCCAATTCACCTTAAATTCAAATCATCTTGCAAATTCTAGCTTCTCTCAAGCTTCCAAAGTCTCACAGGCCCGAGCGTCTCACAGACTCGAACATCTCAATTTCTCCACCATTTTAAGATTCAAGCGTCTCACAGACCCGAGCGTCTCACAGGCCTTGACATCCCATCCCATCCCAACCGTCTCATAGACCCGAGCGTCTCACAGACTAATCTCTCACACCCAAAACTTCAAACCCTTCAAAACTTCCAAAACCCCAAAAAAACCGTGAACTACGTAAGGTCTGATCTCAACAGGGAGTTGAGTACGTAGGCAGCCCATCTAGGGTGCGACCCCATTCCAATCAAAAAACCCATTTTCCAAACTCTAAGATGGTATTCATGTCTTTCGAACATTCAAATCCCCTTCGATTCCCACCAACCCTCAAGTTCTTCAAACCATTAGACTTCAATCTTAATCATTTCCTCAACATCAGCATGTTCCCAATCTTTCATTCCATACTCAGCCGAATTCACTAGTTCCTCTTCTGGGCGCTAGCTTGGCAGAAAAGCTCGCCTCATCCACTCTTTCTCTCTTTCTGTCCTAATCCTATCCTTGGCTTTAAATGAATCTCTCTAAAAAAGGTTTTGAAAGAAGGTAATCCCGACAATTGGAGACCGAGATTTTCTCGGGCACCAATCCGAAGTCGTGGTCGTTGCCACTTCTAAGGGGTGTAACCCAGTGCGCGCAACCCACAATAGAATCTCTGATCTGACCAGATAAGCCCCATCCATAGACAATAAATTCAGAGTCAACCAACGGTTCTTAGAACCCGACCTTCCTTCCTAGTTATCATAGGTCAAACTAGGTGGCGACTCTAGTCAAATCCGCCTTATAGAGGCATAAGTCCGCGTGGGCCCATTGAGAGCGGGTGTAGTGCACACTTGCACTCCCCTTTATGCTTTCTGGGAAAGACGGACGATGTAGTAGGTATTTGAGGGATGCCAGAATAACGGGTTTTTACCCTCCACAGAATGGCATTTTCTAGGATTAGACTTCTTAGTCAGAACCATTTAGATAGACCCCCCTCATACCGAAAAATCACCCTCCACAGAATGGCGACTCTGCTGGGGAAAACTTGAGTAAGTTTTTCTCAAACTCAAGGAAGACTGAACTCCATTCAAAATTGTCGGGATTTCCCCACTTCTTTCCAAACCTTCAAGAGATTCTTTTCAAAGCCTCTAGGATTATTCTACTCCACACTTAGAGTGTGTATCTGATGAGGACAGATAGGATTTATTAGATCCTCAACAAACATTACAACAATTGGGTTAATAATTAGCTCACGATTAGAAAGAGACACTTAGGATGAATGAAGCTAACTTCCCTTTAGGTTAATAAACAACCAATTTGGAATCACTAATCTCAAGATAAAACTCTTAGTGAATAGGTTGTGCTAACTTCATCTGCTTTATTTATTGCTTTCATATTTATATTGTGATTGTGGGGTGCATGGGTGGGTAGCTTAGGACATGCATTCCTCTGTGTCACCCGATTTACCCACGATGTCACGGGATCCCGACCGGTCCACGGTTGATTCCCCATGAGCTAGGGTCACTCTCTCAGTGAACAAACCCACGAGGCGGTACGATCTCCGATCAACGCCTCGGGCTCATGATCCAAAAATATCCTCCATTATCCGAGTCAAAGCCAGCATATAGTGAACTCTGAGCTTTCAGTGTCCAGCTACCTGATCCGGTGTCTAAGACGGGTTTATGGGAGTCACCCCTTTGTATGTCGCCTGTCTGACCGTCCTTCTGCCTTACCCTGAAGATTGTATGGGCTCAGTTCTCCATTGTTCACCTACACCACGAGTGTCTCTAAAGCCCAATGTCACGCTATACGTCCATAGAGGATCCCGTATTTACCGGATACCCATACATGGCACAACGTAGTCAGTGAATAATTTGGACTTTAGACACACTTGACCGTGCAGGTGACGAGAGACCCGTTCCCATACAATACTTCCCCGAGTTTTCCGAAAAGTGGGGTGTTGTCGGATCATCACTGGCCGTGGCGTATGTTTCCTTATCATCTCGGGTGTCCTGACCTTTTGAACTTAAGCACTCCGGATTTTCTTGATAACGTGTCTCGCAAGGGGCATAGCAGAGAAAAACCCCGAGAGATGACAGTGAAGGGACGACGGTTCCCCCGGTGAGACAGAATCATAATTGGCCTGGAAAGTGATTATCCCAACATTAACACTTACAGCTCCACATCAAATATAGCCACGATTTACTTTATGATGTACATGTGTGCAAACCACTCTTTCAAACCAACCTGTTTTAAAATGTTCGGAATTCTCTTTCACATATCTTTTAAAAGATGTCTTACGAGCTCGTTTAATTTTGAATCCCACCTAAATTTTACTCATAAACATTTGCGGTTTTAAACCTGCCACTTCATCTTTAAAATGTTATTTCCAAAACAATTTTCAAAAATAGATTTCTAAAACCTACTTTCTACAAACGAATTTCAAACAACATTCTTCACCAACATGATTTTTAAAATAGTTTTCGAAAACAGTTTTCAAAATTGAATTTCAAAAACGTATTTCAAAATAAATGATTTAGTCCCCATGTTGTGACCCGCTATTTTTGAAGTTCTGCCCACCTTCAAGAGCAGCGGTCATTACTGTGGAGCGTACTAGTCATTTCGTGTTTTCACAAAAGTGGTGGATTTTCACATAAGATTCTGTGCTCGATCATTCACCTTTCCTTTCTCAAAAATATCCCTCATTCCCATCGTCGGAGCAAGAGGCGCAGCATGAAGATCGACTACGCGGTTCGAACCAAAAGCTAGAGGCGCATCAACCCGTAGAGCTAGCCGAGCGACATGAAGGCCAACACCAACTGTTCAAATACAAAATCAGAGGTGTACCAACCCGAGTCAAGCGACATGAAGGCTAGCAACGACTGTTCGAGTTCAAACTGTTGAAAATCAGAGGAACACCGGACCCGTTTTTGTTTTACCATAGTACCGCTTCACTGCAAGAGCCCGAAGAGGAGCGAGCAGCCGATCAAGAGCCCGAAGACGAGCGAGCAGCCGATCAAGAGCCCGAAGACGAGCGAGCAGCCGATCAAGAGTCCGAAGACGAGCAAGCAGCCGATCAAGAGTCCGAAGACGAGCAAGCAGCCGGTCAAGAGTCCGAAGATGAGCGCAAGCAGTCGATCAGAAGCCCGAAGACGGACTAGAAGAGTTCAAAAGAAGTTTAGCTCAAAACTCCCCCATTTAATGACTTTTAGAATTGATGTATAGGTTTTCCCCTAGCATTCTTTTCTTTCTCGTCAATTTCTGAATAGACTGCATGTATAAGTTTATACATTCCCTTTGACTTTATTTATATCAATATGTATAGGATTCCCCACTCCCTATTTTATTTGCGAATGACCGGGCGTCAAAATTCATATTGAGAAAATCCACCACTTTGAAAACACGCGTTTTCGAAATTGTTTTCTAAAACTTGGTTTCTTTTGGCATGCACGTATAATAAAAAAAAGCGAATAAGGGACGACCCCTCACATCTATACATCATTCATCAACTTTGCTTTATGGGGTGAAAATTCACGGTATCTACAGGAGGCATCCCTAAGTGAAAAACTCCAACAAATGCAACCGAGCGTAAACAAAAAACATGCATTGCATTCATGAAAAAAGGGTCACATGATTTACAATCAGTCCAAAATCATCAACCATACATGAATCAAATCATCATCACCACAAACTCGTCACACTCACGAGACTCTCACTTACGTGTATCAGTTGTCACACACCAGCTTTCATCCAATATCTCGAACGCCAGAGCCCGATCTCAGAGGGATAAAAAGAAACCGAGCTCAAACCTTTCCCAATCTCAAAGTGTATCATATCGTGGGGCTACCATACGGGAGTTGTCACTCCCTAAAATCCAAAAAAATCATACATCCAAAAATCCCAAAAAATGTAGTCTCCGTCATATCGTTGAGCCACCATGCGGGAGTTGTCACTCCCTAAAATTCAAAAATCCAGGAGCCAATCACCAAGCCGCCCTCACTAAAGAATTTCTTCATCGACAACAACCCCGACAGTTAGACCATCTCCAGGACCAATAGTGACTGGATGAGCTTCATAAGCCGCGAGCTGAATACGACTCAAGCGAGACTAGGTGTAGCCTTACCATGCATGCATTGCAAAAAAAAAAAAATACAAAAAAACGAACATTCAATCAAAACTTGAAGTCAACCATCTCCATTCATCATTTTCAGCATTTGACGCATCCTATACATAGTAATTCCATATTATCACAACACATTGCATGGTAGATCGTTGCATTTGCATACTCCCGTATCGAAACGACGTATTTGGCAAAAATCTTGATTGATTGTTTGAATAGAGCGCGTGAACCGCTAAAACTCTCGACCCGTCAACGAACGCAAGGGTCTCATCAAAATCAGCACCACAACCAAGTGAGTAGTGTGCGAAGAGCGGTATTTTCTCTTGAATTCCAAAAGAGCGTATTGGACCATCCACCGAGCGATGAGGGAAGATAGAGCGAGTCTATAGAGGTAAAACCATGAGCGACTTGTGCATTCCTTCAGCACATGGAGAGGCACAATTCATAGCGAGATCAATGTTGATAACAAGACACGAACTGTGATTCATGCAAAGATTCGAGAAGTAGTAAGAAAACAATCATTGACTAATGAGAATGACGAGGCACTTAGGAATAAAAACCTCCACAAAACCAAAAAAGCTTTGACTGCCCTGTACATAATCCCTTAGTGAGCCCCGCTGAGCCTTTCATTAAAAACTCTTTCTGCAAAAAAAAAAAGAAAACTCCACAACATGCCAACTCACACATACACTTACTTTCCCCTGCAATAGAGGATCTCGAAGGAGTCGGTGCCATGACCCCTCCCCACCATCTTTCACAAAAAAAAAAAACACAACAAAAATGTTCGAAGAAACCAATGGGTCAATGGAACTCCAAAGCTGAAAGCCAAAATACAAAGCAGAGAACGCTTGAGAAAGTTGATGAGCCAAATGCAATCTCAAAAACACAAAAATGAGAAGAAGGTTCAAACCGTACGCCAGAAGAGGCAAGAAGTAGAAAACCAAATCAAAAGGACCAATGATGTCCCGTAGAAATCAATAAACAGGTTATCAAACCCGTCTAATCATTCCACCCATGGCAAAGGCGAAACATACCCTCTATTGCGCCAAATCTCCAAATCTTCCAAATAAATCCTCCAGTCCCATGTGACATACATCATACCCCTCGCCCCGTTATAACCCAATAAAAGACCTCTGACTCGTTAGTTGGTGAGCGTTAATTGAAAGTATCGGATCTAAAACATGAATCGTAAGCTTCGTACTTGTTATCAACATGTCCCGTCATACTAAAGGGACCATGAGCGAATGAGTGTGACCTTATCTCACAAGGTCTTTAGAGTGCGAGTGACTGTTCGACTAAATCACCAAACCATAATCAGCCTACCCCATTGCAGGTGAGAAATTTGTGAGGATCAGAAAGTCCAAACCTCGAAAGAAATTCTTAGGAAAATACTGCTCCGACCATCGAGAGTATCATCACACCATTAGCACACACAGCTATACTCACGAGAGATTGACCGCATCCCTCCATGAGAGGAAAGTGATTCACACATTCCAATTCAACAATCATTCAAGATCGAGCCGAAGATGTTTTATATTCGTAAACCTTGTATTAATAGAGATAGGGCCATACCTTTTCTCTAAAAATTGCATATGCATTTTGCATCGTACCTAGCACTTAATATCTGCATGCATCATAAGCACTCCATCATCAACACCTGACTAGTAAGAACTCTACCTGGTCTCGCTGAAAGTCGACTTCAGTTGCAGTTGTTGAAGCGTAACTTTTGATCAAAAGATATCAACTGGAGCCATCCCAGACCATCATCAAGCTACCTCGAACCATCTCGGAGCCACCCTGGGCTATCCTCGAGCTACATTGAACCAAACTAAAACCATCCGAGGTCGTATAAAGACAATTATGGAGCCATCCAGTGTCATGCTCAAGCCTCATCAACACCATATCCAGAGCCAAACTGGAGCCATGCGGGAGCCATCATCCGACATTGAAACCATCTTTGGAACTCTACAGGGGGCATCCTAACAGTCCGAGAACAATACGGGAACCACCTCAAATCCACGTCAAAGCTATTTCGTCACCAAGGTCTTGCCTACAGAATTTTGAACTACGTTAGGTCTGATCTCAATACGAAATTGAGTACGTAGGCAGCCCGCCCAGGGTGCGACCACCTCAAAGGAAAAATTCCCTTTGTTCCTCACTATCACCAAATAGAGCCATCTCGTAGCCCTTCCCGGAGTCATCCCGAGCTATCCTGGAGCCATCATGAGAGAACCCTAAAGTCATAACCGGACCGAAGCCATCCATCTATGGCCAAGAAGTTATCAACACCAACAAAAAATATCTACCACATCAAAATACGTCAAACACAACACAATCCACCAATCACATCAACCCACCATTCGACTCAAAATTCAAAACAAATCAAAACCCACCGACCATCCCGAAAATCTTCACCCAAATCGAAACCCACCAACGATCCTGAAAATCCCCATTCGATTCAAAACCCACCAACCATCCCAGAGTCGTTGCTCACAAGGGAGTCACATATCAAACCGGAGCCATCTGACCGTACATGAGCCATCAAATCACAGCGGAGCCATCTGATCATACCAAAGTCATCCGGTCATATCAAAGCCATCAAGGTCCAAAGTTACTCATTCACAAAACCATCCTTTCGAAAATCGACTACAAAATCACAAAACCAAAACAAAAAACTCAAGGGCCATACCGGAGCCATCTCGAACTCTGGAGCCAAGAGTCCTACCAATCCTGAAACTATAGTGCAGGTCGGGCGAGACTGTCAAAAACAAAACCGAAACACAATTCCCACACTGGCAAAGCCAAGGGCAACATCTATCACATCCCTCACGGAAGCAATCGAAAAGCATCCAGTCCCGGATCAATCCACAATCAAAATCATCCTTCGACCAACCACGCAAAACAACAGTTTCGTACAACTCGATCAAGTATTATAGTCCCGTCACAAGTCCTATAGCTAGATGTCAAGAGGTCTAGTTGAGGCCCGTCATAAGTCCTCGTACTTTCAATTGCATTCTAGGCCCGTCATAAGTCCTAGAGCTAGACACCGAGTTCTAGTTGAGGCCCGTCATCAGCCCTCATGCATAACCAATATTCCGATTGTATTCTAGGCCCGTCATTAGTCCTAGAGCTAGACGCCGAGATCTAGTTGAGGCCCGTCATTAGTCCTCATACATTTCGAAGATGCATTCTAGGCCCGTCATAAGTCCTAGAGCTAGACACCGAGTTCTAGTTGAGGCCCGTCATTAGTCCTCATGCACAAACCCATATACCGATTGTATTCTAGGCCCGTCATTAGTCCTAGAGCTAGACACCGAGATCTAGTTGAGGCCGTCATTAGTCCTCATACATTTCGAAGATGCATTCTAGGCCCGTCATAAGTCCTAGAGCTAGACACCGAGTTCTAGTTGAGGCCCGTCATTAGTCCTCATGCATAACCCATTATTACCGATTGTATCTAGGCCCGTCAGGTCATAGAGAAGACACCGAGATCTAGTTGAGGCCCGTCATTAGTGCCTCATACATTTCGAAGATGCATTCTAGGCCCGTCATAAGTCCTAGAGCTAGACACCGAGATCTAGTTGAGGCCCGTCATTAGTCCTCATGCATACCCATATACCGATTGTATTCTAGGCCCGTCATTAGTCCTAGAGCTAGACACCGAGATCTAGTTGAGGCCCGTCATTAGTCCTCATACATTTCGAAGATGCATTCTAGGCCCGTCATAAGTCCTAGAGCTAGACACCGAGATCTAGTTGAGGCCCGTCATTAGTCCTCATGCATAGGTTGTTTGATCGTATTCTAGGCCCGTCATAAGCCCTAGAGCTAGACACCGAGATCTAGTTGAGGCCCGTCATTAGTCCTCATACCATCAATCACCGCAATTTGGGGCCCGTCATAAGTCCCCGTGCACCCGCATTCATAAGAACATATCATAAACCGCAGTGAGAATTTTTGGCGTCCCGTCAACCTTGATCCAATTCTGCAAGGGCTTGCAGAATTGAATCAAGGGGAGCCATCTGTAGACACCAAAAATTCTCACCCCATAAAGCAAATTCCGAAATAATAAGAGGGGTCGTCGCCTTTCTTTTTTTTAAAACATATTAACGTGCGTGCTAAGACGAAACCATCATTTTATAATCTTTTTCAAACCTTTTTTTTTTAAAAAAAAACACAATTCTTCGAAAATGAATTTCCATCGACAGTCCAGTTTCAAGGTCGTCCCCTTTTGTTTATTCACTTATTTTACTATTTTATTTTATTTTTAATCATCTATTCACTTTTTCTTATATTTTATTTTATTCTATTATTAGCATTAGTATTTTATTTTCATTTCTATTTATACCCACTCATTTCATCTTTCAAACTCACTCCACACTTGGTAGAAATCTGGTCTAGCCCAATTCCTAAACCCACCCTATTTTCAACCCTTGGCTTCAAAAAGCCCACATTAAACCCAACCCATCTTCTAAACCCTAGAACCCACCCTTATTCTATAAAGACAACAACACAAAACCCTAATCCCAAGGCAACAGTAGCCGCTCTCATTTTTTTTTATTTTCATCATCAGTCCCAAGACCTCCTCTTCACGGAAAAAGATGGCCAGCACAGAACCGACATTCCTCAATCGATTTCTTCAACAGCAGAACATACAACTTGGCTTTCTCTCCTTCGTTACCGTGAATGAAGACATACATGATACAGCTCTGCCATTTCCTCCTCTTTTCACTCACGCGGATTTTACACCAAACCCAACTGGTGAACGTAGAACATAAATACGAGTTTCTCTTCCTCTTCCTTCCTTCTTTGCAAGCCGTACTCTTCCTTCTTCAAACTCACGGAACATACAATCCTGCTTCTTCCCCGAGGTTTCTCTTCTTCCGCCTCCGCCCTTTTTCCGATCTCTCTCGGTTAACCCTCGACATCACACCCAGAAGACAAAAAAGAAAACCTCACCCGCATGCCTTCCGTTCCATCGGGAAATTGAAATCTAAGCTTGAAGACTCTTTTCTTCTTCCCCTATCTTTTCTTTATCGGTTGAACTCCACGGAAAAGAGCAGAGAATCGTTACCATCTCTTCCTTCATTGTCTCTCCATCTACACCTCACCCGCCTACAAATCACTACGTTTCTTACTCCTTCCTCGAGCCCTCCTCCGATTCTCTCCTTCAACACCTTGAACTTCCGACACTGAAGACGAAGAACCTTGAAGATTGCCTAGCCCCCTTTAAAAATGTCATCGCTTCTTCTCATCCGAGGGAGGAGGGAAAAAGATCGACGGAAAAAATCTTCTTCTGCCTCTGAATTGTCACCGCCGAGAAATTCCTCCTGCTCTGGTTCATCCGTCGAGGATTTCAACCATCGCCACCCAACTTCTTCTTCTTCCCCCACCGTAAATCACCACCAACATCACTCATCTTCACCAGGAAGCTACATGCTCTCACCATTCTCCTCACTCACGAACATACTAGCTCTGCACTCTCTGTTCTTCTTCACAAACGGTAATTTTGTAACTCGACCTGGCGGAGCAAGGAACCGCTCCTTTCGATTTCCCTCCTCACCATCGAGCTTGAAGAAACTTCTCGACCCATCTTCGCCGTGTTCGAAGAGCAACATGAAGCTCACCGTGAAGGTAGCTAAAGTCTGGGGTCATCACACCCTTGTTCTTCATTTTCTGTCAACCGTCTTTCTATTCCCAATCAAAGGTATATTTTCTGCCCCTTTCAATCTTTGTTTAGCATGCCTCAGTGAAAACAATGGTAGCTTATAATATATTGAGCGAGGTCGAATTCTAGACTGAATTACGGTCTCTGCAATCTGAGCTGTCCTGAGAAATTTAATTTCTATTTCCTCTGCGGATCTGATGCATTATGGTCTGTAACCCGAGTTCTGGGTTTAGTTGTGAGATGCGTGAGGGTTTGAGAAGGTGGAAACCACATGGTAAGGTTCACCCGATTTCAGTCGTGGCTTAGAGTTAATAATTAGTTCCGTTTTGATTTCATTTTGATATCTGCACTTGCGGTTACTTCCACTTTGTTCAACCTCATCTCTACATTCATTCGTTTATCTCTCGTGCTATTTGATATACTGTGATGTTATTACTAATCCCTGCGAATTTGTTGATGCCTGGGTTCGATGCGAGGTGAACCATGTTGGTAAAAACGATAGCTGGCAGTGGAATCCATATGCGTGAACTTCTATTGCTTCGTGCGACACAGGCTTATGTATTACCTGTCATTTGCGTTGTGGATTGCTGGCGAAAGAAAGCGTGTGGCCTAAACTTCTTTTGCGCTATGTGGTTTGAACCTGGCTCTGGCTTCGGTTAATGACAATTTTCGTTGCTCAGTTTACACCCTTTAATTCACTCACTTTGGGCTGCCGTATTGAACCCGTTGTCGATCTGTTTCCTCTCCCATTGATGTGGGTTTAAGGTCTTGCTCGATGCTATTTACTCGATGCCCTTTAGCGCTTTAAGCTCGGTTTGAAGTCTTAATTCAATCCCAGCCTGTTTAACATTCGTTTGTCTACTACTTACCTTTTGCTTTTGCTATCTGACCGAGGTACTTGAAATACTGATGAGCTTGGCTGGTTTGTTTGGCTCGGATTCAACCTTGGCTTTGCAACTTGACCAAAGTCGTGGATGTCGGTTTGCTGATCTTGGATATTGAGAATGGACAGAGCTTGTTGGTCTCTATCTAGCCAACTGCTCTTATGAATCTGGAAAAATTGTCGGTCAGCTATTCCTAATTATGACTATGATGACCTGTTTAAAATTTCGCCCCTTCTTGTATGTCAATGTTGATTTGATAATGCTACTGCTTTCAATGTTTGTTTTCGCCCTTTTCTGATTACCTTACGATTTGGGAATTAAGCTTAACCTTGCAATTGCTTTATGTACTGGTTCATGGTTTTATTGTTTTGAAGATTTCAATTCGGCTAACATCCCTTTACGGACTGAGATATGCCATTTGAATTTGTCTTTGGGCTTAACGGTCCGTAACTCTTATTGCCTAATTTCAGACTTTTAATTGGCGCTTGAAATCTTGATTCAAGTTGCAATGAAAAACTAACCAACACGTGAATGTACATTTGATATTTGGTATCGGACCTGTTCACCATCAGCTTAATTTTTTTTATTACATTCTTGCATCATACATGTATATGTTTTACGATAGATTTTGTTGCACATTTCATTTAATTTCCTTGTACTCCTCCAACCAATTGTAAGCCTTAGTTGTTATCACCCCTAGGATCCTTTCATTGACAGAAAAGTTTTGGATGCATTATCGCTCCACACCTAACGGGTCTCTCATTCGTTTCGTGGAGCAATAATCTCCTATAACTTCAGAAAACACTCAAACCATCTTTATATGTATATAAGAACAAAACTTCAAAAAACAAGCCCTTAAGGCCATTTTAGGAGGGCTTAGGATGCGAAACCACCCCATGCCTAGCGGATCTCTCATTCGTTTTATGTGGGTGGAATCCTCCTTTGCCTTCAACACACCCCTAATCAAGAGTTAATAAACAAACCAATAAATCAATTCCTCTCACTTGTTAATATCTCACAAATCAGCCCAACAACATTTTTTCAGCCCAATCACAAATAAAGCCCACATAAAAAAAGGGGTCACTTCAGCCAATCCAAACAAGGCCCAATTGCGGCCCAACTTCAAGCAAGGCCCTTTTTTCGGCCCAACTCTAGATAAGGTCTAAATTTCAACCCAATTTCCAACAAAGTCCAGAACGGGCCCAATTTAATTCCAAGGCCCAATTCAAATCGCACTTCAGCCCGAATCAAAAGGCCACTTTGCGGCCCAATTCAAAACCCACTTCAGCCCACAGTTCATAAATCCCATTTCAAAGCCCAAGCCCATTTTGAGGCTAAAGCCCAAACAAGGCCATCAAGTCCACTTGGCCCAAGCTCACTCGGCCCATCAAGCCCACTCGGCCCATTGAGCCCAATTTTGACCGACCTTTGACTAATCCAACTTTGACCCAAACATTGACCAATCCAACTTTGACCCGAAATTTGACCAATCCCACTTTGACCTTGACTGAGCATCGACTTTGACCCAAGTTTGACCAGTTCAACTTTGACCAACTCGAACTTTGACTCGGCCTATCTTCCAATCCCGACCCAAATTCAATTCAAATCCAATTCAATTCAAACCCAATTCATTCAGCCCTATTCAATTCAAATCCAGATTCAATTCATCCAATTCAAACTCGACTTCAATTCAATTCAAGCCCGATACATTCGGCCAAATCCTATCCACAATACATCCACTCTCAATTTGTAAATTTCATTCAATTTCAAACCATCTTTTTATTCAAGTTTCACCAAGTTTTCAAAAGAAACTATTTTGTGGAATTTAAAAGGAAAAACTCTTCTCACATCACAGAAAACTCTTCTCAAATGCAGAAAGTTCTTCTCACATATACAGAAAGTTTTCTCCTAAAACATTTCTCAAAATCAATGTTTCTTCATCGAGAATTCCGAACAACTTCAAAAGTTTTCAAACTTAGTTTTCAACTCAAATAAACCGTTTTCGGGGAACATGAGATGTCTAACACCTTCAAAGAACGTTTTCTTCCTAGTTAGATATCGCTTGTCTCTCTTCCAAAATAAAAATCCGAGGCGGGGCACTGGGGTCGTAACCTCCCTTGTCGCAGTCTGGATCTCTTTAGGCGGGGCATTAGGGTGACAAACCTCCCCTAATTGCAGCCTAGATTTTTACAAGGCGGGGTGCTAGGGAAGTAACGACCTTCCTAGTTGCAGCCGGGATTTTAGAATCGTCTAACTCCCTTCCGCTCGATTTCAAGGTTTTCGGTTTTTAACGTTTTAAAACCCGGGAGTTAGAGACGTTATTAGGATCTGACCGAGAACATCTCATTCATGGTGTTTCTCTCTAAATCCTATTTTTCGACATAAATTCATTGCCCCATCTTTCGAGCCTCGGCACTTACCATTAATTAAGTGTCGTGTTCGAGGGGGTACATAGGGTAATCCCTCGGGATTATCCGCCCTTTTACAACAAAAATGACTTTTCGGTTTTAAACTTTAAGGGAGACGATTTTGACAATCATTCCTCCAAACAACTTAACCCATCATCATCTCATTTCAAATCCCGAAATATCCCAAAACCTCAACTCTTTTCGAACCTCGAACCCAAAAAACCCAGGATCTCTCCCAAATTCCAATTCCCTCACATACTCAAGTCATCATTCAAACTCCAATTCACCTTAAATTCAAATCATCTTGCAAATTCTAGCTTCTCTCAAGCTTCCAAAGTCTCACAGGCCCGAGCGTCTCACAGACTCGAACATCTCAATTTCTCCACCATTTTAAGATTCAAGCGTCTCACAGACCCGAGCGTCTCACAGGCCTTGACATCCCATCCCATCCCAACCGTCTCATAGACCCGTCTCTCACAGACTAATCTCTCACACCCAAAACTTCAAACCCTTCAAAACTTCCAAAACCCCAAAAAAACCGTGAACTACGTAAGGTCTGATCTCAACAGGGAGTTGAGTACGTAGGCAGCCCATCTAGGGTGCGACCCCATTCCAATCAAAAAACCCATTTCCCAAACTCTAAGATGGTATTCATGTCTTTCGAACATTCAAATCCCCTTCGATTCCCACCAACCCTCAAGTTCTTCAAACCATTAGACTTCAATCTTAATCATTTCCTCAACATCAGCATGTTCCCAATCTTTCATTCCATACTCAGCCGAATTCACTAGTTCCTCTTCTGGGCGCTAGCTTGGCAGAAAAGCTCGCCTCATCCACTCTTTCTCTCTTTCTGTCCTAATCCTATCCTTGGCTTTAAATGAATCTCTCTAAAAAAGGTTTTGAAAGAAGGTAATCCCGACAATTGGAGACCGAGATTTTCTCGGGCACCAATCCGAAGTCGTGGTCGTTGCCACTTCTAAGGGGTGTAACCCAGTGCGAACCCACAATAGAATCTCTGATCTGACCAGATAAGCCCCATCCATAGACAATAAATTCAGAGTCAACCAACGGTTCTTAGAACCCTTCTCTCCCTTCCTTCCTAGTTCTTTAGGTCAAACTAGGTGGCGACTCTAGTCAATTCCGCCTTATAGAGGCATAAGTCCGCGTGGAGCCCATCGAGAGCGGGTGTAGTGCACACTTGCATTCCCCTGTATGCTTTCTGGGAAAGACGGACAATGTAGTAGGTATTTGAGGGCTGCCATGAATAACGGGTTTTCACCCTCCACATAATGGCCTTTTCTAGGATCTAGGCTTCTCAGCTAGTTCGTATTTAGATAGACCCCCTCATACCGAAAAATCACCCTCCACAACGGGGATTACTTGTAAAATAAAACTTCCATAACCAAACATACTTTACATCATAACCTCGGACTTAACGGTCCGGGCAACATTTCCACATCCATACATAACATAACATACATGATAACCTCGGACTTAACGGTCCGGGTACCTTAATCAACATTTGTACATACATAACAACCCTTAGACTCTCAGGTCTGGGTAACATAACAACATTTAGACACATAGGTCTAGGTAACATAACAACTTTCGGAACTCAACCACATTAGGACTCAAGGTCAAAACAGTATTTATTTCACATACCACACAACATGTCATAGCATGTATAACAATCAAAAGTATCTTTATATACACAGTGATCCCGCAGAACCCGGTTGCGATGGACACCTTCTGTCCCCGTTCCTTTGGGAGATCAAACAGTCACTTAAATTTTCTTTTAAAACATGTGTACTTCTCATGCATACATCCTCGGCTCGTGAGCAAGTACTACAAAATATTCTTTGTTAAGGTTAAGTAAAAGTACTTTCATAATGTAAGGTTTCTATCGACATTTTATAAATACCAATTCAAAATCCTTTTGAAAACGCATACAACTCCAAGTCCAACTTATGCTCTTTGCTTCTTTTTTCTTAGCGTGGTTAATTGTGACCACTTAAGGGAAGCTTCAAGAATCATCCAACCCTAATGTGATCAGCATCAGTGTTGAACTATCCTTCCACCCCAATTTGTGTTCGGCTTCCCTTGATCACATGCAAATCAAGTTCCACCTCCCACTTCATTTCACGCACCAAATAATACACCCATTTCCAATTTTCTATCTTTTAGTCTTTCTAGTCATTATCATTACATCTCTAAAGGATAGGATTCCGTCTACTAGTTATCTCCATTCACTTTAGTCCTGTTACCTAGGGAATCTTATTCTCACTAGGTTCTATGTCGGTTTCATACCCTTTCATGAATCACTATATTGCATATATACACATATATTTTATCAAAATACAACACACAGTTTCACATTTATATACTGTCGGGGTTTTGTTCCTCGGAGTTTCTCTACTCCCCACACTTGTACTATCACACACAACTGTTAACAAATAACCACACTTATCACAATAGTATTCGCATCTTCTGTGGGCAATTACCACAATTAAACAATGAATGAATGCGTATGTTTACGTAACACACACACCAATCATCAAAACAAATTATTTTGTGCTATGCACACCATAGGTCACGTACACTTGTACGGTAATACACACTAAGTGTTTTGCGCTCTACCCCCCTTAAAAGGGATTACGCCCACGTAATCAATCACTTAATCATTGGTTTAAAACGTTCTGCCGTCGTGAAGTACTTTAACTTCCACGCAGTATGTTATACAATGCACTCCGATTAGAGGATCTTAACCGTATTGGCGGTTTAGTTCCTAAACCAAGAATTCTCATTGGAGTTTGCTTTAACTCTCAACTGGTTTCGATTCTGGCATGTTAGGCTTCTAAGCATTAATAATTAGCCATTTATTCATATTCACTATGCACATTCGGTATTTGAAGCATGGGTTCACTGGCCTCTGCTGCGCAACTCTGTTAATTTTAGAGGTTAGCTTGCCCCGTTCGTTCTTCTTACTGTATTGTACATCTCCCATTTATCACCTTTATCTTGGTAATAATGGTTTCTCAACCGACGCGTGGTATCTCTTACCGTGAGCAAATTCGGTGAGTTATTAAACTTTCTATCCACTTCCTTAATAATTTACTGTGTATACTATGTATTTCACAATGATTGACTTGTTTCCTTCCGACTTTCTATCGGTTGAGATTGAGCTACCACCTAATGTGTAGTGCTCTCTCGGTTATTTCCCACACTTGAGGTATATTCCATACCAATATTTGGTATCTAGTGCTACTGTAGTCACTTGTTCTTAATCATGCCTCCACATCTGGTCCTGTACAAGTACTTTTTTTTTGGTATGTCCTTGCATTTCCTATGCATCAGTCACTATGGCGTTATAAGCCGCTTTCTGTTTCCTCCACAATTAACATTTCCTGAATCCTAGCTATCCCACTCGATCATTACTGCGTAAATGCAATACCAAAACACTCAGTCATACAGAGTGCAGACGCGTAAACTCTTGACAGTAAATCTCTTATTAGCAATGGGAATCCACACTGAGTTTAACTCATAACTGGTCTTATCTGCCATATCATTATTCAACAACACTTATACAACGGTCGCTTGCTGTGCACCGTGCTCTTACTCACTGTATAACATCAACTTATATGGTATTCACTGTCATTTTAGCTTCCACACATATACTTACATCACTCGTATATGGTTCGCTACTCATTGGCCGATTGTTGAATATTCTAGTCTTTGAGTCTTAATGATCCTGAGCATTGTCCATTACATATTTAGCGTCACACATCTATGGTGGTTGCTATTAGACTTACTACTCTTCCGGTCTCCACAAGTGGTATAAACACTACTTTTCGTATCATTCCTATTCAAATCCTCATCCGGTAATAACCATATCGGTCCACCCTTAACATATTCGCTGAACTTAGTTCACCTAACTACCGCTGTTGCAGTCTCACAAGATTAAGAGGTATCCCCACTCTCTTAGCAGTGGTTCGTTATCCGCTTTACTTACTTATATAACATAACTTTTACAATCGATTAAATTTATATAACATATCTTGTTTGTGGCTCATAAGCCTTATTGCCTTGAGCTCCGCTCATTGTAGGCTGTCCACACACTTGTACTTCTCTGTACAACATTACATGGTTAAAGGTTGTATTGGGCTCCATGACAGGGTCGTTGCATCACGTTTCCTTTCATGGGATGCCCCTTAGGATTGTCAGTCCGTCTCCTGACAACTTATGTCTAAACTGGGTGTTAGTTTCAACCCTTGTGTTTCAGTCACGTTATTTCGTTCAACTATCGTTGATGAGAACACCCTTCAAGGATTGCTCCTGGGTGTTGCTAAGTTATGCCATTACATCTGGTTCGCACTTATTGGTATATTCAGTTAGCCACGCCGTTTTACGTTCTTAACTGGCTTATTATCTTCTTCTGTGAAGATCAGCATTTCCTGGTAGTGTAGGTACTCATTCTGGGAGTTTCATCCCGTTCATTGCACATTAATGTGTCCACATTAGGCATCCGCCTTGCCATGCACAGGCTGGGTCACCGTTCCAGCTATCATGTTTATCCCTGAGGATCCTTAAGACTTATGCTATGTCTTTACATAATAGTTAGTGCACATCGCACCTCCTGACTCTTAACATTTCCTTGAAATGAATTCACTAATTCCTTTAGTTTCGTTAACTTAACTGAGTTCCTTTACTTTAACCATTCTTGGTAATCAGTTGCTCTTGCTTGACTTTACTAGAAGTATGGAGTAATGTGTTCCGAAGACTTACGACTGACCGTAGTATTGGGGTACCATGCTGATACATTACTACTTACCCAACTATCCCATAAGTAGGTCTGTCAGGCCACAAGCTCCTATCGGAGTGCGGTCGTCCCATATTTCAGTTGGTACACTCGTAGTGTCCGTCACACTCCTAGGTGAAGTATTCTGTTGTCAACTCCCTTATATTGTCCTGTGACAATATGCATTCCGTGCTTCCCGAACTTAATCAAGGGAAAGCCTCTCCACTGTTGTATTACTATGAATTCAATCCTTTCCTTCGGGTTGCTACTGGTTTTCCTTTCCGGTTATTCAAAAGTAAACTGGGTATAACTTACCTACCGTGTGGCACAGTGGCCGGGGTAGGTCTTCTGGTTTGGTTTTTTTTTAAAAGAAGGTTAGAAATGAGTATAGGTTTGAAAGAAAACTTGGTTTTGAAAGAAAAGAGTTTGAAATAAATCTGAGTTTGAAAGAAAAATTTTCATGGTTTCACAACGCCTTCTTGCCTTAACCAAGTCTAGCTTCTTGCTGACTGGTTTATTCCCACATACATTGGTTAGGCTGTTAAGCCCTTCCACGGTTATGATGATCTCCTTTAACTTTATGTACTTCACTAAGTACTTTGCATTTGCTAAAAAGTTTCCCAAACAGCCCTTTTATAGCAGCACTTGCCATGGCAAGTGCGCCATGCTAACTGGCTATCGGTTAAACACACCCACCGGTTGCGGTATCATTTTACCCGCACTGTCATCAGTGGCCTTGTTGGCCCTCACTTGATCTTACTGTCTTGATAATAATTCCTCTGGGTGACTTCTCACTGTCTTCACATGATAATCATTAACTGGGGTGTTCCCCATTCTTGGAGTCCCCTTTTACTTAGTATTGTATTCTCCTCGTAGCCCGTTCCACACATTTGTCGTGGTTACTGAGACTTGTCTCTTGTTTGGGTACTACGTTGTAGTTCATTAGTCGGTTGGTATACCGTTGGTGTATTATTTAACAACTGTGGTTCCATAGACTCTCGTCTCGGGTTCCATTACTTCACTTCTTGCCTGTTGCACGGTTGGTGCGTTGCAAGCTGGTTGTTCTCGATTGCTCGCATGTCGACCCAGCTTGCCGGAAATTCTATTCTCCTATGCATAGTTTTCTTCATTCTTTGCTACCGAATGCGGTTAACATTGTTCAGGTAGAAACCGTCTCCGGGATTCCCACTTTTCGGGATCTACCGTATGACAGGTTCCCCTTACTTACAACGATGTTTAATAACAGCCAGATCGGGTTTTCCCGAGTAAGAGAGGACTTCCTTCTCTCTGGCGTTCTTTCCCAAGTTATAAAACAGGGATTGTGGAGGGCGGGAAGGATATTGTGGGTTTCCAGTACACACTGGTAATACCTAACTAGCATATCTCTCACGCTATCACTCAACCCTTAACCCAAAGTACTAAAATCCTAACTCGGTACTTCCTAAGCTCGGTAATTCAGTCATCAGAGCGATACTTCTCTCTGATACCACTTTTTATAACACCCCAACTAACAACAACACACTTAACAATAAACTGCACGGAAAACATACTTCATCACATTACTTAACTCGTTGGTGTTACACGCCGTTAACCACCCACGTGGCTAACAAGGCTATTTATATACACTGTATCGGTCTGATGGACTAGATTCCCGAGCGACTACACATTACTATCCCTTTCCATTAACAACAACAACATACATATACCTTCCAACTGTACCGAGTATTTACAAACTAATGCCGATAACAATTTCGATCTTACTACACCTATTGTACATATACAACTTAAATGACTACCCATGTACAAACGACTACCCCGTCCTACTCTCGAACGGCTTCCAGCTCCTTGTACCTGAAATAGGAAAAAGAAGAGAAAGGGTGGCCCCCCAGGGGCTCAGCACCTTTGCTGGTATGGTAATCCCGCAGCCCGCATGCTACCGGGCCACGCACAACAATTTGTCGTCTTAGCATGCGGTTGATTACATTTGAATCATGCATGTACTCCAATAACACAAATCACATTACAATCCACAACAGAGGTCACAACAAATACAAACAACACATCTACACCTAATAAATCACTCTTTGTGTTCTTGACCCTAGAGTGTTTCTCCCTTAATGGAGCTATTTCCTTAATAGACGACATTTACCCACTAGTCGGGTTTCCATAAACGTCTCTTTTATAAACTGGGATTCATATCCATGATCCACATATTTCACATTCAAACAACATATAACAACACATCGCAAATAACATTGCAGTACGTCAATAACACATAACATAACGGGTACGGATCTCTTTAGGAACCGCCCCAAACATAGTTAGTTCACTGGGAGAGCCTAGAGGATGCTATCAAACTCATGCTATGCTCGTTTACATAACTCGTTACCGTCCTATTAGACGAACGGATAACTTAACATAAAGATGGATCGGATATAGTGATCCGAACACAACATACATAATCCCCAACAGACGTGAGTCAAGAGCCTTGGTTAAGCTCAGGGTGATCGAAGACCAATTAAGGAAGACAACCAACGATAGGAAGCTGAAGAAACTGTATACAACAACTCCCAAACAACGCACGACCGGAACTACCGGATTCCTCACCCCCCATAATATATAAATATTCACAGATAAAGACTCCGCTGTGGAACCTATCACATCAGCACACAATACGGTATTATAACTGAGTTAACCACACAAAGGAGGGTGGTACATTTATAGCAACATCACACACAAATCACACGACTAACTCACACATAGCCATGGTTAGAACATTCCCTAGGTCGGAAACGTTATTACCGGATACCGTTCTCTTGCGTTTACCTAATAATGGTTAACTAGTCTTTCATGCGCATTCGAGGTTACCGGTATCGGTACGCAAACACACATCAACAATAACGATTGTAAACTCATTTCATGATTTATCTTATAACGTGGCAAACATACAGAAAAAAACATTGGCATAAAGCCGGTGTAATCCAGTAGGACACAGGTTGCAAGAAAACCATGCCTGTCACTGGGGTTCCACTCTAACGTGCCATCACATGTCCCTCGTAACATCTTTGAACAACTGGTAACATTACATTTACTTTCATTAACACCGGGGTAACTTGTTTGTTTAAAGTCTAATGCTTATGACTTACTCCCGTTAATCAGTTAAATAACTTCACATTTTTAACTTGTTTTACTTTTACATTTTAACACAACCTTTCACCCACTCAATTATCATTATAGCTCACTTAACATGTCCTTGACAACCTTATAACCTTATTACTTATCAATCCCCATCATTACATATCATTTTCCAACCTTAAACAACATTTTTAGAGTGGTCCGGGACTTGGTCCTTACCTTAAGCCCCGGACAAACACTTAATCTAACTCTCGGGTGGTTTTATGTAGTGGTTCGGGACTTCATACAAAACTTAAGTGCCGGACCAAAATAAGCTAAAAATCCTCGGGGGTAAATCAGGGGGTGGTCCGGGTCTTCCTACAAGACCTAAGTCCCGGACCAAGGTAGTGTAAGAAATCTCGGCCCCTTTTTAATGCATGGTCCGGGACATTAATCCAAGACCTAAGTCCCTGACCACTGCTACAGATTTTACATTTTGACATTTTCTAAGTCTTGTTGCAATGGTTCTCCACATCCATTAAATGTATAAACTTCCCAAATGATCTTAGGTATATTCTAAAGCCAAAATATCATCTTAAACTCACCTAGTTCCTTGTCCAACTTGTTACTCAATTTCTTACAAAATTTACCAACACTTATCACATTTCTTACTAGGTTTCTAAATGGTGTTTCCCACCTATGACAACAACTATCCTAAAATGTTTTCTCACCAAGACTTTAAAGTATCCCCAAACACTCATTTGCATTCTAAATCCTCCAAGACAATGCCTAAACCCTTATTGCATCCTAGTACACTTTAAGACATGTTTTCCTCTCTAGTAAAGCACTTGTTCATTCCTAACACTTCCTAGTTCACCAAAACTCATTTAAAACACTTAGAACTTCTTATACATTTTCCAAATTTTGCCATGGGTTCTCCTAGCACATCAACACTCCAAAACACATAGTTTTCACCATTAAACATTCAAGAACACCTAAATCCATCAAGAACTTTCTCACACACAAAACTTCACTAAATTTACACTACATCACAATATAGTGTATAATTTAATTGGTTGGCACTTAGGCCCTTAAATAGCATAAACCTTAAACACTGAATTTCCCACATAAATAATGCCTTTAACTTGCAATTACATACAACAACACATATGCCCTTTAATAGTTTCCCTGAGAGCATTTTACTAGGTCATTCACCATTGGCTCCTTAGGTATTTTATTAAGCAAATCAAGCTCACTTTTCCTAAGGCATTCAAACTACATTGAGATAGTTTGTTTACCTCTTTTCCTCTCAAACTTCTTTCTTGTTTCCTTGAACCGAAAATCAGCAAGGAGTTTGGTCACTTGTCAACTTTCTAATAAATATACATATAAGGGTAATGAGCATTAAGTTTCATACTTAAACTCACATATAAACCCTAAATTTACATAAGTGTTCTAAACACTTAAAATAAAAGTTTACCTTAGAATTTGAAAGAGAAATTGAATATGTAACAAGAGAGGATTCCACCAGGCCCTTGAATGATTGGAATGAAGCTAAAACAAAGCAAAAGAAAACGCCATGAAGAAGGTGATTTCGGTCACTTATGAAAACAAAAGGAAATGAAGTTTTTCTATGAGTTTCCTTACCTTGAAGCAAAGGAGAACAACAAGGTGTGAAAAGATGAGCTCAAGCTCCTTCAATGGTGAATCTCCATGGCACCGAAATGGAGCTTTTGCAGATTTGAAAAGATAGAAGTGTAGAGCTTGCTCCAACTAGAAGATTGGTGGTCTTGAAGTTGAATTTGGACCATGGAGTCATGAGTTACAAGCATTCAAAGATGGAGATGGCATGGTTTGCTGTAGCAAACTGAGAATGGAGAAGAGAGGGAGGTTGGAGACGGTGGAAGTGAGTGGGAAAGGAAGAAATGAAATGAGGTATTTGCTTTTACAAGATATTTATGTTATAAAGTAACTTTCTTCCTTTTACTTACTTTTCCTTCCTTTCCATAATTGATTTTTTTTACATGTTGGTGACTTACCATAATAAAAACCAGCCCCCATCATCTACTTAGGGGTATAATAGTCCTTGTTGACCAATTAACTTACTTATATTGACTTATGTTATAAACTAGCTTATTTTAGTTACTATTCACAAACTAAGGCACATATTTGTGAAATTTTTGATTTCCCATTGATTTAGACTTCCTAATGTGATACTAAGTAGTACACATGTTAATTAAAGAGTAATGATGGACATTTGGCCACTCAAAACCCATTTAGAAGACAATTTTTCAAAAATGTGCTTTAAGACTCCTTTAAGCACATTTTGTATTTTAACTTGTTTTCAAGCTTGGTTTTCTTTAGTAATTGATTTTATATGTTCATTAACATGTAGATAAGGTATAGGTATGACCTTTAGGTCTTATACAAATTTATCCCAAGCTTAGAGCACATTTTTGCCCATATTGACTTTAAGGTTTTTATTTGTGTTTTGTTTGGTTTAATTGTCTACCAAGGTTACCTAAGGACTTATTTAGCATTTTTAAATCATAATTGAATATTACTAAGTCTTGGTAGGCTCTTTGAGCCCTAACCAAGTTCACTCCAAGCTCAGAGCATGTTTTTGCTCAAACTGTGTCTTGGTGCATTATTGTGTTTTACTATGGTTTAAATTGTCCACTGATGTTTCTAAGGAACTTTTTAGCCTTTAAATACCATAGTTTAATGTTTAAACAACATATCAAGGTTTGGGGTATTTCACCTTTGAAGTCTCATGATAAACTTGGGTATGAATCAAAGAGGACCTCCTCCAGTCCTTGGTGATCAGAACAAGCTAGTTCAAGGAGTAAAACAAAACCCCCATGAGAAATAAATTTTCGAACATGATGAAAATATGAAGGAAGGTTGATTTTTCTTTCACTTTCATTACCTTGGATGAATGGAGAACCAAAAGAGCTCTTCAAACTTAATTTTCCCCTATAAATGGAGTTTTCTCATGGCACCAAACTTGAGCTTTGAAGGATTTGAAAAGATATAAAGGAAGTTCTTGCTCCAACTAAGAATAATCCATGCCCACTTTTTGATTTAGAGTTAAAATGAGTATTTGGTGAACAATTGAAGGTGATAGTGCCATGGATGGTACTCTCACGGTTTTGGAGCAGAGAAGGGGAAAGAAAACCGGTGGAGGAAGAAGATATGAAGAGAAAGGTAGGCTTAAGTGAAGATATTTTGTCTTAAAAAGCAAATAGTATATTTTCCCCTTTCCCCCCCCCTTTCCTTAATGTTTTGGATCCTTATGGTGACTCACCATTTAAACCCCCCCCCCCCCCCCGTTACTAATGAGATATTTATGGTCTTGGTTGACCAACTTATTGACTTATGTTGACTAAAGCTTAAACTAGGTACTATTTGGCACTATTCACCAATTGGTGCACAAATTTGTGAAAGTTTTTTATTCCCTATTGATTTAGGCTTCCTAATGTGACAATAATTAGTAAAAATGTTCATTAAGGTGTAATCATGGGCATTTAGCCACTCAAAACCCATTTCTAAGACAATTTTTCAAAAATGTGCTTTAAGAGTCCTTAAAGCACAATTTGTGTTTAAGCTTGATTTTGAGCTTGGTTTTCTTTAGTAATTGAATTAACATGTCCATTAGCATGTCAATAAGGTCTTAGAATGATATTTGGGTGCTAATCAAAGTTACTCCAAGCTTAGAGCACATTTTTGCTTAAGTTGCCCTTTTAGCCTTATTGCATAATAAATTGATGTTTTAATTAACACACGTAGGTTTGGGGTATTTCAATCAGCATTTCAACATCTTTGCATTTGCACACCACTCATTTTCACACTTTAGGTTGTCAACGCCTTAGAATCGCTTGACATTATCACTTCTTTAGGTTGTCAACGCCTTAGAATCGCTTGAAATTATCACTTCTTTAGTGTGTCAACGCCTTAGAATCGCTTGACATTATCACTTCTTTAGGTTGTCAACGCCTTAGAATCGATTGATATTATCACTTCTTTAGGTTATCAATGCCTTAGGATTGCTTGACATTATCACTTCTTTAGGTTGTCAACGCCTTAGAATCACTTGACATTATCACTTCTTTAAGTTGTCAACACCTTAGAATAGCTTGACATTACTTCACTTATAGGTAGTCAGCGCCTTAGAATTGCTCGACACGGCTTGTTAGTCTCCAACGACATGCAAGGTCTGTTTACGATCCGAAATTTTGGGGCATCACTTAAGCATCAACCAGACTTCTCATATTCATTACAAAGTCTAGTTGACGGGGGGCAATCTGTTATACCCAAAATTTTAACCCCCTGGTTAGGGTCGGTAAGGATTTGGTGTTGTGAGAGGCACTTCAATCAAGTAATGAGAGATTCTGGCTCGATCGGCGCATTCTGGGACATGGGGAGCAGTTTCGTCATCGTTAGAGGCGTTTTCGTAATTTTTAAGGCTCCCAAGACCTCCTATAGGCTTTCTCTCTCCCACAAAAGATGCTCAAATCAGCTTGAAATGTTTTGAAATATTAACCCATGATAGAGGATGGCATTTTAAGCATAATGGCATTAGAGCTTTGATTTTTCGAATTTCCAATAATATTCTTGCAATTTTCAATTGAATCTGATGAGAAATTAAATTTAAAAATATTCCAACATTTAAAAATTTCAATTCCACTTCAGAAAAATCATAATTGCCATCCTTGACGCGTGGCTAACATTTCATAGCAAAATTTCTTTCGGAAGTCACTTAATTAAAATGCTAAAAAATCTTACTTTTACTAGATTTCTTTATCTCTAAGAAAGTCTATATAAAGGGATATATATTTTGATAAAATGAGAATATCACAAGCACTTAGAACCCTAGGCAATCAAAACTCTTCTCCATAGCTAGCCTCCCACATTTTTGCACCCTCAAGCACCGAAACAATACTGAAATCTCACCAAAATCAACACCAAGAAACATTCTTCAACTCGCATCACATCCACATTCATCAAAACACCTTCAAACCACCACCAAAACGTGAAAAACATCACCAATTTTTCAAGGGTCAGAAGCTCAGTTCGAACTCAGCTCGGAATCGGCTTCAACGGAGCACCGAAAGGTTCCCGGCGTGAAGAGTCTCATTGACAC
Source organism: Limonium bicolor (assembly GCA_023374045.1). Lineage (NCBI taxonomy): Eukaryota > Viridiplantae > Streptophyta > Magnoliopsida > Caryophyllales > Plumbaginaceae > Limonium > Limonium bicolor. Next base: position 122,463,943 of record CM041782.1, on the reverse strand, counting down.
CAAAGGTAAAACAGGTTGGGATTTTAATCTTTAGATTCCCCACAACTTCATTAGTCTTCTGTCCAATTTTGAGCGCAAACTAACCTTGAAAGCTTCTGAATTTAATTGTTTTGGCTTTAGCCTGATTACTTGTCTGCTAAGTTTCGCATTGAATTCGACTTCAAACTAAGATTTTTCAAATACTAACATCTTGTACACTTCTCAGGCTACACGTACATAAAATTTGAGCTCTAAACACCGTCGGGAACCTCCCAAACGCCACCGTCCGAGGGCGGTCCGCACCCACAGACGATATGTCCGGGGTCCCGTACGCCTTGTCCGTAAGCCCGGACTCCCCCGGACAGTGGAGGTATTTCAAAATTTTCAAAAATTAGGGTTTTAACCTTATGTGTCCGGGCCAAAGGACAGTCTGGCTGTGGCCCCGGACTTTTCAAAATTTTGTTTTCTGTTTTATTCGACTTTTATTTTCACCTAGGTTAACGAGGGTCCGTGGTTACGGACATTAGGTCCGTGGCTACGGACGGAAACAAAATTTGACCTAATTCTGCCTCTGAAACCCTAGTTTAGGTACTTTGAGTTTCCACTTTAATTTTCTGTCAAAAAATGTTAAAAATACAAAAAAATTAGAAGCGGGCACTTAGGTTAAAAATGACTCGTAATAAGCAGTAATTAAACTAAGTAGAGGAAAAACGACTTCTAGGGGTAATGAAAGTAATTGAACCCTAATTAAGTCGAATATCAAGCCCCCGAACCCGAACTCTCCTTTCCAAATTTGATCTACGTAAAAATTAGGTGGCGACTCATAATAGGTTCCAGTGAGCTAGCTTAGGTTTAATAATTAATGTTATATGACATAGTTATTAATCTTAGGTTATAAGTGGACCTAAAACCCGACTAGATCCTAATCGACTTAATTAACATAGGGTAGGATTTAAAAATCGAGGCTCACAATATTTCAATACCGTTCATAATTTTTTGTTTTATTTATTTTTATTTCCTTAGTAGGGTTTACCCACATTATCGTTATAGTGTTAAACTTTTAACGGTTACTATATCATTATAGTAGTAATTAAGAGTTGATCATAGTTTGTGTATTTCGCTTGAATGGGTGTGTGTGGGTGTGAACCGGAATGTTAACGAGCATATAATTTTATGGTGTCCATGTTAAGTATAACTAGTGCCTAATATATATTTTTTTTAGTGGCTAATGTCGAATAATGGTCTCTAAATACAAAATTACTAGTTTATGTCAATGCTCAATTTTTATTTTATTTTTTTTAAAAAAATTTGTATATAGTTCTAGATTCATGTTCGAGGAAAAACGTGAGTTTCATAATTATGAAAGGCCTGGAGCTTACAATTATAAAAATGAGTGAAATACCCCAAACCTAAATATGGTAATTAAACATCAAGTTATGATGGATTAAGGCTAAACCATTCATTAGAAACGTTGGTTGACAATTTTAACCATAGGAAGCACAAGAAAACACCAAAAAGACAATGTAAGCAAATACTTACTCTAGACCTTGTGTAACCTTGGTTATGACCCAAAGGTCATTCCTAGACCTTTTTAACATGCTAAAGAACATGTTAAATCCATTACCAAAGAAAACCAAGCTTAAAAACAAGTTTATACACAAATTATGCTTTAAGGAGTCTTATAGCACATTTTTGAAAAATTGTCTTAAAAATGGGTTTTGAGTGGCTAAATGACCAAGATTATACCTTAATCAACATGTGTACTATTTAGTATCACATTAGGAAGCATAAATCAATGAGAAACCAAAAATTTGACAAATTTATGCACTAATTATGAATAGTACCCAAATAGTGCCCAAAATAAGTAAAATGTCTTCTTTAAGTGGTATGGTCAAACCACTCCCTAAATATCAAGGGGGCACGGTTTTATAAGGGGTGAGTCACCACTTTAAGTACCAGCACTTGTTAGAAAAGAGGGAGGAGAGTAGAAGTTCACTATTTACTTTATAATAACAAATATCTTACCTTATGTCTCTCCTTCTCTCTCTTCTTCATTTCATCCCTTCCCCAACATTTTCTTATTCATCCTCCCAAAGGAAAACCGTTCATGCTACAACACTTCATCTTCTTCAACTTCCATTGCTTGCCAAATGAAACTTCAAGCTCTAAATACAAAACCAAGTGCATATTTATTCTAGTTAGACCAAGGCCTTCCATCTCTTTTCAAAATCCCAAAACCAGAAGTTGGACTCAATTGAAGGAGCTCCATTTGAAGAGGAAAACTCATATTCAAGAGCTAGTTAACACTCTCTTTTTTTTAAGTTAAGAAAAGCATTCAAAAATCATCTTTTCTCCCATTTTTCATATGTGGCCAAAATTGCCTTACTAAGATGGCTTATTTAATTCCTTGTATATTAGCCTTGATTCAATCTTCACGAGCATAATTGAAGCCATGCCTTGATTCCTTGCCAAACTCATTCAAAGATTCCTAAGGTAATCATCCAATTTAGTGCATTAAGCACTTTCTTAATATTTAAGAGTTGTTTTAATGTGTCTAAGGGTTTACCTAGTACTCATTATCTTAATTTCAATGTTGGGTAGAAGTTTAGCAAGAGAGCAAACTCCTTTGGCCGATTTTCAATGAAGAGAACCAAGAAAACAAGAGAGAAAAGTCTTAAAATTATAAGGTAAATTACTTCACTGCTGGAAAAAAAAAGTATAAACAACTCCCTTTTAAAAACGGTTATATTTGTAAATCATTTTTTCGCATATTAAAGAACGGGATATAAAGAAAGGCGTTGTATTTATGGCTTAGGCCGGACATTTTGAAAAACGCTTCACTTAAGAAGTGTTCTTTATTGTATCACACCCAAAGATAAAAAGAAACGCTTGGAAAATAAGCGTTTTTTATATGAAACATATAAAGAACGCTTCACGTATAAAGCGTTTTTTATGTCTCTGGAACGCTCAGTGAAATACCCCGAACATAAATATGGTGATTATATTATTTTAATATGGTATTTAAGGGCCTAATAGTGCCTAAGTAATTTTGGCAAAGAAAATAAATCCAAAAGAAATGAGAAAACGCTTGGAAAGCGGAAAACACTAAAATAAGCGTTTAATAACCATAGGAGGTACGAGACCTCGGTTAGAGTATTATAAGAATTCCTAAGGCTTATTAATGCCTAATTAGTATATGGGAATGATTCCTGAAGAAAACGGATCCGAATAATGTATTAAAACGCTAATAGAGCTTTAGCGCACGTTTTTGAGAAAGCCCGAAAACGTGATTTTAAGTGGTCAAACGAACCCGTAAAAATGATAAATCATTAAATAACTATTATTAAGCAGTAACGGGAGCTTAATAACTAAAAAAATAAAGAAACGGGAAAATTCCGGAAAACGGGCCCGGTTAGTGAATAGTATCAAAACCGGGTAAAATAACGAGCGTTTCTGTAAAAGACGAAAAATGCCCCAGCCTAACTAATTGTGGGGGCCGGTTTTTAAGAGTGTGGGACACTCTCACACACACACACAAAACAAACTAATACTTTAATGGGTTGAAAAGTCAAAAGTAGAAAAAGAAAAGTACAAAAGTAAAAACATTACTCTCTCACCTCACCTTTCTCTTCTCTCTCTCCCATTTCTTTCTTGCCCATCGTACTCCCTCTACTCGTCCTCCCTTCTTGCTGCGATTTGAGCTGCTCCACACAGCAACAATGGAAGCCTCCCTTCTTCCTCATGCTCTAGCTCCATTTAAGCTCCAAATGTAAAATAAAATACATATTTGAACTCCTCTCTTCAAGCTCTACATTCTATCTTTTCAAAATCCGAAAATGAGCAACTTCATCTCCATGGGTTTCCCCATTTGAAGAGAAAGCACACCATTATGAGCTTGGAGTCTTCTCTTTCCAACAAGGTAAAAATCTCCATAAAAGATTCAAGTTTTCTCCACCTTCCTTTGGTAGCCTATTTTTGGCCCTTTGTAATGCCTTATTTTTCTCTCTTTTTGAGCATCAATTTTGCCTAGCAATGGTGGTGGATTCTCCTTCTTGAACCAAGGGCTAAAACCCCTCCTAAAACACTCCAAAGGAAAACCCTAGAAATCTTGTTTTGAACATCTCAATGAGTTAGTATAAATCTAAGGGTTAGTGTATTAATTATACTTGTCTTTCTGTGCTTGGGTGATGGGAATGGAGTTTGGCAACTCCATTACCCAAAACAGATTTGGACAAGAAAGAGAGGAAGAGGGGAAATGGAAAAGAAATGAAGGAATCAAAAGCTCAAGGTAAGAGCTCCTTCTTAATGCTCAATTTAATGCATTAGTGTAACGGGAATGGGTAAACAAATAAAAGAACCTAAACTATTGTACTAGTATTGTAGTTGTGGATGTTTGAGTGTTTGTGAGCAAAAATTTGGATTATAGGCCTTAGAGCCAAATATGGTACATGTGTATTAGTATGCTGGATTGAGGAAGTAAGGATGTATTGGCATTGTAATTGAAGAAGTATTGGTGTACTAAGATTTTGTATGTATGCTGGTAGAACCTTGTGGTTTGGCTAGAATAGGGATGAATTTGATGAGAAAGGATATGTGTGGATAAGTAAGGAATGTAGGTGAACTATGGTGAAATTTTAGTAGGAATTGTGTATTAAGAATGACTTGGTGAATGGGAGAACCAAGGCATGTATTGAGGATAGTGGAGATGGTTAATGACCATGGAATGGTGGTAGTAGTATGTAATAAAAGAGCATAAAATCTGTAGCAAGAGGTATTGGATTTCATTGGAGGAATTAGGGAATTAGATTACAAGGCTTAGTAAAATGAATGTTGGTGAAATACCCCAAACCTTAGTATGTTATTTAAACACCTAAATATGGTATATTAAGACTAAAAAGAGTCTTAGAAACATTAGTAAACAATTTAAACCATAGAGAACACAAATAAATGCTTTAAGGTCAATAAAGGCCAAAATGTGCTCTAAGCTTGGGATAAGATTGGGTAAGACCTAATGAACTTACCAAGACCTTGTTTATATACTAATGAACATATTAAACCAATTACCAGAGAAAACCAAGCTTGAAAACAAGTTAAAACACAAAACGTGCTTTAAGGAGTCTTAAAGCACATTTTTGAAAAATTATCTTGTAAATGAGTTTTGAATGGCTAGATGTCCATCATTACTCTTTAATTAACATGTGTACTATATAGTATCACATTTGGAAGTCTATATCAATGGGAAATCAAAAATTTCACTTCTATGTGCCTTGTTTTAGTGAATAGTACTAAAATAAGCTAGTATGTAACATATGTTGTTATAAGTAATTAAATTGATCAAAAAAGACTAAAACACCCCTAAGTAACTATTGGGGGCCGGTTTTTGTAAGTGTGGTGACTCACCACTCTTGTTAACATGTTAAGTAAATAAAGAAGACTACTTAAGTTACTATTACTTTAAGGCATAAATATCTTTTAAAAGCAAAACTCATCTTCATTTCTCCCTTCCTTCTTCATTTCCCACGGTTCCAAGTCTTCTTCAACCTCTCTTCTTTCCCTCATTCACGATTCACAATAGTACCACACACAATTCCATCTTTGACCACTTGTATTTCTTAGCTTACTTAACCAAATAAAAAACAAACACCACCATTCTCTTCCTCTCATCAAGCTCTTCATTCCTATCTTCTCAAAACTTTAAGACCACCATTTCGGTGCCATGGAGTTCCACCATTGAAGGAGCTTGAGCTTATATTTCTACTATTATTGGTCTCCTTTGCTTCTAGTAAGGAATCTCAAAGAAAAATGATGTTTCCTCCATGTTTTTATCTTGACTGAAAATCACTCTTAATGGAGTCCTTATGTTGCTTTGTTCTAGCTTCATTCCAACCTTTCATGGACTAGGTGGAGTCCTCTCTTGGTATTATTCAAACTTCTTCAAGTTCTAAGGTAAAACAATTATCTTAATGCTTTTGAAACAATGTACAATCTAGGGTTTACAATGAGATGAAGCTTAAAGCTTGATTACTCATTATGTTGTTTGTAAATGTTTAGAAGTTGACAAACAATCTAAAGCCTTGCCAATTTTAAACAAGGAAACAAGAAAGAAGTTTGTGAGGAAAAGAGGAAATATGCTAACCTAATGGTTTAAAGTCTTAGGAGAAATGAGCTTGTGTGTTTGAAAATGATTTAAGGAGCCAATGGTGAAGTGACTTAGAAGAATGCTCTTAAGGGCTTAGTAAAAGGCATATGTGTTGTTGAGTGTATTTGTAGGTCAAAGGCAAATATATTGTGGAAATTCAGTGTTTATGATTTATGCATCTTAAGGGCCTAAGAGCCATGTTATTTAAGGGCCTAAGTGCCATGCAATTTAAATTATGCACTATATTGGGATGTAGTGCTAAATGTGTGAAGTTTGTGTATAAAGATGTGTTTGATGGATTTTAGTGTTCATGGTTGTTTGATGGTGAAGACAATGTGTCTTGGTTTAGTAATGTTCTAGGAGTGGTCATGTCAAAATTTAGGTAATAAACAAGAAGTTTTAAGGGTTTAAAATGAGTTTGATAAGTTAAGGAATGTTTAGAATGGTTAAGTGTTTTTCTAGTGAAAGAAACATGCATTAAGGTGTTTTAAGATGTGAGAAGGGCTTAGGCAATGTTCTAGAGGATTTTATAATGCAAATGAATGTTTTGGGATACACTAGAGTCATTTGGACTTGTGTTAAGATTTATGCAAACTTTGGTGAACAAGGAGAAAGTGTAGACTTGAAAAAAAGATTTCAAGAATGACATAAGGAGTTAGTTGTGAGAATAGATGTTTGAGAGATGATGTTGTTGTGGTGAGGGAGTATTTTGGCATAAGTGATCATCTTAGGTATGAAACACCACTTGGAGACCTAGGAGAAAACATTGTAAGTGTTAGGAATTTTGGGAAGAAATGAGTAAAGGTTTAAGGAATTAGAAAATGAGTTTTATGAGTGTTTATGGATGTCTTAAGGTGTGTTTGAAGTGCCCAAATGAGATTAGGGTGTACTAGGATATATGAGGTGAAGTTTGGAGTTAAATGAGCAATGGAAATTAAGGGTCTGGGGCAGACCGAACTTGCGACCGAACTTGCAAGGTCGGTCGAGCCCAGTTTACCCTGCGAGAACTGGCTTCTGGAATGGACCGACCTTGGGGACCGTACTTGCAAGGTCGGTCGGGCTTGTATTTTGTGTATGAATTAAGTTTCTGGAATCGACCGAACATGGGACCGGACTTGGCAAGTTCAGTCGGGCCTGAATTTTCAAAGGGAAGAAACTCTCGGGAATGGACCGAACATGCGACCGAACTTACAAGGTCGGTCAGAGTAGAAAATTTTGACGGTAATATGTTCTGGAATGGACCGACCATGTGTAAGGTCGGTCGGTAAGGTCGGTCAGACCAAAACTTGTAAAAAAAAAACAAACAAGAATGGCTTAAGTAATAAACCCTAGGGGGTATAATGTGGGTAATTAAGTATAAGTAAAGACATTAAAACATGTCATATAAACATGTTAACACTTAATAAATTTGAAGTTAAGTGAGTAATTAACCGACATTCTTAAACATGTATAGGAGTGACCTACGGTGGAAATCAATCGAAGCAAGGACCAAGGTATGGTTTTCTTGCAGTCTGTCGCCTACCGGTTTACACCGGCTTGTGTGTTGTTTGTTTTTCTATATGTTTATGACGTTATAAGACTTAAACATGTAATGAGTTTACCGTTGTTCATATTACTGTGATGTTATGATGTGACTCATTTCCCTTGTGTGTGACTAACATGACTTACCAACTGTTGTGTATTGTTGTTAAGTTCCACCGTGAACTTCTAACAAGTGCTAACTGGGAAGTGAGGAATCCGGTTGTCCGGTCATGCATGTAAGTTAAGAGTAGATATCTGAATCAGATTCGACTCTTATGTTGTTAAGATTGTCCTCCTTAATTTGGCGTTCGATCTCCCGCTAGCTTCCTCCAAAGCTTACCTATTCTGACTTATGATCGGTTTAGTGGGAACATGTGTTTGTGTGGTGTGTTCGGGTCACTATATCCGAACCATCTGTGACTTAAGTTACTCGTTCAAATAACAGAACGGTAATGAGTGTGTGTAACGAGCTTAACATGAGGGTGAACCATTCTCTAGGCTCTTATGTTGTTTAACCTTCTTGGTTTGTTGTTGTGGAAAGAGTATCCACTGTGTATGTGATGTTGTGCTATGCACTATTGATGCTATGCCACATATTATGTTATGTTATGTTATGTATAAAATGAATGCCATGTTATCATGACAATTAGTTGCGCGTATCCCGGTAGCGGATGGGCTGCGCGTTAACCATACCAGCCAAGGGTTGCTGACCCCCTCGGGGGCTCCATATTTTTACTGCAGGATGAGGATCGAGGAAGCAGAGTGGCTGTAGGATCTAGGCTGCAGTTGTACTTTGGTTTATTTTGGATGTTGAGCCTGGGATGCGCCTGTGCTCCCGTGGCATTATATTTTGATCCCGTTGAAATTACTATGGCGGTATATTGATAGTTTACAGTGAAGGAATGTAATTAAATACTCGGTATTGTATATGATGTATTTAAGGTTTAGTTTTATGCTCGGGAGTCTGATCATCAGACCGGTACACTTGTATTTATTCTGCCTTGTCAACCACGTGGGTGGTTGACGGCGTTGTAGCACCGAAGCGTTTAGTTATTGTTTAGTTATTTATTTCCACTTCGATTTCATTTAGTTGTGAAGTTCGATGAAGGGGTGTTACAAAAAGTGGTATCAGAGCGAAGTATCGCTCTGATGACTAGAATACTGAGCTTAGGGATATACCGAGTTAGGAAACCTAACTATAGTTACCTAAGTAAACAGTTATGGAAAGGTTAACCACTAACTAAGTGTGAGAATACCTTGTGGTCGGGAAAAGCGTTACAACCGTTGGACCGATAAGTGTGCAAGCATATTGCTAATGAATGTTCATGTGAATTCAGATGTCAGGTCTACCGAGAGGTAGAGGCCGTGGACACGGTACTGGAGATACGGGTGACCAGGGCGAGAATACTACGGCTCAGGTTATGGCTGAGGCAGTAGCAGCCGCCGTAGCCCAAATGGTCCCACAACTTGTAGCTGCAATTCAGCAGGGGCAACAACCTGAAGTTCAACCACCACCGCCACCGCCACGAGAGACCAACTGGGTCAAGGCATTGGCAGATCTTAGACCCCCGTCATTTCATGGGGAGACCGACCCACGTAAGCTGGAGGCGTACATCTTCGAGTTGGAGACCGCCTACGAGACCTTGGATGTGCCTGCTGTGTCCAAGGTCCGTCTTACCGCTTACTACCTGAAGGGTTCGGCACAGAGCTGGTGGAAGCTTGTGAGAGAGGACCGGATGGCGGATCCTGAGTTCGGATGGAGGGAGTACACGGCTCTACTGCGAGCCAAATACTACCCTGTGCATGTTCAAGAGGCCAAGCGCCTGGAGCTGGATAGTCTGAGGCAGGGGGACAAGGTGTCGGTTGATGAGTACTACACTACATTCACCGGCCTTATCCACCTGTTACCGGACCTGGGATACTCGAACCGGGTGCTGGTAAACCGTTTCTACAACGGTCTCAGCCACCGTCTTCGCTATGGGATGGGGCCAGCTGAGTATACTACCTTGCAGGTAATTTAAATGAAGTGTGATATGAATAAGTGTAATCCATAAGTGAGTATTAATGTGACTTTGTGAGTATGTATTGCGGGGCATGACTGACATCCTAAATTCAGGAGTGCTATCATGCCGCTGCTAAGGTTGAGATTACCGTCCGTCTGAGGGACGAGGAGAACGCGCACAAGCGTAAGGCCACGAGCGAGGGCCAGAGTCCGCAGGGGTACGGGGGAGGAAAGAAGAAGAAGAAACCTTATCCCCAGCCCCAGAAGAGTGAGCACCAGGGTGACAAGGGCCAAGCCCAGACCACCACAGCTGAGGAGCCATTAAAGCTCACATATGCTTATGCGGCGAAACCCCTAAGCTCTTACCCACCAAAGGGTAATTATTTAATCATGTGTGACAAGTTGAAGTATATGTTGTTAAGTTATGAAGTAAGTATTGATTGTGTATTGTGATAGCAGCTAGCACGGGTTCTGGACCGGAGCGCCACTACTACTGTAAGTGGTGTAACGGAGACCACCCCGGCAAGGACTGCAAAGGAAACGACGGCAGTGTCGTTACTGCGAGAAGTGGGGTCACCGTGACTACGAGTGTTACCGGAACCCCAACAGCAGAGTCAACAAGCCCAATGGGCAGTGGAAGGGTAAGGCCACAGCGACTATCGATGGCCCGAAGACGGCTAACCAGCCACCCACAGATCAGAGGCACACTGATTCCCAGAAGGGGAAGGGGTCGGGACCTAGCAAGACCGCCCTGAATGTGGTGGACCGGTCTGAGGCGCCAGGGCCCTCTTCTAGACCAGGTACCGCCTAAACTGTTGAGTGAAATAAGTGATTGCATACCGCATTTCATGCATGTGTGTATTAGTGAGTCCAAGTGTATTATCATGTGAGTAAAGAGTTAAAGTATAGTGTGAAAGTCACCTAATTAGGTAATTCTAAACTTAAAGGAACTTTCAATATATATTATCCAATCCCACCCACACCAAACCCTGAAGAAACCACCATCAACATCACCGACTTTCCAATGGAGCAATGTCAGGTTGTCCAGCTAGGTATCATACTCTTAAATGGATACCTGACACCGGAAGCACAAGTCCATATCATCAGGCGATGCAATGAACTTGGAGCAACACCTGGAGGTTTCTACACACCTGAATACCCGAGCGGATCAAGAATGAAATTGAAGATGATGTGCATGGGTAAGGACTGGAACCCTTACACCAAGACATATCAAGAAGTACGAGCTGAAGACGGAGCAACTGTACCGATGATACCTGAGGAGTTCCTTGCGGTCGTTAACCACGCCGTGGGAATTGCTCAGCAAGTTGAAACGGATTCAATTCCAAATGTGAAAGCAGATTTGTGTATTGTGAACTTCTACCAGAAAGGTGGACGATTAGGTTTACACCAGGATAAGGACGAGTCACCCGAGTCTCTAAGTAAGGGAGTACCCGTGGTGTCTTGGTCCATTGGTGATACCGCAGTTTATATATGGCGAGCAGAAGCGTGGTGATCTCACAAAGAAGTTAGTACTAAAGTCAGGAGATGTGTTAATCATGGGTGGGTAGACAAGGATGCTATATCATGGCATCAGAAAGATCAAACTGAATACCGCACCGTCGGCCATGATCAATGCCACACACATGAAACCCGGACGTTTGAATTTGACCTTCAGACAGTTTTGAAGCCTTGTATAATTATGTAATGTGTTAAGCCAGTGTATGTTAAAGATGTTATGTATGTGTTAGTTATGTTAACAGTGTAAACCAACGTATAATGTAAGAAGAGTGTGTTAATGAATAAAGTGGAGTTATTGAAGTATATCAACCGTGTTGTTACCCAATACTTATTAGTTTGCCAATGAATTAGGCTGTGCTCTCGGAACGGGAGGTACACTGAGTGTCTGCAATGAGGCAGAAGCCGGCAAGAGCGGCACAATCCTCACCGGTACCTTTCCAGTCAATGGCGTGGACGCTTTGATCTTGTTCGACTCCGGAGCCTCTCATACATTTATTTCGCTATCCTTTGCGAAGAGGCTGGGGTTAGATGGTGATGAGATGCCAGACTTCCTAGTCACTCTCCCGTCTAAAGAGCGGATCAGGTGTACCCGCTACCACCGAGATGCTGTTGTATGAATCAGAGGTGAAGAGTTTCCGATCGACTTGATAGAGTTCGACGGACTTGGTTTTGATGTGATTGTCGGGATGAACTGGTTGGAGCGGTACAAGGGCAGAATCCTGTGTGCCGAGCATCGTCTGCTTCTTCGGAGTACCTGGGGTACTATATCTTACCGCCAGAGGCCCAGGGAGCCTTCGACTTAGATCATCACCGCCATGGCTATGTGTCGTGAACTACGACGAGGGAGTGATGTATACCTCTGCTATGTCTAGGACATAGAGAGAGATCCAGAGTTTAGCCCAGATGTGCCGGTAGTGTCGGAGTTTCCTGATGGATTTCCTAAGGAACTGCCAGGCATGGCGCTAGCACGGGAAGTAGAGTTTGAAATTGATTTGCTTCGGGCACCGGACCAATTGCGAAGGCGCCCTATCGTATGGCTCCAGCAGAGATGACAGAGCTCAAGGAGCAGCTGAGAGACCTACTCGACAAGGGATTTATCCGCCCTAGCGTTTCACCATGGGGAGCGCCGGTCCTCTTCGTGAAGAAGAAGGACGGTAGTCTCCGCCTGTGTATTGACTATCGGGAACTGAATGCAGTTACGGTGAAGAACCGTTACCCTTTACCACGCACGATCGATTTTATTTGATCAGTTGAGGGGAGCATCAGTATTCTCCAAGATAGATCTACAATCCGGATACCATCAGATTGCCATCCGTGACAGTGATATTGAGAAGACAGCATTCAGAACTAGGTATGGACATTATGAGTTTACGGTTATGCCGTTTGGTTTATCCAATGCACCAGCGAAGTTCATGGATTTAATGAACCGCTTGTTCCAAGATCAATTGGACAAGTCTGTGCTAGTCTTCATCGACGATATTCTTGTGTACTCGAAATCGAGAGGTGAGCATGAAAGAACCAGTTGTATGCGAAATTTTTGAAAATGTGAGTTTTGGCTGAACCAAGTATCCTTTCTTGGACATGTGATTTCTGAGGCCGGGATCGCTGTTGATCCGGCAAAGATTGATGCAGTGCGCACCTGGCCTAGGCCGAAGACAGTTACTGATATCAGAGCTTCCTCGGTCTGGCAGGTTATTATAGGAGGTTTGTGAAGGACTTCTCCAGTGTCTCGAAGCCGATGACTTCCTTGATGAAAAAGGATGCATCATTCGAGTGGACAGTCGACTGTGAGAGTACTTTCCAGAGTCTCAAGGATGCTCTGACATCTGCACCAGTCCTGACTATACCAGACGGTCCAGATGGTTTTGAGGTCTATTGCGACGCATCAGGCAGAGGTATGGGTTGTGTATTAATGCAGCACGGGAAGGTCGTAGCTTACGCCTCCCGACAGCTAAAGAAGCATGAAGAGAACTACCCTACCCACGATTTAGAACTGGGGGCCATTGTCTTCGCATTGAAGATATGGCGACATTATTTGTTTGGGGTAAGTGTGACAATTTATTCGGACCACAAAAGCTTAAAGTACTTGTTCACTCAGAAGTGGAACATGAGGAAGTGGGTTGAGTTTCTAAACGACTACGACATTAATCTACAGTACAAAGAGGGTAAGGAAAATGTGGTAGCTGACGCATTGAGTCACCGAGCACACTCTCTCCATTCGCTAGTCTCTCATACTAGCTTGGTTGAAGAGGTGCGGAGTGCTTAGATGACGGATCAGTATATGTTGGAGACAGGCAGAAGCTTATGATGGCACATTCGAGGGTCAGAAGTATGATTTCAGACTCCACGATGATGACATGATTAGGCTTAATGGCCGAATGTGTATACCAAGGAGTAGCGCTGAGTTGAAGGAGCGCATATTGAGTGAATCCCATTGTTCTACTACTTCGATTCACCCCGGGGCTTCAAAGATGTATAAGGGTATGAAAAGATATTTTTGGTGGACTGGAATGAAAAAATGTAAGTGATTATGTGTTGAGGTGTCTCACTTGCCAGAAGGTCAAGTTTGAGCACCGACGGCCTGGTGGTATGGTACAGCCAATGCCAGTGCCTGAGTGGAAGTTCCATGATATTTCCATGGACTTCGTAGTAGGGCTTCCGCCTACAAGGGGAGGTCTGAATATGATTTGGGTTGTTGTTGACCGACTGACCAAGGTGGCCCGATTCATTCCGATGAAGGACACCTGGAAAGTGGCAAAACTGGCAGAACTCTTTGACAGAGAAATTGTAAGACATCATGGGGTACCGAAAACCATTGTATCTGACAGAGATACCAGATTCTTATCGAGGTATTGGAAGTCCACACGGGAAGCGCTTGGTACCGAGCTAAAGCTAAGTACAGCGTTCCACCCGCAGACAGATGGTCAGAGTGAGTGTACCATCCAGACACTTGAGGATATGTTACGTGCATGTGCACTTGACTTTCAGACCAGCTGGATTGATAAGTTACATCTGATCGTGTTTAGCTACAATAACAGTTACCATGCTTCGATCAAGATGTCTCCCTTCCAGGCCTTGTACGGTAGACCATGCCGCACGCCATTATGCTGGGATGAGTCGAGTGAGACGGTCATTATAGGACCAGAGTATCTTGAACAAGTTCAGGCAGAAGTTCGCCAGATCCGGGCTAACATGAAGGCTGCTCAGGATAGACAAAAGTCGTATGCAGATGTGCGCAGACGTGACCTGGAGTTCGTCGTGGGCGATCAGGTATTTTTGAGAGTATCCCCCATGAAGGGAGTATTTCGTTTTGGCCAGAAGGGCAAGTTGAGCCCGAAATATGTGGGGCCTTATGTTGTGACAGAGCGGATCGGCCCGGTAGCTTACAGACTTGATCTACCCGCCGAGCTGGGCAAGGTACATGATGTGTTTCATGTGTCCCAGTTGAAGAAGTATATGCCTCATCCGTCTCATGTGCTTCAGCCTGAAAGGCTAACCTTAGAGCCGACCATGCGATCAGTGGAGACTCCGGTATGGATTCTGGATACTAAGACTCGAGACACTCGCCATAAGTCTGTGAGACTGGTGAAAGTTCTTTGGTCTAACCAGGACGTTGAGGAGGCCACTTGGGAGCTGGAAGATAAGATGAAGGCGAAGTACCCGTCATTGTTTACTTCTTAGCGTTTATGTATATAGGGTACGGGGCGTACCCCTTTTAAGGGGGGTAGAGCCGTTTCGAACGGTTATATGTGTACGACGTGTATTTAAATACATCGTCTATGTTATGTTGTTATGTTACAGACCGTTGTGTCTGAATGATGTTGTATATGTTGTAAGGACCTTGTGTCCAATGTTATGTAAGTATGTTGTTAATATTAATATGGAAGTATTATTTGTATGTATTCCCGTGTTCTAACATTTAGGATATGTGGAAGTGTGAACTTTGAGGACAAAGTTCTTTTAAGGGGGGTAGATTGAAATACCCCAAACCTTAGTATGTTATTTAAACACCTAAATATGGTATATTAACACTAAAAAGAGTCTTAGAAACATTAGTAAACAATTTAAACCATAGAGAACACAAATAATGCTTTAAGGTCAATAAAGGCCAAATGTGCTCTAAGCTTGGGATAAGATTGGGTAAGACCTAATGAACTTACGAAGACCTTGTTTATATACTAATGAACATATTAAACCAATTACCAAAGAAAACCAAGCTTGAAAACAAGTTAAAACACAAAATGTGCTTTAAGGAGTCTTAAAGCACATTTTTGAAAAATTGTCTTGTAAATGAGTTTTGAATGGCTAGATGTCCATCATTACTCTTTAATTAACATGTGTACTATATAGTATCACATTTGGAAGTCTATATCAATGGGAAATTGATAAGTGCAAAACATATAGACTTTTTAAGGTTTAATCACCTTATTAATTGCAGTTTTTAGTAATGTTTCTCACTTATCATGGGTTTTTCCTATATTTATGTTGCTATATTAACTGATGTATTATATGTGTTAAAATGTAGGAAAAATGACAAACTAACACATAAGGATTAAAGGAACACGTGCATGTAACATATGATAACCGCCTCTGTACCGCATGCAAGCAGGCGGACGACACAAACAAGAGGCGACCGCCTCATTATAGGCGGACAGCTCTAAGGAGGAAACCGCCTGTTAACACGCGGACAAGAGAAGGAAATAGAGACAGAGGAGACCGCCACACAACAGGCGGACAGCATATAGAGACGACCGCCTCTTATCTAGCGGACACGTGTAAATGTGTAGGAAATCAACGGGTTATCTTCTTCGCCGACTCGCTCTGCAACTTGGGACGGCGCCTACCTGAAATTACTGACGCGTTGTTCCTGTCCCCTGCAATCAGTGAAGCTGCAATCAACGAGCTCAATCAGTGAGCTAATGAGCTGCTGCTCTGTTCTTCTTCCTCTATAAATACGAGCTTCATTCCTCCTTACTCGGTGTCCTTCCAGAGGTTCCGTCCGTGGTTCCTCCTGGAGTTCCAATTCACACCATCATTCCATCTTCGTACCACTTCACCTTCACTCACTCGTTCATTCCATTTCTAATCTCCCGCTTCTCCATTTATTTTCTTTTCATCTCATTAATCTCACCTCTAGTCTCACGTATTTAAATAGCAGATCTCTATTTAATATGTTAGGTTGGTTACGCTTACTCTGTGAATAATTATTATGTATCTGTATTAATTATGCAATATGTTTTACTGGTTTTAGTTTTAATAAAGTTTGTTTCGGTTAAAGGTTTTCTCGCCATCTTTTTAATAAACCTCATGAATTTATTAAAATGCTTTACTAAGTCTGTTTTTGATTTCATCGGTTGGAAACAGATGGGTTGATTAAGCCGTAAAACTGGGGGAAACTTATTTTCATCGTTTAAGTTAGTACTCAGTTGCAAATGTAATCCCTCAACACTCCTCTGCCGTTCGCAGGCTTTTGCTTGAGTTTTCATCGGACCTTGCATTACAGGTGAACGAGTTCTTATGAGTTTTCATCGGACCTTAAGAAAATAACAGGAATCTTGCCAAACAGTTATAATTAAACCAGTAGACCTAGCATGAAAGAGCAGATATTATAATGTACCCAGAGTCCCGTTTAGTTTATTTGCTTACTTAGTTAATTTTATTTACTGTTTTTATTTATATGTAACAAGTCAATTAATCCCCCCCTTTTAGTGACACGCTTAGGTACTATAATATGTACATTAGTCCCACGGTTCGATATCCGGTCGCTTACATTTTACTATACTACCACGACCGGGATTTTTTTGCAGCCCGACGTTTATTTTGAGTTTTAATTTCTTTTCTTTTCTTTTATTTTATGTTAATTATACCCAATATAACCACTCAGATTATAACGTCTGCAGAAATCAAAAATTTCACTTCTATGTGCCTTGTTTTAGTGAATAGTACTAAAATAAGCTAGTTTGTAACATATGTTGTTATAAGTAATTAAATTGATCAAAAAAGACTAAAACACCCCTAAGTAACTATTGGGGGCCGGTTTTTGTAAGTGTGGTGACTCACCACTCTCGTTAACATGTTAAGTAAATAAAGAAGACTACTTAAGTTACTATTTACTTTAAGGCATAAATATCTTTTAAAAGCAAACTCATCTTCATTTCTCCCTTCCTTCTTCATTTCCCACGGTTCCAAGTCTTCTTCAACCTCTCTTCTTTCCTTAATTCACGATTTGCAATAGTACCACACACAATTCCATCTTTGACCACTTGTATTTCCTAGCTTACTTAACCAAATCAAAAACAAACACCACCATTCTCTTCCTCTCATCATGCTCTTCATTCATATCTTCTCAAAACTTCAAGACCATCATTTCGGTGCCATGGAGTTCCACCATTGAAGGAGCTTGAGCTTATATTTCTACATATTATTGGTCTCCTTTGCTTCTAGGTAAGGAATCTCAAAGAAAAATGATGTTTCCTCCATGTTTTTATCTTGACCGAAAATCACTCTTAATGACGTCCTTATGTTGCTTTGTTCTAGCTTCATTCCAACCTTTCATGGACTAGGTGGAGTCCTCTCTTGGTATATATTCAAACTCTCTTCAAGTTCTAAGGTAAAACAATTATCTTAATGCTTTTGAAACAATGTACAATCTAGGGTTTACAATGAGATGAAGCTTAAAGCTTGAATACTCATTATGTGTTTGTATAATGTTTAGAAGTTGACAAACAATCTAAAGCCTTGCCAATTTTAAACAAGGAAACAAGAAAGAAGTTTGTGAGGAAAAGAGGTAAATATGCTAACCTAATGTGGTTTAAAGTCTTAGGAGAAATGAGCTTGTGTTGCTTATGAAAATGATTTAAGGAGCCAATGGTGAAGTGACTTAGAATGCTCTTAAGGGCTTAGTAAAAGGCATATGTGTTGTTGAGTGTATTTGCAGGTCAAAGGCAAATATATTGTGGAAATTCAGTGTTTATGATTTATGCATCTTAAGGGCCTAAGAGCCATGTTATTTAAGGGCCTAAGTGCCATGCAATTTAAATTATGCACTATATTGTGATGTAGTGCTAAATGTGTGAACTTTGTGTATAAAGATGTGTTTGATGGATTTTAGTGTTCATGGTTGTTTGATGGTGAAGACTATGTCTTGGTTTAGTAATGTTCTAGGAGTGGTCATGTCAAAATTTAGGTAATAAACAAGAAGTTTTAAGGGTTTAAAATGAGTTTGATAAGTTAAGGAATGTTTAGAATGGTTAAGTGTTTTTCTAGTGAAAGAAACATGCATTAAGGTGTTTTAAGATGTGAGAAGGGCTTAGGCAATGTTCTAGAGGATTTTATAATGCAAATGAATGTTTTGGGATACACTAGAGTCATTTGGACTTGTGTTAAGATTTATGCAAACTTTGGTGAACAGGAGAAAGTGTAGACTTGAAAAAAGATTTCAAGAATGACATAAGAGTTTAGTTGTGAGAATAGATGTTTGAGAGATGATGTTGTTGTGGTGAGGGAGTATTTTGGCATAAGTGATCATCTTAGGTATGAAACACCACTTGGAGACCTAGGAGAAAACATTGTAAGTGTTAGGAATTTTGGGAAGAAATGAGTAAAGGTTTAAGGAATTAGAAAATGAGTTTTATGAGTGTTTATGGATGTCTTAAGGTGTGCTTGAAGTGCCCAAATGAGATTAGGGTGTACTAGGATATATGAGGTGAAGTTTGGAGTTAAATGAGCAATGGAAATTAAGGGTCTGGGGCAGACCGAACTTGCGACCGAACTTGCAAGGTCGGTCGAGCCTAGTTTACCCTGCGAGAATTGGCTTCTGGAATGGACCGACCTTGGGGACCGGACTTGCAAGGTCGGTCGGGCTTGTATTTTGTGTACGAATTAAGTTTCTGGAATCGACCGAACATGGGACCGGACTTGGCATGTTCGGTCGGGCCTGAATTTTCAAAGGGAAGAAACTCTCGGGAATGGACCGAACATGCGACCGAACTTACAAGGTGTAACGGGAATGGGTAAACAAATAAAAGAACCTAAACTATTGTACTAGTATTGTAGTTGTGGATGTTTGAGAGTTTGTGAGCAAAAATTTGGATTGTAGGCCTTAGAGCCAAATATATGGTACATGTGTATTAGTATGGTGGATTGAGGAAGTAAGGATGTATTGGCATTGTAATTGAAGAAGTATTGGTGTACTAAGATTTTGTATGTGTGCTGGTAGAACCCTTGTGGTTTGGCTAGAATAGGGATGAATTTGATGAGAAAGGATATGTGTGGATAACTAAGGAAAGTAGGTGAACTATGGCGAAATTTTAGTAGGAATTGTGTATTAAGAATGACTTGGTGAATGGGAGAACCAAGGCATGTATTAGGGATAGTGGAGATGGTTAATGACCATGGAATGGTGGTAGTAGTATGTGAATAAAAGAGCATAAAATCTGTAGCAAGAGGTATTTCTAACACCCCGTCTTAAGCCATTCGTGGTTATCGCAACTTAACAGTAATACATAAACGTCGCAACGGAACTAAACCAATACCAGGACCTTGCCACGGTCTAATCAACAAGAAATACCGCTTCTTAAATATTTACAACCGTACATCCAAAATACTTACACCATCCGAGTTTTAAGTATCTCCAAAACCACATAATATATCTCATGTTCAACTACTAACAGACGGGTGCACAGGCGCTACCCGTACTCAAAATAAAGTCCCACCTAGGGCTACCCGCTCCTACTCTCGTGGTGTGACTTCATTGGCCGCTTACCTGCAAGTGTAAAAACAGCCCCCAAAGGGGGTCAACACGAATGCTAGTATGACCCTCTCGTGGCCCCCAAGCTAACGGGGCTACGACGACTAATTGTCGATAGCATGGAAGTTGATTAGATCATCAATCATCAATATGAAACGCAATGAAACAACAAACCATAATGAACATAAATAGCCCATATGCAAATGAACGACTCAGGCGTTCCCTTAATAAGTGAGTTAGTTCTTAACTCCTTAGATCCACAATCTCCTAACCTCATGATTGCCAGCCGTTCCACTATTAGATAGGTTAGATCTTAATTGGTTTCTTATTTTTGTAGGGCTTGGTTAACCCTAGCCAGTAGCAGTGCACTATCCAGCAATAAGCAACCTTTCTTAATTTGTTGGGGATGTAGGCTTGATCCCCCCACGCCATCCTTAATGTGCCTCCCACCTCAAACAGTAGTCCGGGTGGTCGGGTCGGTTTGTTGACCCTAGGCGACGAGTCCAACGACAAGTCTTATTTGGAAGTCGGATCTGATTCAGATGCCGACCTCCCCCAATACACATGTGCCGGTACCATTCCGGATTCCTCACTCCCACCCCAAGTTACGGTTAGTGAAAGTCTTAAATACCATGTGTTAGTTAAACCTTGACGGGTATTAACCAACAATCACCAATGTACAAATGCTCTTCTTAACTCAATAATTATCAAGCTTAGTTAGTAGCTATCCTTAAGCCTCGTGGGTTAGTGTAAAGAAAACACATACACAACGAGAACATTAATATCCGGTTGCATGCTTTATCTTGTCTTAGTCATATCAAACAAACAGGTAGCACACAAGCCGAGGGACACCTCGTTAGCAAGCAGGTCACAAGAAAGACTGTACCGTTCACCGTCGGCGACCGTTGGGTTTATCTCCTTCCAAGTCCCAATTCACAAGTCCTAAAACATTCATTCAGTTTTAAGTCATTATTTAGCTTAACTTAACGTTATTCACTTACTTAACCTTTCTAGACACTAACATTTACCCATTGTCATTTACTAAGTCCTTGTGGTTTTCTCTTTAAACGTTTAAGTGCATTGTTTCTTATTATCTCTTACATTTGTTCACCCACTTAGTAGCTATTTTACCCACTAAACATGTCATAGACAATCCAATAACATCCATACCTAACAATCTCCTTCATTCCCAATTAGTGCTTACTAAGTTCTTAGAACTTAACCTTAAACACTTAAAAATCCTTTACTTAACTTAATCCTTTAAGCCCTCATATACTTACTTATCTAATCGCCAATGCCTTCTTAATAGCTTACTACTAATGCCCCCTTATCCTCCTTAAATTTTAATAATTTTTTTTTGTTCTGGTCCGGTCCCCAGGGGTGGTCCACATCAGAAAGTCCCACGACTGCAGCAGACTACCGGACCTCCCCACAGGGGCGGTCCCTAGGAGCAGTCCACTACAGATTTTAATTTCTAAAGTGTTTTCCTCCTCTTTTAGGACTCCAATTTCACCCCAATTTTGTTCCAAATCATTCCTCATGTTTTCCCACATGTTTTAACATCATTTAAACACCTTAACACCTCCCTAAATCATCCAACAACCTCCTTAAACTTTTACTTAAATTCTTACTAAATCCTTAACACTTAGAGCTTAGTTCCTTATACTTCCCACTTGTGGTTTCACCTAGGACTTCCTCTAACCAAGGTGTAACACCCCAAATTTTCCACCATTTTAATTGCCTAGATTATACCTATCTGTCACAGCGGAAGACTACTCATCTCAGGGGTGTTACCGCCACATCCACACCTAAAGTGGATGCAAAGGCTACTCATTGATCACCACACCACTTACAAGATTAAGTAACTTAAGGAAGTCATAATTTACAATATTTTACATAAAGTCCTTTCAAAGATGACATACCATCTTTTACAAAAGTTCCTCCACTACTACATTACCCTTTTCCATCTATCTTACACACTTACTCTATCTTCCCCACAATATCTTACACCGGTTTCACCTTCCAAAAGCCAAACTCAAAAGTTCCTAGAGTTAACATATTAAACATCACGTGGAGGAGGTTTAAAGAACTTCTTAACATACTCCACCGGCAGAACCCTCATCCTAGGTTGCCTACTCAGCTTTTTATATTCAAGGGCTTTCACCGGAGGTTTAGTTACAACAACTACTTCTACACCTTCTTTCAGTTCTAGTGAGTTTACTAAGTAAGTAGCTAGAAAGTGACTAGTATTGTAATCGTCCCTCTCCAGAGGTGCCATCCATTTGTCATTACTCTGCAACCAGAAATCACATACAACACAGAAAGGGGTTGCAACCAAAGTCAGAGAAACTGAGTAAATCCCACTTCAACTTGTAAAATTCATTTTAGTGAATAAAACCTTTGATATAATAAAAGAACACACAATAATTCATACACACAATATTTCTTCCAGAGCCACCATAATTGATTCATCAGAATCACCACAACTAACTCATCAATACAAGCACAATTTACCTTTTTGCCATCCACCTGTTACAAGAACGATGATACAATCATAATCACAGTAATTCCACCAAAGATATAATTCCACTTGTTCCACCAGATTCATAGTTTCATTAGTTCCACCTTGTGTCATGGATTATATACATAATAGTTTCCACCAAAATAGTTCCACCAATCCTCAGGTACCGGTCTTTCAACAAAGAGTCCCAAACTCTCGGTCCCTGGGACAAATACCACCTCACCTTATGTCCTTAAGTGTGCACACCCCCTAGGGTAGGGAACTCCTAGAGTAGATCATAAAGCTTAGCCCACAATTCATTGGTAGTGGGAAAATAATCAGTAGTCGGCCAAATTGGCTCACCAGTATCCATGATCACATGTTCCATCATCATCACAAGTTTCCAAGTAAATTAGTCACCTTTACAATGATATTCAAACATCAAGTAACACACCAAATCATCAGCAACATTCGTTCACCACCACAAAAGCAATGAACAAGCTCATTTCCATAGTTAACATACTTATATTTCATGCTTGAAACAATACAAACCTTAAGTCAAACCAAGTTGACTTCGAACCCCACCTTCTTATAAGTTCAATAATATTATCTTAGGGTATTTTACCACGAAATAATGGGTTCATACACTCATTTTCAAACACAAAGTCTCAGTAGACACAAATAAGCCTTTAATCACCCTTTTTCACTTATAACTTGTCAAATATTGCACTAAAGGCTAACCCACGAACTTGAAGAGCTTCTAACAATGTTTACTCACCATTTTAAGCACAAGGACACGTTCCCCACTCAAGAATAACTTTCATAGAAACTTCTTCCAAGAAATATCACCAGAAAAACCCTAAAATCATCTTTAGCCATTTTTCTTGTTTAAGGAGTTCTATAAATTCTTTTCCATTGATTCCTTCACCAAAATGTCTTAAAAGATCTTAGTTATCACCTATCAAAGTTTCATGGAAAAACTCCAAACCGTTTGAACACTAAGGCCTTAAAACACCTTTTTGAGCAAAATTCAGCACTTACAACAAACAAGTGTTGAACATAGGATTTACCTGGTTTCCTCTAGCCATTTTCCCTTAACATTACTTCACTAACACCTTGGCAACTAGGGACCACGAGCTCCTTCAGTAGAACCCACCACCTTGGTCACTTTCCTTCACTTTCCTTTACTTTCCTTTAAATTTTCTCTTCTCCCTTTGCTCTCTTTTGGCTAATTAAGTGTTCTCACCCTTTGGCTCTCATTACCCACGTGTTAGAGGGTTAAAATGATGCTATATACCCAGCCAAAGTCGGTTCCCTCTTATCTCTTAAAGTTACTTTTCTAACTTAACTTAATTATTACTTTACACCATTTGTCTACTTCTAATTGGTCTAGCTTCTAAGGCAATCATATTAAGACAACTAAGGGGGTTATGTGGCACTTAAAAACCGGCCAAGAAGGTCCTAGAATGGGCTGGTTAATTCTTGAGAGAAAAAGTAACTTTTAAGGATTTTGTGGGTCCCACCAACTAATGCCTTGTTTGGTTACTCAATAATTTGACTCCAAAGTGTAACTTAGGGCTAAAATGAAGTATTTTAATCCCTTGATTTTCGCCACCCCTATCCATGATCATAAGGTCATTTTTCTTTATGTTAAAGGTACCAAAATTGCCTTATACTTGTACATATAATACCTATTTTAATTCCAAAGTTTAACTGCATATAACTGCCTAAAGTTAATGTAAATTATGTACTAAAGTATTAGGCTTGTGTAACTCTTACTAAATAACCATTTCTATAATTTACAAGTTACAAACTATACACCCTAAGGAGGAAAATCACCTAAAATACCTTAAAGCATATTTTTGGGTTCTCTAAGGTTCTCTAGGGTTTTCTACCAATTCTCACAGATTCTAATATCTTAAGCTAGGTTTCCATCCTTAACAATACTTTCTAAGGCTTTCCAGAACCATTCCCGACACTTCCGGGGCTTTCAGTGCTCTGCTGACTCTTAAGAATTCTAACATTTCAAGACTTAAGGTTTTTCTCATTCTTGGGTATTTCACAAGGTGTCTTCCTACTTACCACCTAACTACTCCTTATGCATCATTGCTCATACCTAATCCTTTTTCTCAACCTTCCTAAAGCTACATAAGCTAGTACATGTTTACACGTCATTATACCCTAGTTTTCCTTTGAACTTTGCACAAGTTTTCTAACTTCCTTAGTCTTGGTATTGGTGCCTTAAACTCACCATGGTAACCCATAGTTCCTCCTAAACACCCCTAGATCATCCTTGTGCACAAGAACTCCATAGTTTATTCATTTTCACTAAAACAACCCTTATGGTTTACTAGAACATCCTTATACCTAAAATCTCCTTAAAACATCTTAAACACTTAGTTTCTCCACCAAATTTCTACATGGCTTACCTAGTATATTCCTACACCCAAGCACTTAAATTTTCACCACTTCCACACCATAAACACTCAAATTCTCATTACACATCTTAACACACAATATACACCCAAACTACATACATCGCAATATAGTGCATAAACTTAAATTCCTTGGCACTTAGGCCCTTAAATGCATAAATATTAAGCACTGAATTTCCACAATATATATTGCCTTTGACCTGAAAATACACAACATGGCTCCCATTGCAATATAAGTGTTCTTAATTCACCTTGAATTATCTAACTATCTCATTTCCCATTTGCTCTTTAATCACAAGTTCTAAAATATAATCATTGTTTCTCCTAGGTTATAATAGCCCTTTTCTAATGTAAACCTTAAGCTACACTCATCATATACCTAAATCCTATCCCTTAATGCATTAAACACCTTAAGGTAAGACATTTACCTTGTTCTTTTTCAAGCTTAACAAACTTTCTTCCTTAGGTTTTTCCTTGCTCAATCTCGGTAACCAAGTCAAGTTCTCCTTGCCAATGTTCTAATCAACATTCAATGACTCCAATGAGTACTAAACAACACACTAACCTTAAGGAATAAAACCTAGGTTAAAAATGTGTTTTAAGGTATTAAATTGATTGTTTTACCTTGGTCTCTCAAGACAAGCTTGGATATGAATCAAGAAGGACCTCCTCTTGCCCTTGGAGAATAAGAAACAAGCTAGAACAAGGCATAACAATGAAGCCCTATGAGTATACATTTTCGGTTATGGAGAGAAAATGATGGAAACCTAGATTTTCTTACATATTCTTTACCTTAAGAGAATGGAGAAGCCAATGAACTCTCCAAACTTGGATTCCTCCTTATATGGCGGTTTGGCTTGGCACCAAAATAGAGCTCTTGAAGTTTTGGAAAGATAGAAAGGAAGAGCTTGAGCTAACTAAGAAGAATATGTAATTTGTTTAGGTTTTGGAGCTAAAATGAGTAAGTAGTAATCAAAGGAAGATGGAACTTACATGGGGCTGTTCTTCATGACAATGGAGAAGGGAGAAAGCAAGAGAAATCGGTGGTGAAAGAGGAGAATGAAGAGGTGAGGAGAGAGGTACACAAAGGTAAGATATTTATGTTAAAAGGTGAATAGTGAATTTACTTACTTTTGGTTTTCTTCTTTACTTAACTAGATAAGTGTGATGAGTCACACTTAAAAACCATCCCCCTTGGTCAAATAATGTAATTGTGGTCTTTGTTGACCATTTAATTGACTTACTTTGACTAATGTCTTAAACTAGCACTATTTGGTTACTATTCACTAAACAAGGCACATAATTGTGAAATTTTTTATTTCCCATTGATTTAGACTTCCTAATGTGATACTAATTAGTACACAAGTTAATTAAGGAGTAATGATGGACATTTAGCCACTCAAAACCAATTTACAAGACAATTTTTCCAAAATGTGCTTTAAGACTCCTTAAAGCACATTTTGTGTTTTAACTTGTTTTCAAGCTTGGTTTTCTTTGGTAATTGGTTTAAAATGACCATTAGGATATTACTAAGGTCTAAGAATGATATTTGGGTGCTCACCCAAGTCTCTCCAAGCTTAGAGCACGTTTTTGCTTAAACTGCTCTTTTGGTGTTTCCTTATGTTTTCTTTGATTAAAATAGTTTCTTAATGTCTCTAAGGCATTATTTAGCCTTCTTATATCTTAGTTTATCACTTAAACACCATATCTATGTTTGGGGTATTTCAGTATTGGATTTCATTGGATTAATTAGGAAGAATTAGAGTACAAGGCTTAGTAAAATGAATGTTAGACTTGGGTATAGGTATTGTGTTTGCTTGGAATGGTATTTAGAATGCTAGGAATGGCATTTGTTGAGGAAGTATTGGAGGGGAGAATTGAGTTTTAGAATCTATAGCATAAGGGACACAAAAACTACTGTGTGTGCAGGAATGGAAAGGGAGGAAAATTGTGTAAGTGGTTGATGTACTTAGTATTGGACTTGGTGGATGAATTAAGGTATTTTAGGAAGCCTAAATGGCACTAAATCATGTTAGGATGTATGTAGGAAGATTTGGGAAGAAATGGGTAAGAAAGGAAATGAAAAACAAGGTCTGTAGCAATGTTCTGCTACTGACCGACCTAGAGGCTAGATCGGTCGGTGGGTCGGTCGGGGCTTAAGCTACGAAAAATATAAGTACTGGAACGGACTGACCTAGGAGCCGTGAGTCGTCGTGGGTCGGTCGGACTTGAATTCTCGTTTGTCGAAGTTTCTGACTTCGACCGACCCAGAGGTTGGGTCGGTCGGTGGGTCGGTGGAGCTTAGCCAACGGGACTGAATCTATCTGTAATGGACCGACCCAGAGGTGCATGGGTCAGTCGGAATAGTCTTGGGTCGGTCGGGACAATTTCAGAGGACGGAAAACTACGGAATGGACCGACCCAAGGGGGTTGGGTCGGTCGGACCTAACTTATAAAAAAAAAGTAACATAGTAATCATATGTATGTATATATGTAGGTATGTACATATATAAAGAACCTTAGAATATACCATTAATGTGACACCAATGGTGAGAAGTAGTATAAGAGTAGGAAAACAAGTAAGAAAGAAATAATTAAGTAAGTTGAGAGTACGAGAACATTATGTATACCGGATAACGTGGGTAAGTACGGGAGTAGTAATTATTAATGTAGCGTATGAACATAGTATTAACATTGATGTTTGAAACATTATCAGTGGAACAAGTGTGAACCAAGGAACGAGGGAACACATGATAAAGCTAACTCCGGTGAAAGGTATGATTTTCTCATGCCCCGTATGCTAACCGAGTTACGTTTGTTTGTGTGCTGTATGCCGGCTAATCAAGACTAAAGCATAAAAACGGTTTATTGCCTTTCATTGTATGTCTTGTTGTATGTTGTATGAGCTAACCCCTCTTGACAAACTGTGTGGCTTCACTCAGTGCGTAGACCGACTCATAGATGAGTCTTGTTGTGTAGCGACTTGTAGTAAGAGTCATGTTGTAAACTAATGGAACAGTAGAAACACACTAAACTAACGGATCAATAAACGATAACGCAAACCTATGAACGCACTAGAATGTGAGAGAGTGTACGGGAGCAATAACCTTCCGATAACGGTATCAGAATCGAAATGAATAATGCACAAATAATAAGTAGTGGAAGTATATAAGTAACCTCTACTAGAGGAATTAATCTTGGTGCAAGACATGAACCATGAGATGAGAGCAGTAAAGAATGATGAGGGATCTCCAAACCCCTTAGCAATTAGTCGACCCATTATGAGAGGACCCGACTATTGTAAGTATGTCCCGAACATGAGAGTATTCGATACGTTGGGGAAACCCTTAAATCTGAGGATACTAGACGGTGGTAATTCCCTAAGCTGGTGGAGGTTATCAAGAGAGATACTTCTAGGCTAATCCATGAGATTGTAATATACTCTGAGAGAAGGGTGTTGGGAATTTGAGTAGTCCGGTAAAAACGGGCATTTGAGTATTTGAGGAGCTAAGCGTATAGCCCTCGTATGGTAGGTCCGGTGGCGAGTCTTGTGTATGACTCCCCCTAGAGGCCAAAGTAATGAGTATTGAGTATTGCGTATGTATGGGTAAAGTAATGAGTACTGAGTAAGAAGTGAGTATGAGTATGTAATGAGTACCGAGTATTGAGTATGTATGAGTAAGTATTGAGTATTAAGTACGTATGAGTAAGTATGGAGTATTGAGTAGTGAGTATGCACAAGTATAGTAACGAGTACAGAGTAAGGATCGTGTGCGAGTAAGGTATTGAACATGGAGTGATGAGTATGCAAGAGTAAGGAGTGAGTATGAGTAGTAGTAGAATATCGAACACAGTACGAACATAGTAGTGAGTAACGCAACGAAAGAGTAATGTATAATAACTAACACGAACGGTCGACTATCGAATTGTCTTCCTTAGTAAGTATTGAACCTTGTATGTGTATGTAGGTATTGTCGATTGTATTGTTGTAGCATGAGTATGTATGTATGCATGTAAAATGAACTCCATGCATATCCATGCGAATTTCATATGCAGTGTAAGTTGACCCCCTTGGGGGAACGTTTTTAGTGTGCAGGTATTCGAAGCTGACCACCGTTCGAGAGAGTAGGACGGGGGCTGCTACGTAAGCATGGGTAGTTGTATAAAAGGGATTGTATTTGTACTGTATTGTGAATTTGGGAAATCCAAACTGTATCGGTAATTTAAGGATTTGTAGTAGACTCGGTATAGTATTGTATTGGAGTTGTACTGAATTATGGTTGAGTATGCAAGGGAAAGTAATGTATTGTGTAGAGTGCTCGGTATGTTCAAATTCGTCAGACCGATAGTATGTAGTATTGTAACTCGCCTTGTTAGTCACGTGGGTGACTAACGGCATTGTACACCCGCCGTTGTGTATGGAGTATCCGCTGCGAAGAGATGTGTTTGTACAGTAATGACGGTATTAGCGATAGGGGTGTTACACTCAGCATAAAGAACGCTTCCGTTTAGAAGCGTTCTTTATGTTTTTACTCTCACCATAAAAAACGCTTCTTAAGTGAAGCGTTCTTTATGTTGCATGAATAATTCACCCCACTTTCCCAAAAATTTAATCTCTCCCGCGCTCTCTGTTACAACGTAACCCTGAAGCTACCTCTCTCTCGACTGAGCTCACGAAATATATACCCCGGCTAGTACCATCTGCTAGCTACTACGCAATCGCCGCCACTACCATCGCCGTCCGTGCCGCCGCCGCCGCACGCTTTTCGGTCGTCTCTCGCGCCTGCTACGCGTTGATTTCTCCAGATATTTGCACCCGCGTGCATGCTTCTTCATTCTGAGATGATCATCGATATCGATCGACCCAAATATACATGCATGCCTGTCGATCGCCTCTGTTTCGGTAATTCATCAAATCTGTGAACAGGAACATAATATTTTTGCTCTTTCACTCTTATTAATTATGCAACCTACAATCGAATAGGAACATACATGCCCGTTGCCTCAGTACGTATGTTCTATATTGATATCATCTGCAGTAATTAATTTTACAACCCAACTGGCGTAACATCGATCCATGCTCTATCGCCAATATTCTTGATTCTGCTGGGAGGTAATTTTGCTAACCAAACTGATCGATCAGGAACATATAAATGATGTGGTTGGGATTAATGTGTTTAATTATTAGGATTAAGTGCATGTTCGGGATTAATTAATTTGCAAACCAATTAAACTGTCGACGCCTGAGCTGATTTTTGGTACTTGCTGGTTGTGTCCAAATGGACTTGAGATTATTGTGTTATTAGGCAAAAAAATATAATGTGTTTGGGCATACAAATATAGCCACGTAGTTATGGTGAAATTTTGCAAAACCAAACTGTCGAATTGGAACATACATGCTCAGTTTGAGATTAATGTGTTTATTAGGATTAAGTGTATTTGGGATTAATTTTGCAAACCAAACTGTCGCCTTTTGTACATGCTCTATTGTGGTGAAACCCTATATTTTTAGGGGGCCGGGATTTATCGGATTTCGGGATTCTATATTCCCATATTTTTTTCAAAGTGTTGAATTATTCGATTTGTAATGTAATTATTGTTGTGTACTAACTATCTTCTGCAGGCATTGGTAGTACTTTTCACTGTCACACCTGATACGGGCTGGTTGATTGAAGTCTAGCTTTTTCACATCAGGACTAAGCAGACTACTAGGTTAGTTTATAATTTTTCTCTAATTACTTCTTAATTCTTCATATAGTGTTTTTCTGAATAGCTATTAAATATACTTGAACATAGTCACCCATCCGAGATATACCTACTAGAGGTATATCTTGGATTGCCCCCGTCGGGACTATCCAATCACGTTTGATCTCACCTTTTAGGTATTGAACAAGTTTATTAAAAACAGTTCATTTAAAAATTCGTTAGCTTTTCCCTTTTGTTCATCGAGTGTATACATTAATATATACACTAGAAAAACGGAAGGGAAATGCTGCCGAAATTTTCAATGAATTGTTATTTATAAACTTGTTCGCATGCGAGATTGAACGTGGTTGGATGGGTTAAGGTTGTAAATTTTTTAAAAGTAACTAGACTAATATCTACTAACATATGAACGATATCGATCAACTATAAAGTAATACATCGATCTTACAGAAAGAGATGGAGCGTTCAAAGATGTACAATGACAGAATTGACAACGATTACCTACAAGGGGTCGATAAGTTCTGTAAGATCCTAGTCAACAATCTTCAACTGAGGGATAAGGGATATATTTGTGTCCATGCATCGACTGCAAAAATGACTTCAAGTATAGAGATATTGAGAAAATTACGGACCATTTGATTCGTCGTGTGTCATTAAATGCAAATGGGTAGACAACAGGCGCATTTACCGTCAGGTGGAACACTGTATGAAGTTGGTTGACCTAAACGCATTGACAAACATAAAAGAACCGTTTATAATTTCTTCTAAAGCTAGACAAATGTTCTACTGTCGTGATCAATGTAATCCTAGATGGTCAGTTGTATTGCAAACTAAGCAACAGATAGTTGGTGTTGATGGTGTTATGAACGAGGAAGATTATGATTGTGAAATGGACAATGTTCCCCTCCAAATGCCAATGGAAGTTGATAATGTGACCAACTTTCAGTGCACAAAATCATATCATGGAGAAGGGTTGTGGGAGGAAAAATGAACAAAAAGTAAGTCTGGCATAAAATTGAATGCTTAACACATGCGTGCACAATTTATGATTCTTTATGACTCTAATGACACTGACTATATATTTATGTAATGATATTGTGTATATTATGGATGCCAACGATCATGAGATGCTCCTACAATGTGATGAGGATATGGAGATGGAGATAGATACAAAGATGTAGTTAGCGGAGCGTAAACAGATCGTCGTTGCCGCTGATGCTCCTACGACCTCTCAAGGCCCTCTACGAAAGACACGAGGACCGTCACGTGGTCTAAATGAGAAGAAGGAGAGTGGCATGATTGATCTGGTGTGGGATAGGTATATGTTACACCTATATGTTATTCTGTCTTATTTTTTCTAATATATACTAATATTTATACATTTATATGTAGTACTATAGATATTACGTATGACTAACATATATACTGTATATATTACAGGTATCTTAGACCCATTGGCGCGTCTAAGCAGAAGTTTGCCAGCGCCATGGGTCGATTGGTTAAGACCCATTACTGTATCAACAAAAACTGGAGGAACCAAGATCCGGAAATAAAGAAGATCATGAGGACGAGCTTGAAGAAGAAGTACCAGATCCCAGATGAAGCATATGATAAAGTGTTGTCACTGCTTGCTTTGCGTATGGGAGCGTTCAAAAATAGACTGGTGGCTGGTTGGATCAATACGAACAACCTGAAGAAGGTGCCTCCCTATGAGTTGTACGCTGGCATGATCACTGAGGAGGAGTGGAAGGAATTCTATGAAGCACATATCACCCCTGAGTTCAAGGTAAGTAATTGTTTTAATAGATTAACTTTAAGTTTATGTTGTTAATATAACAGGATAAAGTTAAAATGAATTGTATTCTTTCCACAGACAGTTCAGGAAAATGCCCGACAGAATCGCTTGAAAGATCAGAACCCACACTACATGGGACGAGATGGGTACATAGGACGTATACCAGGATGGATTGAAAAGGGGTATCTGAAGCGTATGCGTGAGGACGGCACAGTTCAGCCAATTCAGGGTCCGGATGAGGTGAATCGGGCACAAGCATACATGCTTGGCTGATAATTAGAGAAGGATGGCGAAATGTATTATCCGCGGAAGGACAATGTAGACTTAGCTGTAAAAATTGTGAGTGTCTTAGGTAATATTTAATAGTTTATAAATTTTTCTTACAATTTATATGTTTTAATTATTTAATCTAATTCATAATTTACATGATTTTTTGCATGTGCAAGACTTTAGAGGGTGCTGATTCTTTTCTTGGCCAGCCTCATAGTCAGGATGATCCATTGAACAAAGCGCTTGGCAAGAAGGATTATCCTGGGAGAGTTCAAGGATTTGGATCCGCAGTGCGTCAGAGGGATGTTTTTCCTCGCTGCTCCCAATGGATGGGGAGGGAGGAAGAAATGAGGGAGATCGAAAGAAAGTTGACACGGCAGTTCCAATTTGATTCGCAACAGTAGATGTAACAAATGGAAGCGAGATTGATGCAATAGCTCAGTCACGGGCATCAATACTAGCTCATTAGTGTACGCCCCTGCACCCGCTTCCACCCCTGCACCCGCTTCCACCCCTGTACCGTCTCAGGTTTCTCATTCTTACACTGTACCTGAACCTTCTGATCCATTCCTATATGCCAAGCTTCAGGTATGTGTGAATTTTAGTGCTTTGTCGTTATTTATTTTTTCAATTAATCAAATGCATGCTTGTTGCGATATATGAATCTAATTTTTTTGTTCATTTATTAGGAATCAAAAAGTGTCGTCTTCTGCAGATCAATGAACATGGAACTTTTATGGTTTCATTAGGCACAATTCTACAGACTGATTCGTCATCATTGTATCATTTTAAGCGGGTTCCGGCCTGGTACGTCCGTTGTTCGTAGATAGTGTTTGTCAAGGCTGTGATCACATTCCACTACTGATAGAGTGGAATGGTTGGAGCACTGTCATTGAATCATGTGGCTCACAAGTACCGTGGCCTTGCAATCTGGTGGATTTATCTGATAGTACTGTAAGCAAAAGAACTTAAATTTTGTTTACTAATTAACATTGCATATATAAATGCAGTTTTGGGAATAGTTTTCTCACGTATACTAACTTGTCATTTCTTAGACACTTGTTCCTATTGCTGACAAAGGTAAGCGAGTTCCATGCGTCAAAAGGAAAGGGACCATCGGGTCAGCAGGATGATCACTACATCAGTCCACTTCGACACGATTTCATTCTTCCCCTAAATTCGGTGAATACACTGGGAAAGCGTCAGCAGATCTTATATGACTTGATACTCGGGAAGGGTGATGATTTCATTCAGTTCATCCTTAGGGTTCCGCCGTCTTTGTTCCACAGCGAACAAGCCCAGGAGTTGCTGATCAGTATTAGCGATGTCAAGGAGCTGATGCTTGGTGATATGCTGAACATCTCGGTGATTCTATCCTACTGCTTGTAAGTATCACATTTTTTCTCTCTCAAAGTTAATAGTAAGTTTTTTATGTATAATTTTAATTTAATGCTTTTGTCATCAACGGCCCTTACTATCGAGGCCGATGTCAAAGAAAATGGCAAATATGATCACCTTCCTATGCCCACCAATCATGTCTTCCGATGAAGCTATGAGGGACGGTGTTGCGTGTCAGAGCCATATGCGCAATGCCATAATTACGGCGGTTAACAGGAAAAGCCGATTCGTGCTCATACCATATCATCAGATGTAAGCGTGCTTGACCACCTTATGCTTTTGTCTTTATTGATTTATATTAACTCATATATATTTCGAAGCTGAAGTTGATTTGTTGTTTGAACTTGTAGCAATCATTGGTTGTTGTTAGTGGTGTGTAGTTACACATCATCTTGTATAGTGATTGACCGTATTGAAGGAATAAGGAACATCGCCATTTCTATTCTCCTGACAAAGTAAGTAAATTGTGCATATTTTCATTTCACAAATAAAATTTTAAACTTTTTTTATTACTTGTCACTTAAATGCTTGTTTTAATTAATTTCAGTGGTTTTAGAGATGGTATGTTCAGTGCCCGGCAAATGAATTTTCCTTTGGATTTACACTATATGAAAAAGGTAAAAAGACATTTTGTTTACTCATGCATACGTAAAATATTTTGTATATTAGTGTGTATATATATAATTAATAATATAATTTTATTGAAGTGTCCCAGGCAACCGGATAGCAGCAGTTGTGGATATTTTGTGATGCGATACATGTATGAAATCGTGTCCAAAATCGGTAAATACGTATTATAAGTCTTGTGTTTGAATTGGTAATTTAACAGCTGTTTGTGCATGGTTGGATACGTTTAAATGGTGTACTTAATTGCTTTTATAATTCTTGTGTGCAGCTTGTTGACTTCTTCGCAAAACAAGGAGCTACTTATTCACTTGCCGATCTAGAGTTTGTCAAGGATCACATGTGCACTTACTGGACGAAATCAATAACTTCTGATAAAGATCAGCAGAAGTCATGAGTTACGCGCTGCAGCTATTTCTTTTCTTTTTGAAGTTGTCTGAACTGAACCAATTTGCACCTGTAAATGCAGTTTGTTGCATTATGTCAAGTACACTTGCATTGTGTTGAAAAATGCAGTTTCTTGCATTATCAAATTTCTACAGATTGCAGTACAACATAAGTACTTAGTAGCTTCCATCTGAGTTTGGATTTTAATTGTAATTAAATTTTGTCTGAATGTTTGGTACTAATACTGCCAAATCTCTGTTAATTTTGTACTAATACTGGCTGATTTGTTGCAATTGGCCTACAGTTTGTTGTGATGGCTTCTATTGTGTGGAAAATGCAACAATGGATTGATCTGATATGATGATATATCTGTAGCGTTTGTTGGAACAGAGATTTCTGAAAAAAATTAAAAAAAGGAAGATATAAAGAACGCTTATCCATATAAGCGTTCTTTAAACTCTCACGCCAACCATCATAAGAAACGCTTATATGTGATAAGCGTTGTTTTTGTCTGAGCATACAGAACGCTTGTTAGGCTAAAGCGTTTTTTATGTTCCCATCGTTCTTGCATTATAAAGAACGCTTTGCAAATAAGCCTTCTTTAAAGATAGTATAAAGAACGCTTTGAAAGCGTCATTTAAAATGTATAATCATTTGTGTCGCTCGAATAAACTGCGCTTTATAAACGTTCTATATGCCAAATTTAAGCGTTGTTTATTCTTTTTTTCCAGCAGTGCTTGCCCTAATGTAGTTTAATACCTTAAGGAATGGTGGCTATAATTGATACAAATGTAGCCTAGGTCTTACATTATAAATATGGTTTATGTTAACTTAGGAAAGAATTTAAACGAGCTTATGAACTTGTGACTAAAGAACTAATGGTATATGAGTTAGAAGAAAAATCATAAGAGGAAGTATAAGAGCTTTTATGTATACCATGGGAATATTGTTGAGTGTAGGGGCTAAGGGAAATTCAGTGTTTAAATTGTGTCATTAAGGGCCTAAGAGCCATGTCATTTAAGGGTCTAAGAGCCATGACATTTAAGAGTCTTAGTGCTATGCAATTTATGATTAAGGCAAAGTGTTATGGATTGATGTAATTGAGTGCAAATGGTGTTTTGAGAACATCCACTAAGGATTTAGTTAACTGTTATTGATTAGAGGAGAAAAACTATGCATATGGGCATGATAATATACTAGAGAGGCAATGGCAAAATTTGAGTAGAAACCAAGTTTTTTTTAGTTGTAGTTGTGAGTTTTATGACCTAGGTTAAACTAGGAATCATTGAAGGAATTTTGGTAGAAATGACTAAACTAAAGTGTTCTTGAGGATTAGAATGACCTAGAGTTGTCTATGAGGAATTAAAGGTTAGGTGGGTGTGTTAAACACACCAAAATCATGGTATGTGGAATGTTTAGACTTGTGCAAAAATCTGTGGGAAATGATGTATAATGTCTTGTGATATTTAGGTATGAACTAGAGAATATAACTATGAGAGTTTTGGGTAGCTTGTGTAAAGGAGATAAAGATGACTAGTAGTGAATTAGTAAGTGTATAACTTTTATGGTAATGAGTGGAATTGGATGATGAAAAAGAATGATTTAGCATGGTCAAGGTGAATGAGGAAAGAATGTTAAGTGTTAAGAGAATGAGTAGGGATGCATATGTATGTGCAAGTTTGAAAAGGATGAGTAGAAAACGTAAATGAGAGGGAATTGTGTAAGGAGATGCAATGAGATTAAGTCTAGTATAACTAGGTTGGTAAACAAGGAGTTGTGAAGTTAGAATTGAAGAGATAAGGTTAACACAATCTAAGAAGAGTTGTGAAAAGAATTGGTAAGTAGTACCACTTGGGATGAGGTTTGAAATGAGTTACAAGGAAATTAATGCATGAATGTTAAAGGTTTTAAGTGTGAATGAATTACAATATTTTGGTGAATATGTAACGGGGTTGTAAGCAATGAAGAGAGGGTTTAAGGTGTTTAAATGCTGTTAGAACATGTTGGGATACATGTGGAGAGATTAGAAGAAGATTGGACAAAAGAACAAGTGTGGAATGATGTTCAAAACTGTAAAATTTAACAGTTTAATGTATGGTTCGGGACTTGGTCCATGTATAAAGTCCTAGCCCAGCACTAAAAACTTGCCGAAAAAACATGTTTAGATTGGTCCGGGACCTAGGTCTTGTAATAAGTCCCGGACCAGCACAAAAAAACTACCGAGAGTGTCTTCCAGAAGTGGTCGGGGACCTAGGTTAGGTACCAAGACCCGGACCACACATAAAGTCCCAAAAGTTGAGCTAGGCATTGGTCCGGGACTACAGATCCGGACCATGTCCAGGACCAGGCTAAATTACAAAGGAAATGTGATTTTTATATTTTAAATGAAGGGGGCTTGTTGGGTAATGCTATTATATGGTTGTTAAGAATTATTTTGTAACACCCCATCTTAATCCAATCATGGTTGTCACATCTTAATTGAACATAAACAAACATCGCAGCGGAATTTAACCAACACCAGGACCTTGCCACGGTCTGAACTAACAGAACATACCGAATTTAAATACTTACAACCGTTAACCCAAAATATGCACCAACCAAGTATACAAGTATCCCAAGCACCAACATAATCTCCACAAGTTTTAATATTAACAGACGGGTGCACATGCGCATCCCGTACTCAAAATTAAACCCGTCCTAAGTCTAACCACCCTTACTCTCAAGATGAGTGTTCATAGGGCGCTTACATGCAAAATGTAAACAATCGCCCCCGAGGGGGTCAGTGTAACACCCCTCTCAGTAAAAACATAATAATCACTCACGTGAACAGAAAATAAATGCATCTCACTGCGGAAGAATGAACGGTAATTAAACTCACATGGGTGTTACTTGCCATCCCTCGCCCATGCGAGTGATGAAGCAATACAAGAACGTAAATAAAATAACAACATAAGGATACAAACCACGGTGACAACGAGATACCACCTATACATCCAGCTAAGTTCCAAAAGTAACGTCTACAGTGAGTGTCTAGTTATATCCCAAATACTTACAATCCGACATCAGTAATTAAACAACAGCCTTAATACATAAAAGGGTACATGCGGTAATTCCAAAATTTAAAAACGCCCTAGCTACCCGGCCCCGCACTCCGGCTTCATCCGTGATCAACAACCTGCATGATGCCATAAAGGCTCAGTGATAAACACTGAGTATGGCGGGTCTGCACCCTAACGGTCACTTAGGTCGTATTAAGTGTCTTTTTATTAGATTCGTTACATGCATCACCGGTTACAATTTAAAAGGGAAGCGGTAAAATGCAAGCAAACATACATCAATCATCACATTATAATTACAACATATAACAATTCACACAATATAACAGAGACGTCATGTGGCACAACGTTAATTATTATTATCACACATCACAACAATAGGCCCCCTCGGGCCCTCACATATTTCCTTATTCGGTTAGCACTGTCGGGTGTCAGTTAGGACATCCCGAAATATACTCACTTGGATAGTAGTCCCACGTACACCCAAGGTGCTCACCGCCCTGATCATCCGAAGACTCCAGGACTTTTTCACTTTGCCTTTTTAAAGGCGTCCATTTAGGTGGCCAAGGGCCTGGTGCCAATGGTAGCACACTCCGCCTGACGATCTATCTAGGCTCGATCAGGATTAACTAGGGAAAACCGGATACAGGTTAACCCATGAGGTCTTTACGCACGACCAGCAGCCAGTGATTGTCTGGATTAGGGTACAACATCACATTCATTCACAGTCCACTATTAACTTTGTTAGTTAGTTAATCAGTTACAGTTTTAATTATGGGGCATCATTTATTTGTTGGCTGCCCTGTGGGTCTTATGCATGCCCAGAATTATTCTAGGTAGTATTCATGTTCGAGTCAATGCTCTAAAGACCGACAATGTCGTGTCCCGTTCCTAAGTTTTTTACTTAGGATATAACTACATACTTATAATACTTAGGGTATATGTGGTTTTATATAAGTCGATCTATAGTCAACGTAGTGCTAGTCCCGTAGGACATTCGAGCATAAATAAATAATGTAGTAACATAGATAATCGCACACATACTCACACATGTTATTTCAAACAAATCCGAGCAGAGGAATTCCTCAAGACAACCCGGATCAAACCCCTTTACATACCGTACACTGTGTCCAAGGTTACGCAGTGTAGACCACTATGCCTATCGAGTGCGCACGTCTGAAAGGCGATCTAAAAATACGAAGAATGCTAAGTGTCAATGCACATGAAAAAGTTACTCGGTATTTCCGAATAACGCTAGTAACCCCAGTATTACATCCCCGGATTTCAACTGTTACTAGTTAAGGTATTGTTATCCTTAAAAACCCCTTACTCTGTAAAACCCCTATTTACCATAAATACAGCGGAATAAAATCTCTAATGACGACTACAGATCATCGGGTTCTTAACACCCGATACAAAGATTCACCAATTACAACTTATAAATGTTACAGTCCGAACTCGAGAAAACATAACATAACTACATTAATAGCAAAATACAACAACTCTCCACAAATCCTAATTCCCATCCTAATCACTCATACTCTTCGTGGCCTCCTGTATATCAATTCGTACCTGCAAAATGAAACCAAGCAGCCCACCCCGGGAGGGGTGAGTCAGTTCCCTGGAATGGAACTGGTACGATTCTCCAAAGCAAACGTTTAAAGCATAACTCTTAAAATAAACAATAATTGAAACCAAACTCTTAAAACAAAATCAGAAGAACGAGGTACTTTAAAATCACCAAGTCAAAGATAACAACACAAGATTAGAGATAAATAATAGGAAGGTAAAGTTAGTTAGTTACAAGAAACCACACCATATGTTAGTGAACATCCATTGCTCGTGTTAGATTCAGTTCCAATTAGGAGTATAAAGACCCAAGTAGTCACAAGGACTAGGAATGAAAGAAGAGATCCAAGAACCTATAACTCAAGAGTGGAATAACACCAATTGGGAGAGATGCCCACCACCGCTAGATATAAATGTCCATATGGACGAGGGATATACAACCCCCTTCTATCATTAATGGTGGCCATCGGGTCCGGTTCTACCCAGAACCGGCGGTTCTACCTGGAACCGATTGGAACCGGAACCGGCGGGGAACCAGTGGGAACCGGAACCGAACCGCCTCAGTCGGTTCCGAATACGAATACATGTTTTGAGATTCTGGCCTGAACCGGGCCCGGAACCGGAACCGCCTGGAACCATCGTCGGATTCGGAACAGGGAACTGGAACCGGAATTGGAACCGGTTGAACCGGAACCGGAACTGCCCCGGAACCGGTTGAAGTTACCGTTTGAATCGGGCCAAAACGACATCATTTTGGGTCTCGGGCACGCGCTCCTCTGAAGAAAATAGCCATTAGATCCCAAGCACACACATTGCAATATGAAGGCCAACATGATGGTTGGTATGAGATGAATGGGGATAACACCACTTAGGACTTCTATCATGTAATATTTTAGAATGTATTAGTAGTTTATTATTACTTTCTGTAATACCCCAACCCGAAATCCAATAAACTGAACGGCGATCACTCCCAAATAAAATACAACTGCAGCGGAAATAAATACAACAACCGGGCGGTATTACAATGCCGTTGGCCACCCTTGTGACCAACAAGGCTAAGTCCAAATACAGTCCTCAAATGTCACGGTCTGGAATACAGATACAACCCGAGATACTAGGAATCAAACTCAAACGTACAATACTGAAATAAAACAATTAACTAATAGTAGACTCCCAAGCTTGGTCTACCCCACCTACTCTCAGTGTGGTGATCTCCTCAACTTCAGGTACCTGAAAAATGGGGGTGCCCCCAAAGGGGCTCAGCAAACAATGCTGGTATGGAAAACGTGCAGCCCATCGTCTACCGGGCCACACCAACTACTTTGTCGAATACATGCAGTTCATTTTTATAGAGCTGTAAACAAGCATAGTCTGATAATAACAAGTATCCATACAAGGACAATAATGTCACATAGAACAAGACACAGAAGGTCGAGTTAGCTGAACTGAAATTCTTTACTGATAGTCGGTCCACACAATGGGACTGACCGTTATAACTGAATATCTGAAATAGTGGAGGTATAGTGACCTCGTTATAAAGAAAGGTTGGGTATAAAAACCCCAGGAGATGACGTAGTCAAACCCTGAACTGAATGGCGTGGGAAATAAGAACCCACTAGAAATAAAGTCTTCCTCGAACTGAAGGGCATTTGAATCCCGGTAGGAATAAAGTCTTCCTCCCAACTGAAAGTTCCGTCGCGACGTAGATAGGAGACGACCTGAGACAGGTACAACTCCTGTAGCATGCATGGCCAGATCCAACTGGGCTCCTCATTCTCGTAGTATAGAGTTGTTAAGTGTCATATAAAGACGTTAAACAAGAACACAATGTGTATTGTCAATTATCACGTTTAGGATAATGACGTTTGTTATAAACTGAAGTTAGTGAGAGACTTGAGTACAAGTCCTCGGTATACTGAAACGCAGGTATTTAATCCACTGGTATAGTAGTGTTTGTATGCGTGGGACATACACGATGTAGTCAGCAGCATTCACGCACATAAAATAATACCACAGTGTGCAAGAGTAAAACAACAGTTTACATTAATTATCTTGGTCGTTATTTCAAACAACAGATAGCACACAAGCCGGTGTAATCCGTTAGAAAACAGGTTGCAAGAATCCCATACCGTTCACCGTAGACTGTACTGGTTTAATTCCCGGTCAACGTCTGGTCAAACAAGGTCCTAGAATAGGATTAACTGAAAGGGTTAATTTATGTTACCCTTATATAATAATTCTATTGGATCATTTAACAAATCTCGTATTTGTTATTTCATGTGAGGTTTATTTCTTTTAATTACCTCATGATTTAATGTATAACTTATTTGTCATTCCTTTTGATTTATTTATACATCCTTTAATGCACATATATGTGTTCATTGCATTTGTTGTTTATTTTAATTGTCTAGTTGACATAACAACTTATAATTTTCTTAACAATATTTATATGTCATACATAGACATAAAATTCTTATAGTTTTATTATTCTTCTTTTAACCATAAATAATATTTATTGGTTACCTTTAGATTCCTTATAACTATATAAGCCATAATTCTAATTCCATAATTCCTTTAATCAAGATTCTTTCTTCTAAATCCTCCAAATATCCATATAGGACCTATATTTATTTAAATCTAAATTCTTAAACTTATATTTCGGTTATTTACAAAACAACCACAATAATTCATAAACTTTACATTTAAAGTCTAGTCTCTTTATATAACATAATTTTAATTCCTTATTCAATTAAATTACAAAACCACCACTGATATTTTTGGACATAACTTATAAATATTATCACTTTCGGAAATTACATCTTAGCCCCTCAAAATCTCGGCATATTTATATATACTTTCTATATTTGCAATTTAGCCACAAAATCTTATAATCTTTACATAATGTCTTATAAGCTATAGTTTTAATTTTAATTCTCCATAAATGCTGAATATATATATATAAATTCTTAAATTACCAAACTAACCCAACTAAATCGGTTTTGGTCTAGAACTTTCCATTAATTACATTTTTACCCCAAAACTTTATAATAGTCACTTAATAACTTATAAACTATAGTTTAAATATTAAATTCCTAAAATTTCGAAAGTGAACTTAATGATTCTCTTAATTATGAATTCGCCACCTATTAAATACCAAACTTTCATAACAACTTTTATAAATTACATAATAGCCCAAAACTTTGTAAAAAGTTATTTTAAAGCTTGTTTAAATTATCTAAAATTCATAAACTTAATTCCTAACCTTATATTATATTATAATTACACTAAGTACCCCTTTAGCTCTCGGTTTTTATACTAAACCCCTAAACTTTGTAAAAATTATACTTAAGCCACATAACTTAATTAATTAGTCATTTAGACACTAATAGAATATTTTTAACTCACCAAACTTTATGATGTAAATTTATATGTCTAAGTAGCTCATTAAAACTTATTTATCAAGTAGAACATTCGGCCATAATTTAAATGAGACCTTATGTTATATAAAAGTGGATTTATATGTCTAAGTAATTATAAATAAATTCATAGGAGTCATATAACTCATGTATAAATTATTGTAATGTCTTATATGAATTCTAAGCTCAAAATAAAGCATTTTTGCCTAAGACTATTCGGCCTAAATTTATTTGTAACATAAATGAATTTTGTGACACAAAAATGTGTCTTAAGGTAAATATTTTCTATATATGTTATAGTTTATATTTTTGGCATATAAAACCATATAATTTCGGTATTAATAAACCTAGGAGGTGTACATAATTTTTGTACAATTTTTAGAAGCTTAACAAAGCTTATAACATAAAGATTTACTTAGTAAACTTACTTCTTAACAAAGGTGGTTAAGTGCTTGAACTTCTTCTTGAATCTCCAAGCTTTCTCCTAGGTAAACTTGATGCTCCTCTTCGGTTTTATGCAAGAGGTGAAGGTGTTTAGGAGTTAGATCTTCAACAAAGATCTTAAGTAGATTTGTAAGTAGTTTTTCAATACTTTACCTTAGACTTTTTCTCTTATAATTTCGGCTCACCAAAGGTAGATGAAGAGCAAGTTTTCCTTCATCAAAATGAAGAAGAAAAGAGACTTAGAAGAGGTAGAACTTGGTTACACACAAAAAGTGTTTTAAGGATTTTCAAGCTTTAAAACCTACCTTAAGATAACCTTGAGATGCTCCTTGGTTTAATGTTGGTTTGGACAATCCCCTTGGAGAACTAAATGTGGCCGAACCCACCTTGATATGCTAGGAAGAGTTTTGCCTCAAGACTTGCCAAGAAATGCTAGGAAATTACCTTAAGATGAAGATAGAAGTTAAAACTCCATTAATGGACTTAAGAGCTTCAAAGGAAGAATGAAGCTAGAAGAGAGAGGAGGGAGCCTTACCAAACCGTGGAGGAAATGTGCAAGGAGGGAAATGAGACCTAGCTCACGTAAATGAAAGAAGCAAATTGGAATTTGATTTTGTTTTGTCAATTTTTAATGTCAAATGACTTTACTTTTCCTTTGTTTATTACATGGTTGATTGGCTCAATAAATGACCTCTTTTCCAGCTTGAAAACCGGCCATGAGGAGTGTGACAAGGCAAGAGCATGTGGAAGAAATAATGTGGACTAGAAGACAAGGAAATTTAGGTAAGGTATCTTCTTTTGATTTTTCTAAGTTTGTGTTGTCTTCTTCCTCCCTTGTAGAGTCACGAATTCAAGGGTCAAATGGGGTGTCTTAATTGACATTGAAGAGCCAAGGACAAGCATGTTAGGTCACATGGAAAAGAAGGAATCTAGAAAAGTGAATTCTAGATCCACTTTTTACTTTTTCTCATTTGTTTTTGTTCTAGCTCACATGGCCTTATTCCATGGCCTAATTTCGACAGCTTGCTGGTCAAATGAGACCTACATACTTAGACATTAAGTAATGTAACACATGGGAAGGTGAGTCACCATGTTCTATGCTTTTTATAAATTTTTAATGCAATTTTTATACTAGTTTTTGCCCTTAAAATCGGCCCCTATAGAGAGCCTTGTTGACTAGTCACACCAACTTATTTAGAAGGTCATTTTAACCCCATTTAAGATTACCAATTCGTGGCATGTCAAAAACTACAAGGTAATTGCGTAAAACGCATTTTCGTGACACCCGAAGGTGTGTTTTTGTGCTCTAAGGAAATTTTGGGAA
This sequence comes from Limonium bicolor, assembly GCA_023374045.1. NCBI lineage: Eukaryota > Viridiplantae > Streptophyta > Magnoliopsida > Caryophyllales > Plumbaginaceae > Limonium > Limonium bicolor. The sequence goes on along the minus strand of CM041782.1, from coordinate 122,419,111 downwards.
ACCAATTGTTCTTATGAGTTCCAAGTGTTTGTAAACACTTATTATAGTAAATAAACATATACTAAGATGTTACATTGAGTTATATGGGGTTATATCAACCCGTGACATAATTTACGGGCCATCGGGACACTCCCGGGCCAAAAAGGAGCGCTAAGAAATCCTCCTTTGGTTTTTGCTGAATTTTGAGAAACCACTTCGTGGGTTCTCTTTAGAATGATAAATAATGATGTTAGGAACTCTAGGAATTAATTTTATAGGAGTTCGTGCCACCTCGGCACTCCTCCGGACTTTTCGTGCTTTAAGGAGCGGGTGTGAGCACTCCCGAGCATTTTGCGTATTTGACTGAATATAGCTTAGGGAATATATTTGTATATTCATATAATAATTGTATGACCATTTAGTTTGAATATTAGAGGGTCATACAAGGTCATGTTTGACCATAGGCTTCTAAGGCGTTTTAGCGTTTATGGTGAAACGACTGTTTTTACGTAACGTTTTCATGCATGGGTTTGCATGCGTACGTGAAATGATTTATATTTGGATTATATTCCAATAAATAATGATTAAATAATATTATTTAGATTTGGGGTATTTCAATCTACCCCCCTTAAAAAGGACTTCGCCCCGAAGTCTCATATTTAAAGTATAAGGTTGTGGGGGAATCAAGTTCCACTAAGTATCCACAACTCAATCTAATTTTTAGGGATCAAGTCCCAAGTCTCTATATCCCTAAGTTCATAGTGTATATCAAGTACAACAGAAATACTTGGAATGTCATAACATATACTTGCAGTGTAAGGCAAGGTAGTGAACACAATCACTTTTCATTTCAAATGGTGCAACGTAGTGCATATAATATTTCCATTGTAGTGTAATGAAGTACACACAATCAAGTAGAAGTACAAGGTACATTCAAACACAGTGTTACACAAGAACACATACAAGACAAGGTGTCACTGAAATGCACAAAGGTGCAACAACTGAAATGCACAAAAGTGCAACAACTGAAATGCACAAAAGTGCAACAACTGAAATGCACAAAGCAACAAATGCAATGCACAAAGGTGCAACAAAGTGCACACTAAACTCAAAAATGAAAAAGGCTCTACCCCCCAAAAAGAAGGGGTACGCCCCCGTACCCTAGACTAAAGTGCCTAGTCGGTAAATAATGAGGGAAACTTCGCTCGCATATCAGCTTCGAGTTCCCATGTGGCCTCTTCCACATCGTGGTTCGACCAAAGAACCTTCACGAGGCTCACAGACTTGTTTCGAGTCTCTCGTGTCTTCCTATCTAAGATTCTTTGCGGTGTTTCCACATACCGCATAGTTGGTTCTAAAGAGAGTGTCTCTGGTTGTAGAACATGAGAAGGATGAGGCATGTATTTCTTAAGCTGAGACACGTGAAAAACATTGTGTACTTTGCCCAACTCGGCTGGCAAATCAAGTCGATATGCCACTAGGCCCACCCGCTCTATGATAGCGTAGGGTCCTACAAATTTCGGGCTTAGCTTGCCCTTCTGACCAAATCTGAATACACCCTTCATGGGTGAAACTCGTAGAAATACCTGGTCGCCAACTGCGAACTCAAGGTCTCGTCGCCTCTCATCAGCATATGATTTCTGTCTGTCCTGTGCTGCTTTCATATTGTTTCTGATCTGCTGAACTTCTGCCTGGACTTGCTCCAAGTACTCAGGCCCAATGATGACGGTCTCACTAGACTCGTCCCAGCACAAAGGTGTGCGGCATGGTCTGCCATATAAAGCCTGAAAAGGTGACATCTGTATAGAGGCGTGATAGCTGTTATTGTAAGCAAACTCGATGAGATGTAATCTATCTATCCAGCTGCCCTGAAAGTCCAAGGCACATGCTCGTAGCATGTCCTCTAAGGTCTGAATAGTCCTCTCTGACTGACCATCTGTCTGAGGATGAAAAGCTGTGCTAAGCTTTAATTCAGTGCCAAGTGCCTCGCGAGTAGCTCGCCAGTATCGTGAGAGAAATCTAGTGTCTCGATCTGAAACAATAGTCTTAGGTACTCCATGATGTCTGATAATCTCTGTCTCAAATAGCTCTGCTAACTTAGGCACTTTCCAAGTGTCTTTCATCGGAATAAACCTAGCAACCTTAGTCAGTCGATCAACAACAACCCAAATCATATTTAATCCTCCTCTCGTAGGTGGTAGTCCCACCACGAAGTCCATAGAAATGTCATAAAACTTCCACTCTGGAACTGGCATAGACTGTACCATACCTCCTGGTCGTCTATGTTCAAATTTCACTTTCTGACAAGTGAGACATCGAATCACATACTCTGTCACGTCGCCCTTCATACCACTCCACCAAAAATACCTCTTTAGATCTTTGTACATCTTAGAAGCTCCTGGATGGACAGTTGTGGTAGAAGTGTGGGACTCTCGAAGAATATGCTCTTTAATATCTGTGCTGTCTCTGGGAATACACAATCTCCCCTTCAATCTGATGAGTCCATCATCATGTAACTGGAACTCATACTTCCCACCTTCAAATGTACCGTCAGACAACTTCTGACTGATCTCCATCATTCGCTGATCACTCTGCTGTGCTCTACGTATGTCGTCCATAAGACTCGAGCTAGCCACAATGGCATTTAGGGAATGTGCTCGTCGACTCAGTGCGTCTGCTACAACATTAGCTTTCCCTTCCTTGTACTGCAAATCAATATCATAGTCCTTAAGAAATTCAACCCATCTTCTTTGTCTCATGTTTAACTCCTTTTGGGTGAATACATACTTCAAACTCTTGTGATCCGAATATACGGTCATCTGGACACCATACAGGTAGTGGCGCCAGATCTTCAAAGCAAAAACAATAGCTCCAAGCTCCAAGTCATGTGTGGGATAGTTTTCCTCATGTTTCTTCAACTGTCGGGAAGCGTAGGCGACTACCTTCCCATTCTGCATGAGTACACACCCTAATCCCCTACCTGATGCATCACAGTAAACTTCATAACCCTCTGTGCCTTCAGGTATAGTCAAAACTGGTGCTGATGTCAAGGCATTCTTCAGAAGCTCGAATGAGGTCTCACATTCAGTAGTCCATGTGAAAGGTGCATCCTTCTTCATTAAGCTGGTCATAGGTTTGGCTATTTTGGAGAAGTCTCTGACAAACCTTCTGTAGTAACCTGCTAGACCAAGGAAACTCCTGATGTCCGTAACTGTCTTTGGCCTAGGCCAAGTGCGAACTGCTTCTATCTTTGCTGGATCTACTGCGATACCAGCATCTGAGATAACATGTCCTAAAAAGGAAACTCTGTCCAACCAAAACTCACATTTGGAGAACTTAGCATAAAGCTGGTTCTCCCTTAGGATCTCAAGTACATGTCGGAGGTGACTCTCATGCTCTTCTCTAGACTTTGAGTAAATTAGGATGTCATCGATGAATACAACCACGGTCTTATCCAACTGCTCTCTGAATAACCTGTTCATCAAATCCATGAAGACTGCAGGTGCATTTGACAAGCCAAAAGGCATAACCGTAAACTCGTAGTGGCCATACCGTGTTCTGAATGCTGTCTTTTCTATGTCTTGCTCCCTGATAGGTATCTGATGGTAGCCTGATCTCAAATCGATCTTCGAAAATACTTTTGCTCCTCTCAACTGATCAAACAAATCATCAATCCGTGGTAGTGGGTATTTGTTCTTCACCGATACTGCATTAAGCTCTCTGTAATCAATACACAAACGAAGGCTTCCATCCTTCTTCTTCACAAAGGACTGGTGCTCCCCAAGGAGATACGCTAGGTCGTATGTATCCCTTGTCCAATAAATCTTTCAGCTGCTCCTTCAGCTCAGCCATCTCTGCTGGTGCCATACGGTACGGTGCCTTAGCTATGGGACCGGTACCTGGTAGTAATTCGATGGAGAACTCTACCTCTCTGGATGGCGGTAAGCCTGGAAGTTCCTTTGGAAAAATATCTGGAAAATCCGACACCACTGGCATAGCTGGATCAAAATCAGGGTCATGCTCTACATTCTGAACATAACATAGATATACCTCCTTCTGCTTCCTGACGTGCTTGTACATGGACATAGCAGATATAACTTTTATCGATGGCGCCCTAGGGCTCTGACGGTAAGATACTGTCACTCCTGATGGGCTCTTAAGCAACAGTCTGCGCTCTGCACAAAGAATGCGGCCTCTGTGCCGCCCCAGCCAGTCCATCCCGGCTATAACATCGAATCCTAGACCTCTGAACTCAATAAGGTCAATAGGAAATTCCTCCTCCTTAATACTGATAGTGGCTCCTCTATAAAGACGAGTGCAACTGATCTTCTCCTTAGACGGGAGTGCCACCTTAAAATCAGGTAACTCTACTGCGTCTAGCCCCAACTTCCCCGCAAGCGTAGGCGAAACGAAAGTATGTGAGGCTCCGGAGTCGAACAGTACTAATGCATCCACTCCATTAACCGGAAAGGTACCAGTGAGGATCGCGCCGCCCTTGCTGGCCTCCTCCTCAGTAAGTATACTTAAGGCACCTTCCGTCTCCTTAGCACAACCTAATAACAGAATCTGAGTAAGTACTTTGGTATATGATGGGGTCTAAAGACATTCACTTTCATGACAATAATGCTTCACTGATGATATGATCTCCTTTCGGATGTCCAAAACAAATTACAACACTAATACTTTCTAAAAGTCAAACTTAATCTTCCTGGTCTCATGTGAGTGGTGTTTATCACTGTCGAAGGTGCTGTGTTTAGCTTAACCCTCTTAATTCCATGGTATAGCAACCTTGACTTTCCACCCATTATTAAAACATCTCCTGAACTCAATATAATTTTCTTTGCAAGGTCCACACGCTTCTGCTCGCAATAAAGGAACTCTGCGTCATCTCCAATAGACAAAGATAATACTGGTATCCCCTGTTCAAGGGACCCTTTTGTTTCATCATTGTCCTGGTGTAGCCCTAAACGGCCTCCTTCTTCATAGAAGTTGATGATACATAGATCAGCCCTTAAGTTGGGAACTGGATCTTCTTCCATCTGCTGAGCGGTAGTAACTGCTTGTTCCACAATTTGTAAAAATTCTTCTGGGATTTTTGGCACTTGTGCTCCATCTCCATTTCTTGTATCTTGGTAGGTCTTTGAGTAAGGATTCCAATCCTTTCCTAAGCACATCATTTTCAGCTTCATTTTTGATCCTCCTGGAAATTCTGGAGTGTAGAACCCTCCTGGTCCTGCTCCCAATTCTTGACATCTTCTGATGATTGCAATTTGTGTCTCCGGTGTTAGGTATCCTTTGAGTAGTATCAAACCTGGTTGGATAACCTTACATTGTTCGTTTCTGGTTCTTGTATTTTGATAATGTTTTCTTCCAGGGAGGGCGGTGAGGGGATAGGAAAGCATATCTTATAGCTTCCTACGTGGTTTTCAAATTTTTCTAGTGAGTCTTACTAATTCTTTCCTTTTCAATTAGGCAATCAAGGCATGCAAGCACTCATTCACAACATCCATTGTTCAATAACGGTTCACATGGTTTAGAAATACCTGGGTTAGAAGAAGGACCAGCCTCATCTGAGCGGTCCATGACATGTAGGGCGGGTCCCGATGCTGGGCCTTTGCCCTTATACCCCTGAGCCTGGTTTGTTGGTGGAGGGCGAGTATCGCTAGCTCCATTCTTAGGGCCGGTGTTTGGCTTTGCTCCCGGGCGGTAGTTCCTGCTCTCCGGGTTCCGGATACACTCGAAGGCACGATGCCCGAGTATCTGACAGTAGCGGCACATGACTTTCTCCCCTTGGCAGTCAACGCCGGGGTGGTCCTTTCCGCATTGCTTACAGTTGAAACGGCGGACATACTTCTGGCCCGTGTTTGAGCCATGTCCGGAACCTAACACAATCAAGGTCAATTATACATCCCAAAGGTACTGAAGTAATCACAAAAGTCTCAAATTTAACTTAGAGTTCCTACCCTTAGATGGGTAGGTTTTCTGTGTAGTTGCTGCTCCGTGGGTTCCTGACTGGGGGTTCCCAGTAGTTTGGTTCCCCTTCCCTTGGTAGGACCCCTGTCCTTTCTGATAAGGTTTGTTCCTTCTGTTGGAGTTCCCCTGCTTGGCATCTTCGCCACCAGGTCCGTCCTTCCTCTTTTGGGAGCTCAAAGCATCCCTTCTCTTACAAGTGATCTCCACTACGGAAGCAGCATGGTAGCATTCCTGAAATCTCAAGATATTAATCTCCAATTCTCCCATGATGGGGTATAGTATGTAATAAGATTTCCAACTGATTTATGTCTTTCCTGTTTTACCTGCAAACTGGTGGGGATGATTGGTCCCATCCCAAACTGAAGTCGAGGGCTCAGTCCCCCGTAGAATCGGTCGACCAACACCTGGTCCGAGTATCCTATGCCGGGTAGTAGTCGGAGTAGTGAAGTAAACTTAGCATAATACTCATCAACGGTCATCTTTCCCGTCTGCTCCAATGCATCAAACTCCCTAGTCTTCACCATCCTGGTGTGGGCCGGGTAGTATTTGCCCCTAAGTAGTGCAGTGTAATGTCCCCAAGTAAAAGCTGGGTCATCCAGGTGGTCGGCTTTCACCATGTTCCACCAATCTCTAGCTGCATCCTTCAGATAAAAGGCAGCAAGTCTTACTTTTTCCCTAGCTGGGACTGCAAGCGTCTCGAACGCTGTCTCCATCTCCATGATGTAGGTCTCCAAGTGAGCAGGGTCAGTCTGCCCCTTGAATGCAGTTGGCCTTAGATCAGCCAAACTCTTCACCCAATCTCTCTCTCTGGGTGGTGGTGGTGGAGGTAGCTGCTGCTGCTGTCCAACCCCCGCCTGTGCGAATGCCTGAGCAATTAAGGTGGCAATGTCTGCCAGCCTGACGGATGGCTCCTCATCGGCCTGTCCACGTCGTCCTCCTCTTCCTGACATCTGCAGGATGTTGAGGTATATTAGACACTGAGGTCACTATCTTGGTCTTGGATAGTAGTCTAAGTAAAACTAACTTAAACTCCTTTCAATACTATCTCTCAACCCTTAACCTAAGTATTAGATATCCTAATCTCGGTGTATCCTTGTATCCAGAGCGTAACTACGCTCTGATACCATTTTTGTAATACCCCAACCCGAAATCCAATAAACTGAACGGCGATCACTCCCAAATAAAATACAACTGCAGCGGAAATAAATACAACAACCGGGCGGTATTACAATGCCGTTGGCCACCCTTGTGACCAACAAGGCTAAGTCCAAATACAATCCTCAAATGTCACGGTCTGGAATACAGATACAACCCGAGATACTAGGAATCAAACTCAAAGTACAATACTGAAATAAAACAATTAACTAATAGTAGACTCCCAAAGCTTGGTCTACCCCACCTACACTCAGTGTGGTGATCTTCAACTTCAGGTACCTGAAAAATGGGGGTGCCCCCAAAGGGGCTCAGCAAACAATGCTGGTATGGAAAACGTGCAGCCCATCGTCTACCGGGCCACACCAACTACTTTGTCGAATACATGCAGTTCATTTTTATAAAGCTGTAAACAAGCATAGTCTGATAATAACAAGTATCCATACAAGGACAATAATGTCACATAGAACAAGACACAGAAGGTCGAGTTAGCTGAACTGAAATTCTTTACTGATAGTCGGTCCACACAATGGGACTGACCGTTATAACTGAATATCTGAAATAGTGGAGGTATAGTGACCTCGTTATAAAGAAAGGTTGGGTATAAAAACCCCAGGAGATGACGTAGTCAAACCCTGAACTGAATGGCGTGGGAAATAAGAACCCACTAGAGGAATAAAGTCTTCCTCGAACTGAAGGGCATTTGAATCCCGGAAGGAATAAAGTCTTCCTCCCAACTGAATGTTCCGTCGCGACGTAGTAGGAGACGACCTGAGACAGGTACAACTCCCGTAGCATGCATGGCCAGATCCAACTGGGCTCCTCAATCTCGAAGTATATAATTGTTAAGTGTCATATAAAGACGTTAAACAAGAACACAATGTGTATTGTCAATTATCACGTTTAGGATAATGACGTATGTTATAAAGTGAAGTTAGTGAGAGACTTGAGTACAAGTCCTCGGTATACTGAAACGCAGGTATTTAATCCACTGGTATAGTAGTGTTTGTATGCGTGGGACATACACGTTGTAGTCAGCAACAATCACGCACATAAAATAATACCACAGTGTGCAAGAGTAAAACAACAGTTTACATTAATTATCTTGGTCGTTATTTCAAACAACAGATAGCACACAAGCCGGTGTAATCCGTTAGAAAACAGGTTGCAAGAATCTATGCGTTGTAACTTCTACCAGAAAGGTGGACGGTTTGGGTATGCACCAAGACAAGGACAAGTCACCCGAGTCTCTAAGTAAGGGAGTACCCGTGGTGTCTTGGTCCATTGGTGATACCGCAGTGTTTGTGTATGGCGAGCAGAAGCGTGCTGACCTCGCAAAGAAACTATTGCTAAAATCGGAGATGTATTAATCATGGGTGGGCAATCAAGGATGCTATACCATGGCATCAGAAAGATCAAACTAAATACCGCACCGTCGGCAGTGATCAATGCCACACACATGAAACCCGGACGTTTGAATTTGACCTTCAGGCAGTTTTAAGCCTTGTATAATTATGTATAAACAGTATGTATTAAGGATGTTGTAAGTGTGAATCATGGCGACAGTATAAGCCAATGAATGTTGTAAAAAAAGAGTGTGTTAATGAATAAAGTGGAGTTGTTTGAATCATATAACCGTGTTGTTACCCAATACTTATTAGTTTGCCAATGAATTAGGCTGTGCACTCGGAACGGGAGGTACACTGAGTGTCTGCAATAAGGCAGAAGCCGGCAAGAGCGGCACAATCCTCACCGGTACCTTTCCAGTGAATGGCGTGGATGCATCGATCTGTTCGACTCTGAGCCTCACACACATTCATTTCGCTATCATTTGCGAAGAGGTGGGGTTAGATGGTGAAGAGATGCCAGACTTCGTGGTCACTCTCCCGTCGAAAGAGCGGATCAGATGTACCCGCTACTACCGAGATGCTATTGTTCGAATCATGGATGAGGAGTTTCCGATCGACTTGATAGAGTTCGACGGACTGGGTTTTGATGTGATTGTCGGGATGAACTGGTTGGAGCGGTACAAGGGTAGAATCCTATGTGCCGAGCATCGACTGCTTCTTAGGAGTCCATCTGGGGTTACTATATCTTACCGCCAGAGGCCCAGGGAGCCTTCGACACAGATCATCACCGCCATGGCCATGTATCATGAGTTGCCGGGGAATGATGTATACCTCTGCTATGTCCAGGACATAGAGAGAGACCCTGAGTTTAGCCCAGATGTGCCGGTAGTGTCGGAGTTTCCTGATGTATTTCCTAAGGAATGCCGGGCATGCCGCCAGCACGAGAGGTTGAGTTTGAGATTGATCTAGTTCCGGGCACCGGACCCATTGCGAAGGCACCTTACCGTATGGCTCCAGCAGAGATGACAGAGCTCAAGGAGCAGCTGAGAGACCTACTCGACAAGGGCTTCATCCGCCCTAGTGTGTCACCATGGGGAGCGCCGGTCCTCTTCGTGAAGAGAAGGACGGTAGCCTCCGCCTATGTATTGATTATCGGGAGCTGAATGCTGTTACGGTGAAGAACCGTTACCCTTTACCACGCATCGACGATCTATTTGATCAGCTTAGGGGAGCATCAGTATTCTCCAAGATAGACCTACGTTCCGGATATCACCAGATTGCCATCCGTGACAGTGATATCGAAAAGACAGCCTTCAGAACTAGGTATGGGCACTATGAGTTCACCGTTATGCCGTTTGGCTTGTCAAATGCACCAGCAAAGTTCATGGACTTAATGAACCGTTTGTTCCAAGATCAGTTGGACAAATCAGTGGTAGTCTTCATCGATGACATACTTGTGTATTCGAAATCGAGAGGTGAGCATGAAAGCCACCTGAGAGATGTATTGCACGTTGAGAAAGAATCAGCTGTATGCTAAATTTTCCAAGTGTGAATTTTGGTTGAACCAAGTATCATTCCTTGGACATGTGATTTCTGAGGCCGGATCGCTGTTGATCCGGCAAAGATAGATGCAGTGCGCACCTGGCCTAGGCCGAAGACAGTTACCGACATCAGGAGCTTCCTCGGTCTGGCAGGTTACTATAGGAGATTTGTGAAGGACTTCTCCAGTGTCTCGAAGCCGATGACTTCCTTGATGAAAAAGGATGCACCATTCGAGTGGACAGTCGACTGTGAGAGAGCTTTCACGAGTCTCAAGGATGCTCTGACATCTGCACCGGTTCTGACATTACCAGACGGCCCAGATGGTTTTGAGGTCTATTGCGACGCATCAGGCAGGGGTATGGGTTGTGTGTTGATGCAACACGGGAAGGTCGTGGCTTACGCCTCCCGACAGCTGAAGAAGCATGAGGAGAACTACCCTACCCACGACTTAGAATTGGGGGCCATTGTCTTCGCATTGAAGATATGGCGACATCACTTGTATGGGGTAAGTGTGACGATTTATTCTGACCACAAGAGCTTGAAATACTTGTTCACTCAGAAAGAGTTGAACATGAGGCAGAGAAGGTGGGTTGAATTCTTGAATGATTATGATATCGATTTACAGTATAAGGAGGGTAAGGCAAACGTGGTAGCTGACGCATTGAGTCGCCGAGCACACTCTCTCTCCCTTCGCTAGTCTCTCATACTGGCTTGGTTGAAGAGGTGCGGAGTGCTCAGATGACGGATCAGTATATGGTGGAAATTAGACAGAAGCTTATTGATGGCACATTCGAGGGTCAGAAGTACGACTTCAGACTCCACGATGATGACCTGATTAGGCTTAATGGCCGGTTGTGTATACCGAGGAGTAGCGCTGAGCTGAAGGACGCATACTGAGTGAATCCCATTGTTCTACGACATCGATTCACCCCGGAGCTTCAAAGATGTATAAGGATATGAAACGTTATTTCTGGTGGGCTGGAATGAAAAAGGATGTGAATGACTATGTATTGGTGTCTCACTTGTCAGAAGGTCAAGTTTGAGCACCGACGGCCTGGTGGTATGGTGCAGCCAATGCCAGTGCCGGAGTGGAAGTTCCATGACATATCTATGGACTTCGTGGTAGGGCTTCCGCCTACAAGGGGAGGTTGAATATGATTTGGGTGGTAGTTGACCGACTGACCAAGGTGGCCCGATTCATTCCGATGAAGGACACCTGGAAAGTGGCAAGATTGGCAGAATTATTCGATAAAGAATTGTTAGACATCATGGTGTACCAAAGACGATAGTATCTGACAGAGATACCAGATTCTTATCCAGATATTGGAAGTCTACACGAGAGGCACTTGGTACTGAACTGAAATTGAGCACAGCGTTCCACCCACAGACAGATGGTCAGAGTGAGCGCACATCCAAACTTGAGGATATGCTACGTGCATGTGCACTTGACTTTCAGACCAGCTGGATTGATAAGTTACATCTGATCGAGTTTAGTTACAACACACAGTTATCATGCATCGATCAAGATGTCTCCCTTCCAGGCATTGTACGGTAGACCATGCCGCACGCCATTATCTGGGATGAATCGAGTGAGACGGTCATTATAGACCAGAGTATCTTGGCAAGTTCAGGCAGAAGTTCGCCAGATCAGGGCTAATATGAAAGCAGCTCAGGATAGGCAGAAGTCGTACGCAGATGTGCGCCGACGTGACTTGGAGTTCGCCGTGGGCGATCAGGTATTTCTTAGGGTTCCCCCTGAAGGGAGTATTTCGTTTTGGCCAGAAGGGCAAGTTGAGCCCGAAATATGTAGGTCCTTATGTTGTGACGGAGCGGATCGGCCCGTAGCTTATAGACTTGATTTACCCGCCGACGTGGGCAATGGTACATGATGTATTTCATGTGTCCCAGTTGAAGAAGTATATGTCTCATCCGTCTCATGTGCTTCAGCCGGAAAGGCTAACTGTAATACCCCCATCCCACATCGGGATATAAGTAGTATTGTGAGTTCCTTATGTAAACACATGGGTTGACTACAACAACAGGTCTTCCACTCTTAAGCCCAAGTTAGGATTGAGGGCCTAAAGTGGCTAGTTTTTTTCAAGCCTGGATGGTTTAAGAGCTAGGTTGTTGGACAGTTACCCATACGGGTGTTACAAATGGTATCAGATCGGACTCGGGACCGTGTCGGGATGGGTAACCCGACACCTACCGAGGAGGTCCATGGGACTTGGATATTAGGCTTGCGACGAGGACGTCGCGTTCTTTGAGTGGGGGAGTATGTAATACCCCCATCCCACATCGGGATATAAGTAGTATTGAGTTCCTTATATGTAACACATGGGTTGACTACAACAACAGTCTTCCACTCTTAAGCCCAAGTTAGGATTGAGGGCCTAAGTGGCTAGTTTCAAGCCTGGATGGTTTAAGAGCTAGGTTGTTGGACAGTTACCCATACGGGGTGTTACACTAACCTTGAGCCAACCATGCGATCATGGAGACTCCGGTACGGTTCTGGATACTAAGACTCGAGACACTCGCCATAAGTCCGTGAGACTGGTGAAGGTCCTCTGGTCTAACTAGGACGTGGAGGAGGCCCTTGGGAGCTGGAAGAAAAGATGAAGGCGAAGCACCCGTCATTGTTTGCTTCTTAGTGTTCATATGTATAGGGTACGGGGCGTACCCCTTTTAAGGGGGGTAGAGCCGTTTCGGTTATGGTTGTATACATGTATATGTATACTTGTCTATGTTATGTTACAGACCGTTGTGTCTGAATGGTATTATGTGGTTTGGACCTTGAGTCCGTTGGGTATTATGTGGTTGGACCTCGAGTCCGTTGTGGTGTAAGAATGATGGAAGGTTGGTAATGATGTTTTGGAAGTGTGGTGTTATAAGATGTTTCCCGTGTTCTAATAGTAAGATATGTGGGAAGTATGAACTTTGGGGACAAAGTTCTTTTAAGGGGGCAGATTGAAATACCCCAAACCTTGGTATGTTGGTTAAACATTAAAACATGATTTATTAAGACTAAAAAGAGTCTTAGAAACCTTAGTAAACAAATTTAAGCAAAAGGAAACACAAATGTGCTTTAAAGTCAATAAGAGCCAAAATGTGCTCTAAGCTTGGGATAAACTTGAGTAAGACCTAATGAGCTTACCAAGACCCTCATTTAATATACTATGAACATATTAAACCAATTACCAAGAAAACCAAGCTTGAAAACAGTTAAAACACAAAATGTGCTTTAAAAGAAGTCTTAAAGCATGTTTTTTGAAAAATTGTCTTGTAAATGAGTTTTGAATGGCTAAATGTCCATCATTACTCTTAAATATATATGTGTACTATATAGTATCACATTTGGTGGCTATATTAGTGGGAAATCAAAAATTTCACTTCTAAGTGCCTTGTTTAGGTGAATAGTACTTTTTATAAGCTAGTTTATAACATATGTTGTATTAAGTAATTAAATTGACAAACAAAGACTATAATACCCTCATAATAATAAGGGGGGCCGGTTTTTCCTTAAGTGTGGTGACTCACCACTCTCTTATTAATGTATTAAGTAAGTAAGATAAGTAAATAAACTTACTTTTTACTTTATAAGTATAAATATCTCTTAAAAGCAATTCTATCTTCACTCTCATTTCTTTCCTTCATCCACACGGTTTCCCACCTCTCTTCTTCCTTCTTCCTTGTTCTCTCTCGGTAATACTACTACCACCATGGAAGTTCCAACTTTGACCACTTGCTAAATCTAGCTCACTTGTCCAAATCAAAACAAAGACCACCAATCTCTTCCTCTCATCAAGCTCTTCATTCCTATCTTCTCAAAACTCCAAGAGCTCCATTTCGGTGCCAAGGTGTTCTACCATTGAAGGAGCTTGAGCTTGTATTTTTCATATTGTTTACTCTCCTGGCTTCTAGGTAAGGATCTCAAATAAAAACTTCATTCCTCCTTGTTTTTGTCATGTCCGAAAATACACATTGAAGGAGCTTTTTATGTGACTTTGTTCTAGCTTCATTCCAACCCTTCATGGACTAGGTGGAGTTCCTCTCTTGCTAGATATTCAAACTCCTTCAAAGAGCAAGGTAAAACAACTACATTAATGTTTTTGAAACAATGTAAAACTAGGGTTTACAATGAGATGGAGCTTATAGCTTAATACTCATTATAATTTGTTATATTGTTTAGAACTTGTCAAAGGATCAAGTACTCTAACGGTTTCTAAAGGAAACAGAAAGAAGTTATTTTGCAAAAGAGGTAAATCTACTAACCTAATGTTGTTTTAAATGCCTTAGGAGAAATGAGCTTATGAATGCTTATTAAAACTACCTAAAGAGCCAATGGTGAATGACTTAGTAAAGTGTTCCCAAGAGCTTAGTAAAAGGCATATGATTGTTGAGTGTATTTGCAGGTTAAAGGCAAATATATTGTGGAATTCAGTGTTTATGATTTGTGCATTTTAAGGGCCTAAGAGCCATGTCATTTAAGGGCCTAAGTGCCATGCATTTAAATTGTGCACTATATTGTGATGTAGTGCCTTGTGAGTGAAGTTTGTGTATAATAAGTACTTGATGGATTTTTAGTGTTCTTGTTGTTTTTGTGGTAAAAACAATGTGTTTTGGTTTAGTAATGTTCTAGGAGAACCTATGTCGAAATTTAGGTAACGAATGTGAAGTTCTAGGTGTTAAAATGGATTTGATAAGTTAAGGAGTATTTAAATGGTTAAGTGTTGTTCTGTGTAGGAAACACGCATTAAGGTGATTGGGGATGTAACAAGGACTTAGGCATGAGCTTGATATTTTAGTATGTACCAAGCCATTTTGGACTTAGGTAAATACTTAGGCAAACTTTGGTAAATTAGGAGAAAGTGTACACTAGGAAAGAGTTTCCGAGAATGATTAAGGAGTAGGTTGTAAGAAATAATGCTTAGAGATGATGTTAGGATGAGGAGAAAGCATTTTGGGATAGTAGTTTTTATAAGGTAAGAAAAACCATTTAGGAACTTAATGTAAAATGTTGTAAGTGTTGGTGGATTTTACAAGGAACATGAGTGACAAGTAAAACATGGAATTATGAGTGTTTAAGATGAATTATGACACTAGAATATACCTAGGAACGTTTGGTAAGTTTTTACAATCAATGTGGCTTGGGTGAAATTTGGCTAAGTGTTTAGAGGGTTTTAAAGGTGAGAATTTTGCCTTGTCCGAACTTCCGTCCGGACATGGAAGCTGGGACAGGCTCTGTGGGCAAGGATTTTTTCACTCTCGACTGTGTCCGAACTTCGGAAAGTCCGGACACAAGTTCGGACGTCCCTGTTGCTTTCCTTAAATTATCCTCGAACTGTGTCCGAACTTGGGAAGTCCGGACACATGTTCGGACATATAGAATTCTGCTTGGATTTTCCTCGACTCATGTCCGAACTTCCGAAGTCCGGACCAAGTTCGGACATGTGTCTGTTTTTGGGTTTAAAGTCACGGCTTTTGTGTCCGAACTTGGACACTCGGACACAAGTTCGGACAGGCCCTATATGGACCAATAATTATTGTTTTAAGATGGAATTGTTTACCTAAAAATAGTAGTTGGTTAGTAAAGATATTATAAGGAATGTGAGACATGTTAGTGGGTTTTAAAGGCATTAAGGAAAATGTAACAAGTGTAAAATAAAAGTAAACTATATGTGAGTAGATATGTTAATAATGGATTAGTGCGTTAATAACCCGACGTTACTAATGTGGTATAGGATTCTCTCAAGGTGGAAACGAAACGAGGCAAGGACCAAGGTATGGTTTTCTTGCAGTCTGTTGCCTAACGGTTTACACCGGCTTGGTGTTTTTTTGCTTTTCTGCGTGTTACGACCTTATAAGACTAAGGCATGAAAGAGTTTACTGTTGTTATACATTATGATGTTGTAAGGTTATGACTCCTTTCCCTTGGTTGTCTACAAGACCTAAATGCTTGCTTGTATGTGACTTGACAAAATTTGTGTGATCACTAACAAGTGCTAACCGGGGAGTGAGGAGTCTTTGTTCCGGCCACGCTGTGATAATGGGGTCGATATCATATCCGGTTCGGCT
This sequence comes from Limonium bicolor, assembly GCA_023374045.1. Lineage (NCBI taxonomy): Eukaryota > Viridiplantae > Streptophyta > Magnoliopsida > Caryophyllales > Plumbaginaceae > Limonium > Limonium bicolor. The sequence continues at coordinate 122,403,041 of CM041782.1, read as the reverse complement.
CTCTTGGTGTATTTAAGGTGGTATTCCAATTTGGTTTCACCTTCCCTTAGCTTATCCAAAGCTATTACTGACTCACGTCGGGCATAGGGGCATACGTATTTATTTCGGTGTGCTTGGGATTACTATATCCGACACACCTTTGGTATAAGTTAACCGTTCTACATAACCGGACGGTAACGAGGATGGTAACGAGCTACATGGGATTGGTAAAACCCTAGCTCTCATGGTATACAACTATGGTGGAAGGTTCCTTGTGAGGACCGAGTTTATGTGGTATGTATTGGTTTTGTGCTGCTATGCATTTCCCTTGCTATGCTATGGTATCAATATATATGTTGGATGTTCTAAAATGAATGCCATTTATTATGACATTACAATTGGTTGCGCGTATCCCGGTAGTCCGATGGGGCTGCGCGTTAGCCATACCACAAAGGTGCTGACCCCCTCGGGGGCTCCATATTTTTATTTGCAGGAGAGGATCGAAGAGGCAATAGGCTCTAGTCCTAGGTTGATATACTTTTGGGATATGTTGGTTGTTTAGGCCCGGGATGCCCTGTGCACCCGAGGCATTAATTTTGGTACTGTTGTTAAACGTGATGGGTGATTTATGGCTTGTGGATGTGTTTTGTAAATTACTCGGGTATGGTTGGTTATGTTTATATATGGATGTTAGTTACTATGCTCGGGAGTCTGATCATCAGACCGATACACTTGTATTTATTCAGCCTAGTTTAACCACGTGGGTGTTAACGGCGTTTTAACCCAAAGCGAATATTATATTGTTGGTTGATTATTTTCCGCTGCGATTTCGTAGAGGTTAGGGGCGTCGTAGGGGTGTTACAATACCGTTCACCGTAGCTGTACTTGTAAATTCCCGGTCACGTCTGGTCAACAAGTCCCTAGAATAGGATTAACTGAGAGGTTAATTTTTTGTTACCCTTATATAATAAGTTCTATTGGACTCTTTTAACAAATCTCGTATTTGTTATTTCATGTGAGGTTTATTTCTTCTAATTACCTCATGATTTAATGTATAACTTAATTGTTATCTTCTTTTTGATTATTTATAACCCTTTATTGTACATATATGTATTTATATATCCATGTACTATATTTGTTGTTTATTTATTTCAATTGTCTAGGTGACATAACAACTTGTAATTTCTTACTATATTTTTTATGTCATACATGACATTAAAATTCTTATAGTTTTCTATTATTCTTCTTTTAACCTTAAATAATATTTATTGGTTACCTTTAGATTCTTTATAACTATATAAGCCTAGTTTCTAATTCCATAATTCCTTTAATCAAAATTCTTTCTTCTAAACCTCCGATATCCATATAGGACCATATTTATTTAAATCTAAATCTTAAACTAAAACTTATATTTTGGTTTATTTACAAAACAACCACATTAATTCATAACCTTTCATTTAAATTCTAATCTCTTTAATAACATAATTTTTAATTCCTTATTCAATTAAATTACAAAACTACCACAATACTTTTGGACATAACTTATATATTATAACTTTCGGAATTACATCTTAGCCCCCATCAATCTCGGCATGTATAGTATACTTCTTATATTTGCAATCTCACCACAAAATCTTATATCTTTACATAAAGTCTTATAAACTATAGTTTTAATTTTATTCTCCATAACTGCCTGAATAAATATATAAATTCTTAAATTACCAACTAACCCCCAAAACAATTCGGCTTTGTCATTGAACTTTCCATTAATTACATTTTCATCACCCCAAAACTTAATAATAGTTATTTAATAACTTATAACTATAGTTTAATATTTAATTCTTCTAAAATTCAAAATCAACCTAATAATTTCCTTAATTATGAATCGCCCCCATTTTATTCTAAACTTTCATAACAACTTTTATAAATTACATATAGCCAAAACCTTTATAACAAGTTATTTTAAAACTTGTTTAAATTTCTAAATCATTAAACTTAATTCCTAACCTTATATTATACTCATAATTACACTAAATACACCTTAATGCTCTCTCGGCTTCACAATATTTGCACTATACTTTGTAAATTACATTTAAGCCACATAACTTAATTAATTAGCCATTTAAGCTCTAATAAGATATTTAACTCACCAAACTGTATAGTTAATATAGACCAAGTAGGTCATTAAAACCTATCTTTCATTAGAGTATTCGGCCATAAATATTTGGTGACCATATAGTATATAAAAGTGGATTTATATGTCTAAATAATTCTAATAAAATTCATAGGAGTTATATAACTCATGTATAATTATGTAATGTCTTATATACTTCTAAGCTCAAATAAGCATTTTTTGCCTAAGACTTTTCGGCCTAAATTTATTTGTAACATAAATGAATTTTGTGACACAAAATGTGTCTTAAGGTAAATATTTTCTCTATATGTTTGTAATATTTTTTTGGCATATAAACCATATAGTTTTCGGTATTAATTACTAAGGTGTACATAATTTTTGTAACAATTTTTAGAAGCTTAACAAAGCTTATATAAGGATTTACTTGTAAACTTCTTCTTACACAAAGGTGGTTAAGTGCTTGAACTTCTTCTTGAATCTCCAACTTCTCCTCTTAAACTTGATGCTCCTCTTCGGTTTTATGCAAGAGGTGAAGTGTTTAGGAGTTAGATCTTGAATACAGACTTAAGTAGATTTGGAAGTAGTTTTATAGACTTTACCTTAGACTTTGCTCTTATAATTTCGGCACTCCTAAGGTAGGTGAAGAACAATTTTTTGTTCCCTTCCCTTCATCAAATGAAGAAGAAAAGACTTAAAGGGTAGAACTTGGTTACACATAAAAATGTGCTTTAAGGATTTTCAAGCTTTAAAACCTACCTTGAGATGCTCCTTGTTTAATTTTGGTTTGGACAATCTCCTTGGAGAACTAAATGAAGCCGAACACACCTTGTTATGCTAGGAAGAGTTTTGCTTCAAGACTTGCCAAGAAATGCTAGGAATTTACCTTAAAGATGAAGATAGAAGTTAAAACTCCATTAATGGACTTAAGAGCTTCAAAGGAAGAAGATGAAGCTAGAAGAGAGAGGAGGGAGCTTACCTAAACCGTGGATGAAGAGGGCAAGGAAGAAAGTGAGACCTAGCTCACGTAAATGCAAGGAAGGAGTGACTTGGAATTGATTTTTGTTTTCTTAATTCTTAATGTCAAATGACTATACTTTTCCTTAGTTTATTCAATGAGTTATTGGCTCAATAAATGCCCTCCTTTCCAGCATTGAAATCGGCCATAATGGAGAACATGGCAAGGTGGAGCAAAAAAATGCAAACTAAAAGACAAGGTGAGAAAAGGTAAGGATATTCCTTTGATTTTTCAATGTTATAACTTGTCTTCTTCCTCTCTTGTATATGGACGATTTTAGGGACTGAATGGAGCATGTTGATCGGCATTAATGAGCTAAGACCAAGCATGTTAGGTCATTGAATTATAAGAATCAAAAGAAAAGGAATCTAGATCTACTTTTTGCCTTTTTACATTTTGTTTTCTTCCTAGCTCACATGGCCTTATTCTTCTGCATAATTTCGACAGCTATATGATCAAATGAGACCTACATACTTAGACATTAAGTAATATAACACATGGGAAGGTGAGTCACCATGTTCTATGCTTTTTATAAATTTTTAATGCAATTTTTATACTAGTTTTTGCCCTTAAAATCGGCCCCTATAGAGAGCCTTGTTGACTAGTCACACCAACTTATTTAGAAGGTCATTTTAACCCCATTTAAGATTACCAATTCGTGGCATGTCAAAAACTACAAGGTAATTGCGTAAAACGCATTTTCGTGACACCCGAAGGTGTGTTTTTGTGCTCTAAGGAAATTTTGGGAAACCAATTGTTCTTATGAGTTCCAAGTGTTTGTAAACACTTATTATAGTAAATAACATATACTAAGATGTTACATTGAGTTATATGGGGTTATATCAACCCGTGACATAATTTACGGGCCATCGGGACACTCCCGGGCCAAAAAGGAGCGCTAAGAAATCCTCCTTTGGTTTTTGCTGAATTTTGAGAAACCACTTCGTGGGTTCTCTTTAGAATGATAAATAATGATGTTAGGAACTCTAGGAATTAATTTTATAGGAGTTCGTGCCACCTCGGCACTCCTCCGGACTTTTCGTGCTTTAAGGAGCGGGTGTGAGCACTCCCGAGCATTTTGCGTATTTGACTGAATATAGCTTAGGGAATATATTTGTATATTCATATAATAATTGTATGACCATTTAGTTTGAATATTAGAGGGTCATACAAGGTCATGTTTGACCATATGCTTCTAAGGCGTTTTAGCGTTTATGGTGAAACGACTGTTTTTACGTAACGTTTTCATGCATGGGTTTGCATGCGTACGTGAAATGATTTATATTTGGATTATATTCCAATAAATAATGATTAAATAATATTATTTAGATTTGGGGTATTTCACCTTTAATGAGATATGTTGTAATGACTTCCATTGAGATCTCTTATAATGACAAGATTTAATCAGTTTCCTCACGTCAGCTTCTGTATGTACTGTATTGACCAACAACAGAATGTTCATGTGTTACAAGTTTGTATGTTGAATTTTATGTTTCAAAGAACTGAAATTGTGATAAGTTATATATCACCTCTGTCTTAATATAACAAGTGCTTCGTCCAGCAATTTCCAGCAATCCACGTCTCAAATAATTCCAATAATTCTTTACAAAACCATGTGTCAAAGACGTCTACAACTGTTCATTACATCATAACTTGTGAAAGCGCTACAATAATGTCAGCAACAGTACTTGTGTCCAGCCAATACTTCAGTACTTGTCAAAAAATCAGCAGCTCAAATGCATCAAAGAACCTGCAATTAAACCAACAAAAGAGAAGCATATTACAATAAAATTACACACACAGGGAGAATCTGTATGACCGATAGTGATGTAACGAGCAACATCTAGCAGCAGGCTCAGCAACAGTACTTGTGTGCAGCAAATACTTCACTACTTGTCAAAAAATCAGCAGCTCAAATGCATCAAAGAACCTGCAATTAAACCAACAAAGAGAAGCATATTACAAAGACACAGTGAATCAGATACAGAGCTTTCAAAAATTATACACAACAAGGAATATGAGCAACATAGAATTCACCAAGAACATATAAGCGTAAAGAACATTTCAATCTATTCTAGCCAGACAAAAAACATAAACAGATGTTCCATAGTCAGCAAATAACAGGAGCAATAGAGCATTAATTTTCTGAACAGATAGTCCACCAAGAAGGATAGTCAGAAAACGTCAATAAGGCAACAATGTAGCTTGTCAATACAGCAGGCAAAATAAGGTTCCAATCAGTTTTTTTGCCCAAACATAGAGCCACGATTCGCTACATGAATAAACCAGAGGAAGAGTGGCCAAAATAAACGCCATACAACAGGAGCAATAGAGCATTAATTTCTGAACTGATAGTCCACCAAGAAGGATAGTCAGAACACATCAATAAGGCAACAATGTAACTTGTCTTTACAACAGACAAAATAAGGTTCCAATCAGTTTTTTCTGCCCAAATTCAGAGCCACGATTCGCCAGATGAATAAACCAGAGGAAGAGTGGCCAAAATAACAACATACAACAAGCCACAATTTCAGAACCGTGGACAGTGTCGGGTGTAATTACCCCGATTTTATAGTTCTGAACTGATAGTCCACCAAGAGGATAGTCAAAGGCGAAAATATACGGAATAAAGAAACAAAGTGAACAAATTCTGTATCAAATCGTGAATAAACAAGAGGAACAGAGGCGAAAATATACGCCAGAGAATAGACCCAGAAGCTCAATCAGCGGGACAACAATCGGGTGAGATTTCCCCAATTTCATATCCGTAAATCGAAGTGAGCAAAATCTGTATCAAAACGTGAATAAACAAGAGGAACAAAGGCGAAAATATACACCAGAGAACAGACCCAGAAGCTCAATCAGCGGGACAACAATCGGGTGAGATTTCCCCAATTTAAGAACCCTAAAATCGAAGACTGCACATAGCAAACAACATCGGGTGAAAATTCCCCAATTTCATAACCCTAAAATCGAATATGGATTGTAATCGAACTTGAACTTGTTCCTTACATTAATCGCGGTGGGATTCAAACCAATGAAGATGTCGAGAGTGACGAGTTAGAAGTGTTTAGTCTGTCCGACAATTACGTTTTGTTTATCAGTCAACAAGGGACTGTTTGGTCAATATAAGTGAACTGGTCAACCTCAGTTACAAGTGGACGGAAAGTTGATAAAAGGGTGACGGAAGTAAAACTTGTATAAGTTGATGGGTGGGCAGTGTTAATTCTCAAAGTACATGGGTGGGCAGTGTTAAACCCCGAAACCATGTGGGTGGGCACTGTAATTTTTCCTATAAAAAATAAAATTCTGGAAAATATTAGTCAAAATATAAATAATTTATTTTGAATAAATAAAATTAATAATTTTTTTCAAAAATTTAAATTATTTTTAAAATAAATTATATTATAATTTTTTAACTAATATTAAGAAAAATTATTTAAAAATTTATATTCTATTTTTCTTTTTTGGTTTACCAACCGGTTCGCACTATTTAGACTACATCCGGATCGGAGATCAAATCTGGGCAAATAGGTGAAATACTCACGAATTTTCAAGTTAGAAATAATATAATATATGGTAAGAATGAATAAGACCGAGGTTAGTATTATAGTGGCCCATGGAAGTTTTTTTTTTGATCGAAAAACGGGGGCAACCTAGCCCTCTTCTCTTATTGAGAACAATGAGGATTTATCCTCTAATAACTGGTTTACAATACAATCAGGCGGAACAGTAATATAGTTGTACCCAACATGATGGGCTAATCCCGACTTAGATAAGATATCTGCTACCCTATTGAACTTGCGAGTTATGTGAGATACATTTATATTCCTCGCAGTCAAGAAGTTGGAAATGGATTCCTCAATCAGTGGCTTCAAGACGTGGAGATCCGGGCAGTGGTCCACAAGCTTGACCAGCTGGGTTGAGTCAGACAAGATCCTCACATTGCTTAAGCCTCTATCCTTCACGAGTCTGCTGGCATACACGAGGGCCATGGCTTCTGAATGAAGGGCACTCCTGAATCCAAACGCTGCTACAAAACCTCCCAGCCAGGTTCCATCGGAGTTTCTCAATGCACCACCAGCTGCAGCTTTACCTAAAGGGACACAATTTGCACCGTCAATATTTAGCACAGTATAATCAGAGTCGCAGGAAGGAAAGAGAGACTCCCTGTTTCTGTGTTCCTTCTCCTTTGTCCAGACAGAGGAGAGGTTCTTTACATAAGCTTGCGCTCTTTTATTCTGTTGGCATTGCAGTAGAACATTACGAAAAGGAAGGAACAACCTATCTTCTTTACCAAAAATTTTGCTATTTCTCCAATTCCATAACATAAAACACAATGGGAAAAACCATTCTCCATTTAGTGTTGAGCAGAGTTTTCTTACTTTGCAACAGATTGCTCTTAAGCCAAACCTGTAAATCACAACCGAAAAAGTCAGTGTAGTGCTTGGAGAAAATGAGTTTTGCCCAAACTCTTCTGGCTATGGGGCAATCCCGAAGAATGTGTAGGGCTGTTTCTTCATTGCCACAAAAATGGCAAGAATTATCATTAGAAAGACCCAAGCAAAACCTTATATAATTAGTCATAAGTTTATTTAAACAAGTACGCCACATCATAAGTCTTATGCGTTCCTGAACCGGGAGTCTCCAAATTGATTTAAAAAATTTATCATTGTTATGGTCCTGGCACATTGTAAGGAGTTGATATGCAGACTTAACACTATAATTACCCTCGTCCTCAGGCCACCAAGCAAGAAAATCAGAACCTGCCTCAGGAAAGACTGAATATTTAGCAAACAGATCCAAAGTATCATCAGATAAGTGATCAGAAAAAGCCTCGCTGTTCCAACCCAAACTGTTATCCCAATAATCAGCTACTTTCCTATCAATCTCAGAAGAAGGAATAGGTCTGGTAGCCTTAGATTCTAAACTAAAATCCCCAATCCATCTATCTTTCCAGAAGTTTACAGATAAGCCATTACTCACCACCCTTCGCGAACCCTCCTTAATCAGAGGTTTACATTTCTGAATACCCTTCCAAGTAACAGACCCACGACTAGAATCAGGGTTAGGATACTTCCTGCGAAGCATTTTATAACAAAGCTATCGGCATTTCTACTAAGATTCCAAGCAATCTTACCGAAACAAGCAAGATTCATAAGCCTGGACTGTCGGAGCCCTAAGCCCCCTTTACTTTTTGGTTTACAGAGTGAGTGGCCCATGCAAGTTAAACGATACTCATATACTTAATTCTTTTCTCTTCCTAAAACATTTACTATTATCTACAATGTCCTTGCCCTTACTAATCGTATTATCACTATTACTTTTGTTTGCATTTAAATATTACTTCACCCTTCCACAGATGTTTCAACGTTAATTAAATCCCAGAATACATTCCTAGATTATCTCTTTTAAATTGATTAATCTTAATCTTTAGAGTTCAAATTCAATTTTACTCCTTCTTAGTAATTTTTTTTTTACTTCAAGAGTTCAAATCCCATTTGACTACTTCAAAATGATAATATATTAATTCCTTATTCTTCTCCTAATATTTATTACTAATATTCTAGATCCTTCTTTCAACGTGATTATCTTCCTTTCGCTAGAATTCCTGATTGTTTTACTACGTTTCTATTTATTTCTATCTTACTTCTATATCACTTAAATGGTTGTTAATTCCTTTTCTAGATATTTCATTCTCCTTCTTATTTTGTTACAACAGTTAAAGTATTTTTCTCCTATTATTTTGAATTAAAAATTATTTAACTAATTATTTCTAAACTGATGCTGTTAGCAACCCCGTTCTTTCTTCCGGCTCCTCACAACGTTATAATTATTTTATCTTTTAAATAATCTACAAATACTAGTTAGTAGATCTTTTATTTAAATTATCCAATACTTTCCTCTTCTTCAAAACAGATTATTGTTTATTTAATTAATAGTATTTCTCTTAATTTCACAAATTATTTCTATTTAAAACATCGATCTCCCTCATATCTCTTCATCCTCAATACGCCATTCCTACGCTCTTACTTTTACTGAATATTCACCCTTATTCTTCCTTTGAACCTTTGCAAATTCACGTTCTCCATCTACTACTGCTAGATCGTTTCCCTGGCGCCAGTTAGCAAATCGGTGGGTAAAGTATTCTACTTAGTCAGATAAATTAATTTATTCGGTTGTGTTGGTAGTTCCTAATTATTGATTATGTATACCTAGACTCCAGTTTCGTCGACGGGTGCTACCAATAGTCCTGAAGAGTTAACTTCTTGAGGTGGATTGTTTGTTCAGGTAAATTTCTATGCTCGTGTCTATTTGACTAGTGTTTTGTAAATCAGAGGAAAAGGCCTTGGTTGTGTTTTTATTGGTTCTCAGTTTTGTTTTGGAAATTGGGATTGTTTCTCACGTATTGGAAATGGAGGAACTGGATTGTTTTGATGGTGTTTCAAATGTGGATTTTGGGAATCTTTCGCAGGATGTATTCTTCTGTTTAGGAGCCCACAGGTGCTCCCCATTATTGTTATTTACGTTGCGCACAATGTTGCAGTTAAGCCCTCTGATCTACTCTATGTTACTGCTGTTTCATAGGGGGTG